>CM067360.1:129375018-129402155 GCA_034401795.1 Chaetoderma sp. LZ-2023a
CGCATGACACGTGTGTTGTCTGTAATGTTCTGTGACAATCTGTATGCCTTCTTCGTGTGGGATGTTTGTGTATAGTGATCTGACATCCATTGTGCATAGGATTGAGCCAGCATCCACTGTAGTGTTTTCTATATGTTGGATGAATGCAGTGGTGTCTCGTAGTAGATTTGGGATATCATTTTCCGTGTCTTTTAGTAGGTGGTCTGTGAATTCATTAATGCGTGACGTGGGGCCATCGCAGTTGGATACAATCGGGCGTCCGGGTGGAGGTATTTTGCCTTTGTGTATCTTAGGGTTAATGTAGATGCGCGGAGTTCTGACTTTGAATTCGGTGAGATATCTGTGTGTCTGTCCTGTGATGGCTCCGGTGATTAGAAGTTCGTTAATGTATGCATCTATGGTGTCTTTATATTCTAAAGTGGGATTTTCACTGAGTTTGGTGTAGTATGCGACATCTGTAAGTTGTCTGTGTACTTCTGCAATGTAGTCTGTTTTGTTGAGAATGACTATTGCGGAGCCTTTGTCTGCTGGTCTGATGACTATGTTTGTGTTATTAGCTAATGTTTTGAGGGCTGTTTTCTCATGGTGTGTGATGTTGGATCGTGGTGACTTGTCGGGTGGTTTGGTGATAAGCTTGGTGAGTGATGACCGGAGTTTGTTGATGGCATTGGGTGTTGTGCTTGGTCTCCATTCTGAGGGTAGTTTGAATTTGGATGGTGCTGTGGGTTTTTCAAGGTTGTTTGCTGTAAAAGTAGTATTTGCATTCTAACTTCCTGATGAATTGATCTATGCAATGTATTTGTGTGTCTGGTGATATGTGGTGTGGTGTGGGTACAAATGAAAGGCCTTTGTTTAGAACGGAATTTTCTGTTTTGGTAAGTTTGTGGTTGGACAGGGTTAACGACAATATCTGGTGTTGTTTTTTGTTTGTTGATGATGCGTTGTTTTCTGCGTTTTTGTAGTTGTGTACCTGATGTTAAACGTCTAATTGGCCGATTATTTCTAAGAGTAGTTTTTTCACATTTTCGTTTTTGGATTGTTTTATGGCTTCGGCATATGATTTGGTTTGTGGTGTGCTTGTACTTGTCTGTGATGTTGTTTGGATGGGTTGGGTTCTGGGTTGGTGTGTTGAGTGTGTGATAGGTTGTGTTCTGGGAAGGTACATCTGCTCTCTTGGTGGTGATGGATGTGCGTGGTGGATGGGAGGTGGTTGTCTTGAGTAGGGTATTATAAAGTGTCGGTTGTTTGTGTAGTGGCGGTTTTTTAATTTTAAAATTATCCATAACATTGTTACAATAATCCAAAACATTTTTAATTATCCAAAATAATGAAAAAAATGCATAAGGAATTTATTTAATTTAAAAATTGTTTCAACTTAAAAATGTATTTAATTTATAAATTACCCATAATATTGTTAAAATTATCCAAAACAATTTTAAACTATCCAAAATATTGAAGAAATTGCATAAGCAAATTAGTTTGAGTCTAAAAGGCATTTTCGAATCTAATCACTACAATAAGAATAATATAGGCTTGTTAACTATTCAACTACAAGAATAATCAATATGAATTCCATATAACTTTTACAGCTAAACCTTAAGCCATATGTAAAGTGTAAATTTAGTTATCCATCCATCCATCCATCCATCTATCCATCAATCCATTCATTCATACATTCATTCATTCATTCATTCACTCATTCATTCACCCACTCACTCACTTCACGCACATCACCCACCCACCCACCCACCCACCCACCCACCCACCCACCCCACCCACCCACCCACTCACTCACTCACCCCAACCACACTTTTGTTCGTTCGTACACATGCTCGTTAGTTCGTGCGTAGGCTCGTTCGTTCAAACATTCATTCATTCTCCCGTTCGTTCGTCCGCTCGTTCACACCGTCCGTTTTTTAAATTGTCCAAAATATTGGCAAATTAGCTAAAATAATTTAAAAACCATCCATCCATTCATCCATCCATCCATTCATCCATTCATTCATTCATTCATTCATTCATTCATTCATTCATTCATTCATTCACTCACTCACTCACTCACTCACTCACTCCACTCACTCACCCATACTGTTGTCCGGTCGGGCATAGGCTCGTTCGTTCGTTCATAGGCTCGTTCGTTCATTCATTCATTCATCTCCCGTTCGTTCGTTCGCGCTCGTTCACACAGCCGTTTTTAAATTGCCCAAAATATAAAATTGCCCAAAATATTGTCAAAACACACACACACACACACACGCACACACACATAATTGAAAAAATGATCGCACAATTTTTATAAAGTGTCCAAAATATTGTCAAATTAGCTAAAATATTTTAAAATCATCCATAATGTTGTTTAAAATTATTCAAAACATTTTTATTTTTTGATTTAAAAATTATCCATAATTATTGTAAAAATTATCCGAAACTAATCACTACAATAAGAATAATTTAGGCTTGTTAACTATTCAACTACAAGAAATAATCAATAAGAATTCCATATAACTTTTACAGCCAAACCTTAAGCCATATGTAAAGTGTAAATTTAATTATCCATCCATCCATCCATCCATCCATTCATTCATACACTCATTCATTCATTCACTCATCTCACTCACTCACTCACTCACTCACTCACTCACGCCCCCACCCACCCACCCACCCACCCACTCACTCACTCACTCACTCACCCACACTCTTGTTCGTTCGTACATAGGCTCGTTCATTCGTTCGTAGGCTCGTTCGTTCATACATTCATTTCATTCTCACCGGTTGTTCGTCCGCTCGTTCACACGTCCGTTTTTTAAACTGTCCAAAACATTGGCAAATTAGCTAAAATAATTTTAAAATCATCCATAATGGTGTTAAAATCATCCATAATATTGTTTAAATTTATCCAAAACATTTTTAATTATCAAAAAAAATCGTTTTTAAGTTTAAAAGAAATTTTCAAAGCCCACGAATTTAGAAAAAAGATCAGCCCATCAAACAAATAATGTTTAATCATTTCGAGTCTAACCTATTCAACTACAATCATAATCAATATGAATTCCAATCCCTTAGAACATAGCCGCCCGATCACCACCATCACCACCAAAGGCGGTTAATCCTTTCCAAATTAGTTTTGAATCCTTATCGACCCCTTTGTATTATGAACCCATACCAGGTGTTAATCACTCCATGGCGAATAATAGTACTTTGAACTCTATAAACATCCTTTGATGGCCAACCCACATTCACTCCATGGCGAATAATAGTACTTTGAACTCTATAAACATCCTTTGATGGCCAACCCACATTCACTCCATGGCGAATTATAGTACTTCGAACTCTATAAACATCCTTTGATGGTCAACCCACATTCAATCCAACTAATAATTCCCCCCCCCTCACCCCACCTCACCCTAGAACCTCCCCTATAAATACCATGTTTAAACACAGCATTAGTTATGTCCTCTGACGAAGGTAACAACAGCCGAAAGGATCCTAAGGACCACCTTATTATAAGTTTTGATAATAGTTTAGCCAGATTAGTGTTTTTATAATAGTTTTGCCAGATTAGTGTTTTATAATAGCTTAGCCACTTTAGGACCACCTTATTATAAGTTTTGACAAAAGTTTAAGCCAGATTAGTGTTTTATAACAGTTTTGCCAGATTAGTGTGTTTCATAATAGCTTAGCCACTTTAGTGTTTTAGTGCAAATAATCTAGGAAATATGGCCTCCAACAGAAATCAACAAACGTAAGTTTTTATTGTAATATATATACTGTAATAATGTGTTTGTTTTGCTTACAATATAATATATCTTCGTAAACAGACACCATATCTTCCAATCTTGTTTTTAACCACACACACTCACAAGCGCACACACGCAAACACACACACACACACACGCGCGCGCGCGCACACACACGCGCGCGCGCACGCACCTGTCCACTATGAATCCGGAGGATAACAGGCCACAGACCAGGAGCCAGACAGAGTTACACCCAAAGTCCACACCCACACCAATACAAACCACACAATCAGTCAACCCTACAGAAGAACACACAACTACAACGCACAACCCAACAGCAACCACCCCGCCGTCCCCACCACCACCACAACAACAATCGGCCACCTCTGCAGCCACTACTAACACCACCACATTAACAACAAAAGCACACACGGATGCAGAAACACAGACACGCCTACCACCAATCTTCAGCAAAGACGATTTAGAGCACCCTGTCAACCAACAGCACGAAAACACATTTCAGCAACTATACAAATCCCTATACAAAACAGAACAACTGCAGCACCACATACAGAACATAGAACATACCATCAAGAACAACACACATATCGTTAAGCCAGACATAGCACTAGCCATCGTAGACCCCAACACAGAAACCACTGCAGAGATCGACTCGATCTTAAAAGCCGCGGCTAACAGCATCCAACACGCAATCCTAGAACATTACTACAAAAGACTACACTACCACAAACAGCAAGCACACATAATTGAAGGGAATCTGTTAGACTCACACACATACGAAGCGGACAGAGCTGTTGCTAAGGCACACAGGATAGCTGCTAAGTTCGCCACAACCAGCATAAAGACACACACAACAAACACAAACAGGACACACAATGACACACACAAACAAAGCACACAAAACCCAGTCATGCGAAAGGCAAACATCCCGCCTTTGATGGATCTACAACATCAAATAAACCACACGCAGAAGCAAGTACACCCAGCACAACACGCACCAACAGAGAGACGCCACAGACCACCGCTGTTGCCAACACCTCAACCAGCACAAAGACAACACACACAGCAAAACCCACATACATACACAAGACCACAAACACCACAGAACAACCAAACCACAACTCAATGGTTTAGACCTACACAGCTCAAACAGCAACCACAGATCAACACAGAGAGACAACCGAGGAGTAACCCACTTCCCCTGCCAAAAAACGGGGGAGCACCACACATACAGAACAAACCACATTCACCACATTCACCACAAACCACCTTCAAACCAGGGCAAGTTGGACCAAAACAAACATCACAAACCAACCGCCACATAATACCCTACTCAAGACAACCACCTCCCATCCACCACGCACATCCATCACCACCAAGAGAGCAGATGTACCTTCCCAGAACACAACCTATCACACACTCAACACACCAACCCAGAACCCAACCCATCCAAACAACATCACAGACAAGTACAAGCACACCACAAACCAAATCATATGCCGAAGCCATAAAACAATCCAAAAACGAAAATGTGAAAAAACTACTCTTAGAAATAATCGGCCAATTAGACGTTTAACATCAGGTACACAACTACAAAAACGCAGAAAACAACGCATCATCAACAAACAAAAAACAACACCAGATATTGTCGTTAACCTGTCCAACCACAAACTTACCAAAACAGAAAATCCCGTTCTAAACAAAGGCCTTTCATTTGTACCCACACCACACCACATATCACCAGACACACAAATACATTGCATAGATCAATTCATCAGGAAGTTAGAATGCAAATACTACTTTTACAGCAACAACCTTGAAAAACCCACAGCACCATCCAAATTCAAACTACCCTCAGAATGGAGACCAAGCACAACACCCAATGCCATCAACAAACTCCGGTCATCACTCACCAAGCTTATCACCAAACCACCCGACAAGTCACCACGATCCAACATCACACACCATGAGAAAACAGCCCTCAAAACATTAGCTAATAACACAAACATAGTCATCAGACCAGCAGACAAAGGCTCCGCAATAGTCATTCTCAACAAAACAGACTACATTGCAGAAGTACACAGACAACTTACAGATGTCGCATACTACACCAAACTCAGTGAAAATCCCACTTTAGAATATAAAGACACCATAGATGCATACATTAACGAACTTCTAATCACCGGAGCCATCACAGGACAGACACACAGATATCTCACCGAATTCAAAGTCAGAACTCCGCGCATCTACATTAACCCTAAGATACACAAAGGCAAAATACCTCCACCCGGACGCCCGATTGTATCCAACTGCGATGGCCCCACGTCACGCATTAATGAATTCACAGACCACCTACTAAAAGACACGGAAAATGATATCCCAAATCTACTACGAGACACCACTGCATTCATCCAACATATAGAAAACACTACAGTGGATGCTGGCTCAATCCTATGCACAATGGATGTCAGATCACTATACACAAACATCCCACACGAAGAAGGCATACAGATTGTCACAGAACATTACAGACATACACTTGAAAAAACAAACACAAACAACAATAACCACACACCTGCACACATCTACCCAGACGAATTGGCCCAAATAATGAGATACATTCTTACAAAAAACAGCTTCCAATTCAATGAAGACTACTACATACAAACACATGGAACAGCCATGGGAGCCAAGTTTGCTGTCAAATATGCTAACATTTACGTGTACACCATAATAAGCAGAATGTTATCAACATGGATGGGCAGCACTCCATCTCACTTAGTTAGATACATAGATGACATATTTTTCATTTGGAACACCAGTGAGAACGAACTACTTGAATTTCACGCACACATGAATAAAGAGCATCCCACAATAAAATTTGATTTGGAATATTCAACGGAAAAAATCCCACTTTTGGACACAATGGTATACAAAGAAGATAACAAACTTAAATTGGACCTATACAGAAAACCTACAGACAAACAACAGTATCTTCACAAACAATCAAGCCACCCTAAAAACACAAAACATTCCATAATCTACAGCCAAGCATTAAGATACAAACGCATCATCACAGATCCTACTAGATTAAAACAACGCACACAGGAACTCACAGATGCATTCATCCACCGGGGATACAAAGAGACAGAAATTAAAGCCATCATAGAAAAAACCGAGAACACACAGAGAGAAGACATTCTTTACAAACAACCCACACAAAAACAACCTAGGCCAGCTTGCATACTACAATACCACCCATCATTAGAACACATAGGCAAATCCATTCGAACCTACTGGGAAAAGTACATCTTGTCTTCACCAATCTTAGCACCAATTTTTCCCAACTACCCAGTAGTAGCATTCAAGAAAAATAAAAGCATTAGGGACCACCTAGTCCACTCTAGCCTAATTAAAATAAAAAATCCAGATGCTAACAATAAGATCGTACCGACACCAAATGACACTCACGACATAGTAGGGACACTCCGACAATGCAACAACAACAATTGCATCACATGCAAACAATACATGAACACTGCTGACAAATTCACTAGTTTCGTCACTGGTAAAGACTACAAAATCAACACACAAATGAGCTGCAATACCACCAACATTATTTACCTCATAGAATGCAAACAATGCAGCTCTCAATACATAGGAGAAACAAGTCAAACACTCAGCAAACGACTCACACAACATATCCATGCAATCCGACACCAAACAGACACGAGAATCTCATGGCATTTCAACCATCCAAGACATTCTATGAAAGACATCACGATAAGACCAATTGAAAGAATTTTTACAGATAACAAAAAACTAAGATTAAACAGAGAACACTACTGGATCAAAGAACTCAAAACGATGCACCCGTTCGGAATAAACAAAAAAGCATAACACACTCACTCACTCACTCACTCACCCACCCACCCACCCAGCCACCCACCCAGCCACCCACCCACTCACTCACTCACTCACCCACCCACCCACCCACCCACCCACCCACCCACCCACCCACCCACCCACCCACCCACCCACCCACCCACTCACTCACTCACTCACTCACTCACTCACTCACTCACTCACTCACTCACTCACACATAGGAGGTTTGACGGAAGTTTGCAGACTGGCAGGTATGCATAGGTAACTATGTAAATACCTGGGTCGGCGTTTTTAAATACCTAGTATAGTTTACACTAATATAGCTTAAACTAGCATATTTTAGTTTAGCATAGCTTTGCATAGACTAGCTTAACTCGGATTAGCATAGCCTAGTTTAAACTAACATAGATTACCATAGCTTAGCTTATACTAGCATAGCTTAGCTTAGACCAACATAGATTAGCTTATCATGGCTTGTCATATGTTAGCTATGTGTTAGCTTAGATTAGCATAGCTCAGCTTAGACGAGCGTAGCTTGGCTTAGCTTAGACTAGCATAGCGTATCCTTACTTAGCATAACTTAATTTATCTTAGATTAGCATAGCTTATCCTTACTTAGAATAACTTAGCTTAGCTTGGACTGACATAGCTTAGCATGACTTAGATTAGACTATCTTAGCCTAACTTAGCCTAACATAGCATAACATAGCTTGACTTAGACTAGCATAGCTTGACATAGGTTAGTTTAACTACCATAATATAGACTAGCTTAGCTTAGACTCGCATACCTTAGACTAGCATAGCCTAGTGTAGCGTAGCATAGCTTAGCTTAGCCTAGCATAGTGTAGCATAGCATACCTTAGCTTATACTAGTATAACTTGGCTTAACGTAGACTAGCACAGATTAGCTTACCTTATTATAGCATATTTTAGCCGAGTTTATCTTAGCTTAGCTCATCCGAGGATAGTTTAGCTTAGCTTAGTGGAGTATAACTTAGCTTAGCCT
Organism: Chaetoderma sp. LZ-2023a; assembly: GCA_034401795.1. Classification (NCBI taxonomy): domain Eukaryota; kingdom Metazoa; phylum Mollusca; class Caudofoveata; order Chaetodermatida; family Chaetodermatidae; genus Chaetoderma; species Chaetoderma sp. LZ-2023a. The sequence continues at coordinate 129,383,669 of CM067360.1, forward strand.
AGTTTATCTACCATACCCTACTCTACACCATCTACACTTAGTGCCCAAAGAGTGTAAACCCTGTTCTTATTTGACCACATTAGACCAGACACCATATGCAATAAAACATATCTTATTGAACCCCCTTATAGACCACATGCGCTTAGTCACCATAGACAGTAAAACCTTGCTTATTGAACCCCCTTAGACCAGACACTATAGACTGTAAAAACTATTTTATTATACCACCTTATTGATCATGCACATCCACGTATAGTCACCTCAGACAGTAAGTAAGACCTGTCTTATTAGACCACCTTATAGATCATGCACATACACTTAAGTCACTATAGACACTAAAACCTGGCTTATTGGACCATCTTATAAATCACATACACTTAATCAACCTAGGCAGTAAAACCTGCCTTATCAGATCACCTTATGGATCACATACACTTTGTCAATATAGGCAGCAAACCCCGTCTTATTGGACCACTTTAGAGCAGACACTATAGACTGTAAAACCTGTTTTGTTAGGCCATTTCATAGATCACATACACTGAGTCACCGTAAACAGTAATACCTGTCTTATTAGACCACTTTATAAACCACATAGGCCTACACTTAGTCACTTTATAAATATTATTTAACTAATGTCTTATTGGGCTACCTTATAGACTATATAGAGGGTAGCTACATGTGTACCTATATATGTATTAGCAGTGGTAGATGGTAACGTGCTGGGACAAACGTTCAGTATTGCCGACTACATAGCATGCCCAACTGTTAACTTATAACCAAACTATAGGTAGCGCGTATATGCAGCACTATTTATAGCACAATCTACATCTATGTTGTTCCGTTTTAGCGGCATCTATAAATAGTTAGTTATCTAATTACAGCTGCACTTTGTCGTTATATTGTTAAAAATGTGTTAAAATTATTGAGTACAAGTTAATTTAGATGTGCATATTCACAACAAAATGACTCAAAATTATATTGTTAAAATTATACACCTTTAGAAGCTTAAATTATGTGCTTAGATGCAAGGAAACGAAAGAAATCATAGCACATGATGATTTCATTACGTATTAATTAATATAATTTTTTTAAGTTCTGAAATTGAATTAGAGACACAAGTTCCTAATTCAACATCACAACTAAAAAGATTATATTAATTTATACGGAATGAAACCATCATATGCTAAGATTTATTTCGTTTCATTACATTGAAGTAGATAAATTAATCATCTATAAATATACAACTTTAACAATTTTATTTTCAAGCATTTTGTGAATATGCGCCTTTAAGGGGAGATAAGTGTCTGAATTTGTCCTAAGTCAGCTGGTCAGTGAATTCATAATACAAGGTAGTTGAAGGCACAGCCCGCTTAAAAAATACCATATGTGAGCTTCTATTGGTCATATGCAAATGAAGTTGGAGGAAATTCCGAATACTGCTTACGACTATAATCTCGTCACTGATTGGTCGGTCCAAAATCTTCTGAAGGTCTCCCAAGTGTAACATTCATAATTAACATATCCTGGATGTTTCAATTATATGCTCTTAGTAGAGCTTCTGTGTACGAATGACATTTCCATGTAATTGCACAAATCCGTCAAGATGAATGTTTCCACAAGACGAATTAATGGGTGGCTGATAGAGGAAAAAGATAGGCTTCTTCATATGGACAAACCCACTGTTAGCTATGCCCCGCCCATCTAAGCTAAGTTCCGTCCATGTCTTGCACGTGGTAGTAGCTATTATTTTTACTTTGAATCTTGAATTCCCATAATCCCAATTTGATGGTAACTAGCTAACTATACAGATGACATGTTGGACACTTTGAAACTAATTTGACTGTTAATGGCAGCAACAGCGCCCAGTCAGATTACTTTAAAATATTCAACAGGATGTTTATTAAATAGTAAAAACATACAATTTGTAGAACTCACAGTTTATTCTAAGTTCATGACGGAGTATTTCTGTCAATGGTAATTGTGACGGCAGTCTTCACGTGGCGCAATAAAGACATCTGGCATTTTCTCCTGACATGGTCGAAGATGACAATCATTTCATTATGACATCATCATGTTTCACGTATAATGAGGAAAGAGCGAAACTATTTACTGAAATTCAGTCTGTTTCCTCTGTTTGATGTGGTCCCGAAACATGTTATAAAATATGTCATCATCTATATGAGTTCCACGTCAAACCAGCAAAATCAGCAGAGCACAATATATGCGCGCCCACATGCATATGGGTGCGGCGCAACACCACCTTCCCCACCCACCAACCCACACCCACGCACGCACGCAAGCAAGCGCGCGTACGCACGTCGCAACATGCATTTGTCTCCCATTTAGATAATATAATAACTAGAAGAAATTGCATCTCGTTACCAGCTGCGTTATTAAGTGTCCGAATATCGGGCTGTCGGAATAATGGGTTGTCTGAACATTGGGTTGTTGGAAAAGTGGGCCGACCCCTTGCATTCAGCAAATATCGTGCGGACAGACAGACATACAGATAGAAGAGTGTGGGCGGGACTAATACTAATATAAGAAAGGTAAAATCACGCACATTATTGTAATACATACTAGTAGCGTCTAATAGCATACGTATACTGTAATGAATAACGAGCGTCTTCAAGCCTATTTACATCATCCAAAAAAGCAATTAATAGCATCCGCATCCGGCGTTTAAAACCACGTGGTATAAACAACTCCAGCTTTTAAGAAATATAACATATATGCACGACGCACGACGCGCGACGTTTGAATTAACGTCGCGCGTCGTGCGTCGCGCGTCGTGCACGACGCGCGACGCAAGAGCCGACGTTGTGCACGACGTCGCGCACGACGTCGCCCTTTATAATAATTTTAACTTTTAAGAAATATAAAATATATGCACGACGCGCGACGCGCGACGTTAATATTAATGTCGTGCCTCGCGCGTCGTGGCGACGCGCGACGCGCGACGTTTGAATTATCGTCGTGTATTTTTCGTCGCCACGACGCGCGACGGAAAAATGGCAATTTTAGAACACCGTACCTTGCACTGTGCGTGTACAATTGATGGTCTTCCAATTCAAGGGCTCTTTCCATTTTTAGTTATTCCCCGCCCATCTCTAACGAAGCTCCACCCACACTTCGCCGTGTTGGGATTGATCGATCCCCGAATGCCCTAACTATTAATTTCCTGAAAACTGTACAGGTAAGCGTTGAATATTTTTTAACTAATTTGACTTGGTGCTGTTGCTGCCTATGGCAGCAACAGCGCCCAGTCAAATTAGTTTCAAAATATTCAACATCATATTTATTAGATAGTAAAGACACAATTCGTACAACAACGCATAGCCCGTCTTAAAGGGGAACGCCAGACCCTCTATGCTACTTTGTATAAAATGAATCTACAGACCGTAACGTTTTCAAAAATATAATTGTAAGCTCTGTGCTCAAATTAGAAATATACATCTTCGTTATTTAAATATGTAACCGCGGATGAGGCGTATGACGTCATAGGGTGAACGTTTTTCTCGCTCTCCTCCAACGCTATTGCAATAAAATTGCGAATTGCGTTTTATAAGAGGTTTCTCTTCAGCGGTGTTAGGAATATATAAATTATATTTGCAGAAATGTTGAAAAATATATAATAACAATCCATTGTCTGATTTCTCTGATGGTGCCGATTTTGACATCAAGTTTTGATCTTGAGATAAATGAATGACGTGATAATACAAGCATATCAGTACAATTGCTGCTTTTTAATCAACACCCTAACGTTTCGTCTATTAATATAGTAAATAGTTCTTACATACATCCCAATACATCTTTAGGTACTTATGTTTTCACACTAGCCTCAAAACGTCCTGAGATATTGTAATATTCATGTAATTGGCAGGTATCTTCATAGAAAATGGCCATCTTATGGTTCGGCAACTAATGTATGAAAATAACAAATATATTCCATACATTTGCGATAGTGTGATAAACGTCTTAATCTCTTCAATCTGTACATATATAAATGATGACGTTAGCACTATCACCGACAGAGATATCACCATCAAAATGCATGTACTCCTGTCTTCAGAATGCCGTTATCGTGGTTCTTGTCGGATGGGATTCAACTTATGACGTCATAGGTTTAATTAACTCGCAGAAACGTTTAGTAACAGCGTTCTTTAGCACCATTTTAGTCGGATTTATATATAAATGTCGCACGAAATTTTTACATAGTACATTAAATATGGGCTCTACGATAGAACTGCGTGTTTTATGCAAACGATGGTGACCCATCTTGTGTTCCCCTTTAAATATGCGTTCGTGACGTACATATCGACGTCATTCATGACGTCATTCATTATGATGTCATTCTACACGTCGCGTAGTTCATTATGACGTCATAGGGTGGATTGATAAAGTGGAAAGGTCTATTACGTTCAAAATATTCAATAATAAGCAACAGCGCCCAGTCAAATTAGTTTCAAAATAATGAACGGCTTACCTGTATAATTAGCTTGAAAATACGATTCTGGGGGTTCAAAGTATATGGAGTTCAACGCACGCAAAACTTGGGCGTGGCCTAGCCAGAAATTGGCGGGGCATAGCTAGAAATGGGCGTGGCATAGCTAGAAATGGGCGGGTGTAGCTAGAGATGGGCGTGGCATAGCTAGAAATGGGCGTGGCATAGCTAGAAATGGGCGTGACATAGCTAGAAATGGGCAAGGCATCGATCGAAATCGATTCCCCGCTTGAAACAATAGGAAACGTTTCACTTCTCTTGTTTCAACTTAACCCTGTAATCGCCAAGCTGAAGAATATTTTTGACAATTTACTTATGGAAAATACTCTTCTCTCGGCATGCAAATGGACACTGTCTAAAGAGAAAACTGCAATTTTCTTTATCATAACCGATTTGATGGACGGTATCTGCAGTGGTCTAGAGAAATGTCCATTTGCATGCCAACAGAAAACTATCTTTGTAAATTTACAAAGAAAAATTCTCCCTTAGCCTGTACAAATTTTAATTTTCCCGAGAAATCGTGAGCATTAAAACTGTTAATTAATTTACACTTCCAGTTGACCGCTTTGAGGCGCTGTTGACTCAGAAGGGTTTTAATAAAACAGTATAGTGACGCACCCCGTCTTCGCATTTGCTACAAATGCTCTCTTTGCCCGGCTGTTCCGCCGAGGATGATTCATGCCAAAATAGAGCGTCAAAATTGTAATTCTTTGCTATTTAATAAACATTCTGTTGAATATTTTGAAACTAATTTGACTGGGCGCTGTTGCTGCCTTAGGCAAAATATTCAACAGCTTCCCTAGATAGTTTTCTGGAAATTGATAGTCAGTGAGTTCAGAGATCGATTGATCCCAACACGGATGGGGTGTGGGTGGAGCTTAGATGGAGATGGGCGGGGCATAGCTAAAACTGGAAAGGGCCGTTGTGTGGTGTTATTATCACAATGGATGGATCCAGTTTATCGATTAATCATATGACGTCATCATCAACAACGGCACATGAATGACGTAATTAAGTCCGGCATAAACGTCAAAAACAAAAGAATGTCTTGATCATTGGCAGCTCCACCCTTAGAAAATTGAGTGGACGGTATATGTCTAATAATGAATATAATGTGTCAATTGAACGATACATGACACAGAGCCATTATGATATTGCTGCTGTACATGTAGACGGCAATGATATATACCGTAGGAAGAGAGCATGATAGAAGATTATGAATCTATTACCCGATACATCAGGCATCTGCCACCAGACACACAGATTTTAATCTCAACTTTACTACCTAGACCCATGAATAATCATTAAAACAATGTAACGAGTCACTTTAACAGTTTGTTACAAGGTCAGGTGGAAAGGAATGGGGGTGTTATTCATAGACAACTCTACCCTTTTTTATGATTCATATGGTTACATATGTACACAGCTTTATTTTTGATCACATTCATCCTAATGGAGATGGAACAAGAGTTCTTTCAGAGAACATAATGAATTATGTTTTCTCTCTAAGTAGTACTCCGAGTAATTTCAATGAAAGTAATGGAGTGGAATTGTCTAAGAATAATGCTTTGCAACAAGATTTTCGCAATGGGAGGACGAATGGGAGGAGCCATCAACCACTACAATACCAGGAACAATATGCAAACCATTTCCCTTATCAACGCATGTAAGACTATCTAACCGCTTCAATGTTCTAAACAAGCTACACCATTCAAACAACCCACGCCAAACAAATCATATTGACAAAACTAAAACCTCAACAGTCAACCCTATGTGTGCTAAAACTGTAGCTACCAGTAACATACAGAAGTCCAGGCATATATTAAGCAAATCAAAGGAAGCGCCCTCTATACAAACACAACAAAATAAGTTAAAAGTATTTTATACAAATCTATCTTGAATAAACGACAAGAACTTTTAGTAATGGTCCTTGATATACAGCCAGATATCATTGTATTAACAGAAGTACTTCTCAAACATGTCAGATTCAAGGCGTATAAAGAGGAATTATAAATTGATGGATATTCCTTATTTACAAATGCACAAGACTACAGCAGCCTGAGGAAAGTAAACCGGTGTGCGTGCGTGCGTGCGTGCGTGCGTGCGTGCGTGCGTGCGTGTGTCAGTGTGTCAGTGTATCAGTGTGTCAGTGTGCGTGCGTGCGTGCTTGCTTGCTTGCGTGCGTGCGTGCGTGCGTGCGCGCGCGCGCGTGTGTGCGTGTGTCAGTGTGTGTGTAGTGTATTTTAGTCTAGTAATGATAACATGTGCTTTTCTTTCTACTTATAATTTTATCATATTAGTTTTAATACATTTTCATTCTTGACTTATTGAATTCAACTGAAACTGCCATGTCATTGGAACTACATGCATTATGTTTATAAATTAGAAATTTACTGAGCTTTCTTTACTTGTATTATGAAATGGTGAAATTCACAGTTACTGGAAAATTCGTCCTATAACACGCATAGCTCATTAGCTTGTTTAAGAGTAGCCAAATTAGTGTACAGATCCCATGGATCAGTCCAGGGAAGGCAAAATAACATGGTTTATCTACATATATATTAATTTTCCATCTGATTAGAGAGAGTCAGACGACTGACTTCTAACACGGTAAATGTGAGTGTGTTGCATGTGTCTAATACAGTGATAATGGTATACCATCTGGTCCATTGCCAATGGTCAAACCTATACATGATCTACATCAACTATAAGGATAAATCAGACCCCGTATACAAGGGTATGAAAGTGGAATGGGCCCAGCTTCTCCTACTAAACCCTAGAAACCATTAATTTTTGGGATATTAACCCAAATACTTATTTTAATGGTCATTAAATTATTTTGGAGATCATTAATATAATTAATGGGTTACTATTCCTAAATTAATGGGTTTGAGGTTCCAGATTTAATGGCCATGATTCTTTTATTTGTGCCATTCAAATTTAATGGTGCCATTAATCGTGGCAATTTTCAGGGCTTTTTAATGGGAATATTTAATGGGACGAAACCCCATTAATTGTTTAATGTGTGCTTAATGGCCATTAAACTTTCACCATTAACTTCTTAAAAGTTTAATGGCCATTGAACAAATGGTCATCAAATTCCCATTAAAATTAATGACCATTAAATGAGAAATTAATGGTGTGGAGTTTCTGCTACATGGTGACCATTAAATTGTCCTTAAAATTAATGGCCATCATTTACAGATATTAATTCTAATTAAATTTTTTAATTAATGGCAAGATATTAATAGGGGTTAATGGGTTTTTTTAAAATTAAATTGCCATTAAAACGCCATTAAATTGGCCATTAACCGTGGAAATATTCTTGGTGTTTTAATGCCTTTTCTTTCATGGTATTTTAATGGCTGGTTAATGGGGCCTGCATCCAGTAGTGATATTTTGAATGCAAGTAAAATGGGTTTATTTTAAGATTTTTGAACAAATAAATATAATTGAAAAATATAAAATAATACTTGCTCTTAATTCATTTTCATTGCATAAAGTCAACACTTCTTGAAAAAGAGTGAGCAGAAAAAATCTACTAATTTAAATTTCCATTTCTCTAGAAAGTGATGGCAATTGACATTTCCAGTTTTAGCTATGCCCCGCCCATCACTAGCTAAGCTTCACCCCACCTTGCTCGTGTCGATCCCTGAACTCCCTGATTATTTATTTCCAGAAAACTATACAGGTAAGCTGTTAAATATTTTGAAACTAATTTGACTGGAAGCTGTTGCTGCCATAGTAAATTTAGTTTCAAAATATTCAACATAATGTTTATTAAATGGTAAACACATACAATTCTTACACCGTATCAGCCTATTAAGTGCTAAAACGGACTATATCGAGCCATTCATGACGTCATGATTATGACTCCATCCTACACATCGCGTAGTTGATTATGACGTCATGTGATGGATGGATGCGCTTGGAAAGGTACGTTGCTCACTGTAAGTCTACAAGCTGTGGAACGAGTGTCAAATTAACAAATTAAATGATTTCACCAAGATGGCTTGTACATTCATGTATTCTAAGTATTTTGAAACTAATTTGAAAGGAAGCTGGTGCAGCAGCAGGCAGCGACAGTTCCCTATCAAATTAGTTTCCAACTATTCGTAATGTTACATCTTGCGTCGTATAAAGGTATGTGGTTACTTAACCATTTGATCACTAACCATTAACCAAATTCAGAAAATTTCAGAATTTCTAGTCAAAAATGTTTATTTGCAGACTAAGAGAAAACTATATAGGTTATAGGTACGGGGATGGGCTAAAGTATTAAAACAGATACAACCTTTCAAATACAAATTGTATACACTTATTTTAACATTATAAATCTGTAAAGCAGGTAGCGATAACATATAATATATACGTAGGGCTACAATATTAAAGTATTTGCATAACTATATTAACCATTTAACATTTAAATTTAGTTTTACAATTTCAATTTTGTTTTTGAAAATGTCTGTTTGCAGACCAAGAAAAGACTATTTTTGAAAACTTACCAGGGGAATTACTAGCTCGGTTATCGAGCCAGTCACTCACGTGTTAAATTTTTTTTTAATAGTCTTCTCTTGGTCTGCACATAGGCACTTTTCAATGCCACTGCTAAGGCCGGATTTGGGCGGTTTAGGTCATTTCAGTACTAAAACTTGACCCCATTTTACACGCATTAAATTTGCCTCAATTGAAAGCACCAAGATATTTCATCGAAACAGATCGCAGGAGAAAACCCGTATCTTGAAGGAAATTCACTATTGTTTGCCACCAGAGTTTATCTGGTCAGACTTATTTAGTAATTCTAACAGTTTTTCTCGTTTCCTAACCCTCGTTTTTATTGCTTTCTTAATTAGCAAATCCTTTATTTCATCTGCGCTCAGGGATTCAAAGATTTTTTACCTAATGGAAGAAGTTTCTGATTAGTCGTCATTCTCTGTATGTTTGTCAGTTATTTCTTGCAAGATTCTGGCTTTCTTGTTTCGAAAAATATATATTGTTCCCAGTAAAAACGCTTTCGTTTTTCGTATGTCCTTGTCTCACGCTGACAGTTGTCATTTGTTAAATATTCCAATCGTTTCCTAACCGTAAGCGCGTTAACTGTAGCGTTCAGACTATTTGTTTTTTATGATGAATTGCTTTCATATCATCATTTACCTTTTCCACTCCCTGTTCGCTAAATTGGGACAGTGCACCAAACCTTTCTAGAAATGACGGAATGTGGTAGACTAGTACGTGTATATAGGGCGTAATATTAGCGTAGCCTTTGTGTACACCAGCCAAAGAGAGAAATAACTTAGCCCACGCCCGAGCTTGCTCGAACAGGGTTTCGGTATCGGACGGATCCTTAAAGGGAAATTCCAGTGAAAATCGGGAATAAGTCAACTAAAAGTATACTATAATCCGAAATAGTTGCCGCAAAAAAATATAAAATACACTGTTCCATTGCCGAGAAATAATAAAATGAATATGCCCAAAACGCTCGAAAACGTGACTCCTGGGCGCATCCATTTTCTCGCAACGAGAGCGAGAAACCGCGAGATTATGACGTCAACGACACACCAGCAAAATATCGCCAGCGCTTTTAGATCTACCTGTTTACTTCGCGTTATGAAGGCCGAATATTAATTAACCCTTTAATGACAAAATTCTGTCAGGAAAATCATAATATTTCCTTATTGAATGGCCATTTGCAGGCCAAGCGAAGACTATTTTTGAAAATTTACCACTGGAATGGCTGGTTCGGTTACTGAGACAGTCGTTTTAGTTGTAAATTCTCAAAATAGCCTTCTTTTGACCTGCGTCCTCAACTTGACGATTGTAGAGGCCAGTGCTGGCGTGAAATGGTTAAATTGCATCATGTCCGCATGCCAAGCATGGGCTTGCAGTAATAGAAACGATCATGGAAAGGGTACGGAAAATCACATTTTCAGATACCGGATCCACAGAAGCATCCGCATAAAAAGGAGCTAACTGAAAGATGGCTTCATAGCATCGGCACTGGATGGATATCTTCCACATTTAAATTTGGATGACACAAGTTTAGAACATATAGTCTGTATAATTGTAAAATAATGTGTCATGCATTTCAAAACAAAAGGCGCGGTACTTAATTTTAATATAACAGAATCAAACTCGACAATTAACGTCGTATTTGCTTGCGTCAATTGTAAAACGGGATTCGCAAACCAAAATGAAACGATGTCGCTGATTGCCTGGCCGGTCAGTTATAGGCATCCGCTTAGCGGCTTACTTCGTAGACGATAGTAGGTGACATCTAGTAAAGACGACGATGACGACAGGAGAGGGGATGATGGGGATGCAATAAAGGCTCGCTAAACCGTTAATCTCCTCAAACTTTTCGTTCCAAGTTATGAGGAGGTTAAAAGTTCAGATTTACCTAAATACACAGGAGTGGAGCCATTTTGAATGTGTGGGGTGGGCGGGGTTGGAGGTGACTGGGTCTCATTTCTCGTTTCTGTTTCGTTTTTCGTGTAAGAAACGAGAAGAGAATACCTTGTGAAAGCATGGTGGGAGTTGAGAGGAAGGGTTGGGGTGGGTAAACGGTGGTAAATGACGACGGTCTGGATTAACCATGAATATGGTCTGTTAATTCAATTATTCGTATTGTTTAATCTATTATATTAATGGCTAACTGCTATCCGACAATGACAGTGTTTGAAGGAGCTGTTCTTTTCTTTCCTATTCTTTTTTAATCTGCTACACCTCTCTCTCTCTCTCCCTCTCTCTCTCTCTCTCTCTCTCTCTCTCTCTCTCACCTCTTAATTTATTGTTTCTCTCTCACCTCGGTTTAGTGTTCTCAATCATTGCCTGCTTATAATAATTCTGTAGGGAGAGGGCAAATCTAAGTTGTAAGAATTTGTGCCCGATCACATTGTGCAATTGTTACAATAAAATATGTTTAAATCAAAAATCTAGTAAATAATGGCAAGTGTACGCTAGACATAATTAGTAGTTTAGTGCTTTCACACTATTGAAATCCAGCGTTATTAATCATTTACAACGTTTACTCACAATTTTAAAATAACTATGCTGAGTGTTGAATATTATGAATTAAATTTTCCTGGGATTATGTTGCAGTAGCTTCCAAACTAATTAGTTTCACACAATAGGCCTATGCAGGGTAAATTTTAAGCTGGTTGATTGCAAACACGCTCCTGGCATAACCCTTCAATGTTTTTAAAAATAGAAATTGCCCATAAGAAAACAATTTTTGACAATTTAGCACTACAATGACTGGCGCGATCATCGGGACACTAATTGCACTTTAGTTTCCTCCAAACACTGTGGCAAAGTGTCAGTTGTTTAGCCAGTACGCTAATTATCCACGAGATGCAAGATTTACCTCCCCTGGTTACGACTATCCTCGATCGGGCAAACAGAGTAGGTGTGTCAGTGACGTCAGCTGCTTGTCCAAAAGGCGCCTCTATCTACTGGTTACTGTAGCAATTTAAATTGAGGATATCTTTTTTATTTGTTGGCATAAAATTGTGCTCTTGGTCTCAATTTGTGCGTAAAATTAGTACTTTACGTCAGATGCATAAAATCCCCCAGTGGAATATCCCTTTAATACCATGAGTAACGCGCCTGTATAATGTAAAGAAATCAGTCCAAAGTGATTTTTTAGCAAACGTTTGTAATCAGGCCCTATAAGTGAAGTACAGTAGGCTTGCGCGATTATGTGATTAAATCGAAAATCGCGATTATTTTTTTAATCGTCAATTTATATGGTTAAAAATTGAATAATCGAATAATCGTGAATAATTCTACAGCATTTTTAAAAATATTTCAAAACCTACATTTTAATTACTCTTTAATGCGATCGGTCACAGAAATTTACATTTCGCTCAGCGACTGCATGTCCATTTACAGACCAAGAGAAGACTATTTTTGAAAATGTATCACTGGAATGACTGGCTCGAGAATCGAGCCAGGCATTCCATTGACACATTTTCAAAAATAGTCTTCTCTAGGCCTACAAATCAACACAATTGCAGCTTTCCTCATTGGTATACTTTTTGCTGCTGTAACTGGGTAATTTGTACTGAAGCTGATTAATCGAGTAATCCCGATTATTATTAAATAATCGATCGTGATTACTGAAAGCAATAATCGCACACGCCTAAAGTCCAGTCTATTTCTCAACTTGATCCCTTTTGCGTCCATATATTAAATGATTCTCCACATTCTCTTAGTTTGGTCACAAGTTCACCCAGATTGTCTGACCTTTGACCTTTTACTTTATTTTTGTCATCTAACCCCTTAGCATCATCCATCAGATTGCGCAACAGAATGTCAGAAATGCGCAACAATAGATGCAATTCATCCGGTACGATCTGACTGGGCTCTATGTTTATCAGTGGTTTAAACTTTAAGCCAAAGTTATTTGCAGTAGCATCACATAATAAATTTGAATATGTTCGGCACATTGAATCTGAGAGATAAAAATCACCTGGCATCTCGAAATTAGGTCTGTCCTTCTTATGGATTTTACACCAGGGGCACGAATAATTCGCTAATGATCCACTGAGACCGAGCAGGAGTTGAATAAATTTCATATCCCCGCTAAATATAATTTCTATTTCAACTTTGGACTCATCAATTTCTAAATAAGGGGCAGAATTTAGATCATTTATCTCGGTGAAAATGGGGGTACACGCTTTCCTCAAAATGTCATAGTTTTCAGTTCCATTAATAATAGCAAACACTCGTTGGTTAACGCCCGAGTTAGACGTGTGTCCACTATTAATTACAGTATATGGTAAAATTACAAAACTTGAAATCCGGCTGACCTTTGTCCCACCCCCTGATATTTTAATTGTTAATTTAGCAGGCATTTCGTTTGATTGCTGCCTCAAATACCATTGAATATCTGTTCTCAAGCTTACAAATGCGCCTGGAACATTACCTGGTGTACGGTCAATGTGAAATATCTTATTGAGATCTGATTTACATTGGCACAATAACTATTTTCGAGGTAAATCAGGACAACTGACGGCAAATTCGTGATATGCAGCATCGCTTATCCCGAATTTGTCCCTCACGAAAATAATGTCCTTTAGCTTGCGTTTCTCGCTTTCGTCCAAATCCCGATACATTCCAGACGAGAATTTAGAGTCAGATTTTATACAATTTGGTGGTAGGCCACATGATTCAGCAAACCAATACGCCTGCTGAGATTTTGTATTCAATTCATGTGTAGTACTTGTGGCGTTGCCCGAAATTTGACGCTTTTCTAATAATCTGATGTATTTATATAACTCCATATTATTATCTTTAGGATTTTCTATTTTATCAACTAATTCTGAATTATCTTCTGTATTTGATCCAAAAGGGCAGCACATTTATTTTCTAATTCAACTTTCATATGTTTAAATTCAGATAAGTGAATATTAAGCTCACGTGCATTTACCAGTTCAAAATCAAATATTGCTACAGTGTGAACTTGTTTGGTGAAATCCTGTGGTAGCCTTCCACCCTTGTGCTTTGTCCGATATTCCGACTCTATTTTCATGCATAGGGCATAAAACCTGCTTTCTAACCGGACACATTGTATTAGCTGATAACATGATAATTGGCAGTTTATTATGTCTACGTATGAGAGATCCGTGTATCTGCACTTTACCAGTCTTAACTCCTTAAGAAATGCACTGGTGAAGGATAGAGTAAGGGCTAGGTTGGGTCTTCCAGAAAACCGTTTATGCAACTTTGGTGAGTGGGTGAGTAGTAATGGGTGGGGCCGATCGTTATTGTTCTTCTCCGTAGAACAATGGCGATCGTATGCAGAACAATGGCGATCGTAGGCACACAAAGGAATTGGTTTTTGAGAACAAAGGCGACCAGCCCCACACGATTTCGATGTTTGAGAACAATGGCGATCGTACGCACTGATATGCGAGAACAATGGCGTCCAGCCCCACACGGTAGAGAGATTTATGAACAATGACGTCTATATTCGCACACTTAAGAATCTATATTTAGTATATGTGACTCATGGTAAAACCCCGTTGTATATCCAATTGTTGGAAATTGTAACCCCTAAAAGTTTGGTATTTTACGTCTTAACTTAGTGGCGCATGACCCCCCCCCCCCCTCCATGGCCCCCCCTCCGTAGTAGTGTGGTATGTAAGGTAAAAATAATAGAGTTTAAGAGGGGGTCTGACAATAGGAGGTAAAATAGAGTTTAAGAGGTGGTCTGATAAGGCAGGTCTATGAGGAGGAGGAAGTGTAGGAGGTTGATGAGGCTAGCATTCTTGCTCAGTAGAAGTTGGTTTTGAGGTCGATGCTAGCGTACTTGTTTACAAGGCAATGCTCTATGTACGAATATTTTGAAAATAATTTGACTGCCTGCGTCAGTTGAAGCGGAATGCTATAGCAATGCTCCTCAGTAGAAGTTGCTGGTTGGTTTTGAGGGCGATGCTAGCGTACTTGTTTACAAGATATGCACGATGTACAAATATTTTGAAAATAATTTGACTGCCTGCGTCAGTTGAGGTGGAAATATTTATCAGTAGATCTCTTAAATGACTGCGTTTCCATATGTTTTATTATGTTTTTTAACCCCGCTATCTACCAGTAAATGTCTACGGATAAATGTACTATGCTAATATGCTAATATGCCATACTGCTAGTTATATGTTGTGCCCTTGTGCATGCGTGGGTACGTGCGTGCCGCGGTGTGCGCCCTTGTGCGCATGTGTGTGCCAGAAGACTATTTTTGAAAATTTATCATTGGAATGACTGGCTCTGCTGGCTATCCATTTGTCTAGACATGCAACAGCAAACACCACCCATCAACCAACCACCACCGCCACCACCATCATCATCACCAACACCCACCACCACCACCACCACCACCAGCAGCATCAACACCATCACTCACCACCTTCACCACCACCAGCGCCACTAGCACCACCACCAACAGCACCACTACCACCAACCACATGTTGTGGATTGTGACCGCTTGTTGTGGCAGCATGTTGTGGATTGTGGCTGCATGTTGCGGATTTGCGGGCTCATGTTGCGGATTTGCAGGCACATGTTGCGGATTTGCAGGCGCATGTTGCAGATTTGCGGGTGCATGTTGCAGATTTGTGGGTGCATGTTGCAGATGGCAACAAGTGTACATGCCTAAACACACCTACATGTCAAAATGCATGCGTACATGTGCTGTCGCATGCGGCCACATGTTGCGGATTAGTGGGCGCATGTTGCCGCATGCTGACCGCATGTTGCGGATTTGTGGGCGCATGTTGCAGATTGTACATGCCTGAACACATCTACACGCCAAAATTCATGTGTACATGTGCTGCTGGATGCGGGCCGCATGTTGCAGATTTGCGGGTGCATGTTGCAGATTTGTGGGTGCGTGTTAAGGATAGCAACAAGTGTATGCACATGTCTGAACACACCTAAATGCCAAAATGCATGTGTACATGTGCAGCTGCATGTGGGCCGTATGTTGTGGATTTGTGGGTGCATGTTGTGGATTTGCGGGTGCATGTTGTGGATTTGCGGGTGCATGTTGCGGATTTGTGGCCTCAGTACAAATAATCATATACGGTACAAATTCAATCCCTTTTCTCATTCCAGTTTAAACTCACAAAGTGGTTGGACGTGTAACTGCAGAGTAGTTAGGTAGCCTTAGGCAGTCAGATTTCTTTGAAGAACCTTGTAACTTGAATACTTGCTAAATTTGTCCCATAATTAATATGCCGAGACATAAATGTTTTGAATGTGATTCAACTTTTAATAGGTCAAATGACCTGATGTGGCATAAGATCCGATTCCATAGCAATGAAGATAGCGAACATCTAGACAGTGAAGATGAAGAAATGACAGAGATGAATAGTGAAGATGATGTGCCAGCCGAGTCAGAGAGTGAAGCCGGTGATGACTCAGCGGAGTCTGAGAGTGAAGATGAAGGTGAAGATGAAAAAGAAGCCATAGGCAATGAGGAACTATTTATCATATTCCAAAATATTAAGCAGGTCTTAGACACTGAACAATCAGGGTTAGAAGATGAGGATGGTGATGTGAACACAGACCCAAATGGTGTAGGCAATGTGTCTATTTCCGTATATGCTGATGTTTTAGTTACAAAGTGTATAGACATAATGTTCCAGTGGAGAAGATTACAGAACTCTACACTCATTGAAATAATTCTTCGGGAAACTAAAGATTTTATCACCGAGGGGTACGCATATGATGAAGCAGTCTTCTCAGCTTTTTGAAAAAGAGAGTTTCTGATCAAGAAGTACATAAGGAACCATCTAGATGCTGACAATAATGATGATGATTCTATCAGTGATGGATGCATAAGGAATCAGTCATCGATAAATGGATCTCCATAACATTGACTATTTCTTTTATGCTACAGTAACTATATGTTTTATCTTATGTAATATTGTCTTCAGTGTAAAATATGGATACAAATAAAACATTGGTTCTTTATGTGCATGTTGGTTTAATGATTGTAGCTGCCCAGCCAGGTCCAAACATACAAATCAGAGTGGATGCTGTTGAACTTGGTGGTGATTGTGGTGGGGTTGGTGGTTGGTGGAAATAGGTGTTGTGGTGGATGATGGTGGTGGGGTTAATGCTTGGTGGTGGGTGCTGATGCTTCGTGGGTAGTGATGCTGGTGGTTATAGAGTGATGGTGATGGTGGTGCTGGTGGTGGCGTTAGTGGTGGTGATGGTGGTCGTGATGGTCGGTATTGGTAGTAGGTGGTTGCGGCCACAATGTCTAGACAATGGTTAGCCAACTATATTATTTTTGTTGTTGTGGGGGGGGGGGGGGGGGGGGCTCATTGCCTAGGTACTCATAATGCATTCATACTGTGTGTATCCGGACATGGTAATTTTTCCTAGTTTTATTACCTTTAACTGGCTGACTGGAGAGGTGTTACAGACATTCCAGGGATCTACATCCTAGCTAAATATTTTGGAAATGAATTGAGCAAAAGCTGATGCCAACACCGCAGTTAAATTATTTTCAAAATATTTTCAAAATATTCACTAAATATCTTGGAAATGATTTGATAGAAACTTGTTGCTAATGCCACAGTCAAATTATTTTCAAAATATTCGTACATCGTGCATACCTTGTAAACAAGTATGCTAGCATCGCCCTCAAAACCAACCAGCAACTTCTACTGAGGAGGAATGCTATAGCATTCCGCCTCAACTGACGCAGGCAGTCAAATTATTTCCAAAATATTCGTACATAGAGCATTGCCTTGTAAACAAGTACGCTACCATCGACCTCAAAACCAACCTCTACTGAGCAAGAATGCTAGCCTCATCAGCCTCACACTCATCCTCCTCCTCATAGACCTGCCTTATCAGACCACGTCTTAAACTCTATTTTAACTCCTATTATCAGACCCCCACTTAAACTCTATTATTTTTACCTTACATACCACACTACCATTGAGGGGCCACGGAGTGGAGCGCGCGCCGCTAAGTTAAAACGTAAAACACCAAACTTTTAGGAGTTAAAATTTTCAACAATTGGATATACAACAGGGTTTTACCATGAGTCACATATACTAAATATAGCTTCTCAAGTGTGCGAATATAGACGTCATTGTTCGTAAATCTCTCTACCGTGTGGGGATGGACGCCATTGTTCTCACATACCAGTGCGTACGATCGCCATTGTTCTCAAACCTCGAAATCGTGTGGGGCTGGTCGCCATTCTTCTCAAAAACTAATTCCTTTGTGTGCCTACGATCGCCATTGTTCTGCATACGATCACCATTGTTCTACAAGACCTCCTGCGGAGAAGAACAATAACGATCGGCCCCACCCATTACTACTTGGGTGGTTTAGTCTCTTTAAACTGTTGTCGTTGAAGTGGAGAGAGATATTCAGACATTTTGGAATTTATATAAGAATATTTGCCGGATTTATGTGGTGAAGCTAACCCCGTCAACACTGGACGTGAGGATCAGTCGTTCTCCA
>CM067360.1:129402655-129447655 GCA_034401795.1 Chaetoderma sp. LZ-2023a
ACGACACGACGATGTTCACGCCAACAAAATTTAGTTAATTTGTTTCTAAAATAATCTCCCTTACATACAAAACCCTGTCATGACTGGCTCAGTGATTTTCTTCTCGTGGCCTGAAAATGGGTATTTCTAAAGACCATGGCAAAGGCTGGTTTTGGCCGGTTTGGTGGCCAGCAAAGGGTTAATGTAACAATTGGACTAAACGTTGTTGCTGCGGTAATAAATTTGTTGATTTTCAGGAGAATGAACAATATTCATAAGATCATCTGTCTTAAAGAACCACAATCTTTTGGCCCCAAGACACAGGTGGTCACTCGAGCACTCGACTGTACAATCTATTCAACAAGTGCTCTATAATTGTCAAGATCCTTTCACAGTAATTAGTGTGATCTTAGTTTTATATATATATTATATATATATATATATATATATATATAAATATATATATATATATATATATATATATATATATATATATATATATATATATATATATATATATATATATATATATACATATATCTTGCTCAGTCTATAAGGTTGTTAACTCCATTCATTTAAAAATCTGTTAATCCTTTAGTTGTCAAGATTGACTTATTGAATGGCCTTTTGCATTACAAGAGTACATATTCGAAAATTTATGACTGAAATGACTGGCTTGGTAATCGAGTCAGCCATTCCAGTGGTACATCTTCAAAAGTTATGTTGTTGGATTGCAAATGGACATTTACCGGAGTAATACATAATAGGTGCTGCTAATTCTGCGTGACATGGGTTAGTTTACTGTTCACCAATTGTGATTAGAGTTGCCTGTCATTCTGTCAGACTATACACACATACTAAGTCATGTGTGACTAAGATGATCTCAGATAAAGTAACATCTCAACATTTGAATCTTTATGTGGCAGAATTAGTTCACATCTTGAATAAGCTGATGAACATTTTGAAACAAATATGACTGGACACTTTTACTCATAGCTGTCAGTCAAATTATCTTCAAAATATTCGACATAATATTTGTTAGATTCATACAAATAATTGCATAAGCTGATAACTATTTTGATTATATTTTGACTGGAACCTGTTGCTGCATAGGCGCAGTAGCAGCAATCAATCAAATTCCTCTCAAAATATTGAGAATAATATTTGATAATTAAGCGAGCTAGTAATTCCAGTGGTAAAATTGCAAAAAAATCTCTTGGTCTGCAAAGGTTTTCCTAAGATGTTCACTACCAGCAGATACATAGATGACAGATGCATGTCTGTTCCAGAATTTCAGTACCAGACGTGTGTCCAAATATGCAAATGCGTTTGAATAAGTTGCAAACATTTGCATTTGCATTTAAATACAATACCATGCACTTGGACCCAAGCCTGAATTGGACAGACCTTGAAAAATGATACTGGAATGACAAGAACTTTGCTATTTTTATGAAAAACATTTCTAGTTAAGAATAAGACATCCACTATTACTGTGATCAGAAATGTGCTTAAATCAGCAATGTGGTTTGTCTGGAAGTTGTTAGAAAGACTTTAATAGTAAAATTAAAAATTAATAAGATTCAGTAGTTAGATCCAAGGCTTGTTTCCAAGGCGCCTTAAAGATTACAGATCACTGCCCATATAGCTAAATAATGCTTTGACACATGCAAATTAGTATTTGGACAGTGAAGGTTCTTGAATGAGATCCACAAACTGTGTCAGAGACCTGTTGTACAAACATTAGGCCATAATTTATAACAGGGACCTTTCTGTGCTTGAAATTCCATGACTTTTCAAGACCAAAATTAACAAATTCCATGACCTCTAAGAATTAATATCTATATTTTTATAAAATGTATGATATAGCCCAAAAATAAGATAAACTGTTGCCGTAATGGTATTGCATAGAGATTATTTATCATGATTATGCCAACAGATTTTATTTTATTTTACCATGATTACCATTTTCCATGACTTTTCCATGACCTATGATTAAAAACACTGAATTCCCACGACTTTCTAGGTCTGGAATTTAAATTGTCAAATTCCATGACTTTCCAAGATTTCCATGATCAGTACGAACCTTGCGGTAATGACCAATTCACAGCATGAGAATGGATGGCCACCAATATATGGGTACAATATTAAATCATGACCGAGTTGTTCAAAGCACATCCAACATTAACTCTATCCTTCATCTGACATAATTCCAGCCATAGCATAAGACATAATTAGAGCTTTTGGCTCAACCCATTTGTCAAAGAAAATGTCAATTGCAGACCAAGAGATGATTTTGACAAGTTTACCACTGGAATGACTGCCATCATTCCAGTAGTAAATTTTCAAAAATACCTTTGCCAGTCCTTGGTCTGAAAAATGAACATTTCTCAAGATTCCTGCTAAAGCTGTTTTGGCAGGCTTGAGTGTTAAATGATTAATGGTCAGGATTAGTCAACTTAACCCTTTAATGGTCAAGATTGTTCAAAAAATTCTAAGATTTTGCTCACTGAATGTTAATTTGTTCAGGCCAACAGGACTGTTTTTAGAAATCGCCACAGATTAATTGACTAGCCTGCTTATCAACTTAGCCAGGTATTTCAGTGGTAAATTTTCAAAAATAGTCTTCGCTTGGTCAGCAAATTGACATTCTTCAATACCAGAGGCTGTGTTACAATGCTACATAGTTACCAGGATTCATAGACCTGCAGAATGAAATTCCACACAGAGTCCATAACTAATTTATCAAATTCCAGACCAATTTTTTGCAGTCCAACGAATCACCCATAACGACCCATAACAACCCATAACGACCCATAATGGACCCATAACGACTTCACGACCCATAACGACTCATTTTATTAATACACTTTCTTTAGATCTGTCACCAGACTTTTGTAGATCGTTCAGAGAAAGTGAACATGTGGAAAATGTGGACTCTAGAATGCAGATCTCTAGTCTTTTTCAGGGACATGATACATATACCGGTAGCCTACAGTTGTCATTGCATGTGTTTGCGGTCTCTGAATGCTCTTGTTATAGTGGGAAACTATGTCAATATGTGCGTGAGTGTATGCATATGCGCGCGTGCGTATGTGCTTTATTGATACATTACAGTCTGTCTAGGAGCGTCTCAGCATAACTATGATGATACATGCGTGGACATAAATAAACAAGGAGAATTTTAATGGATATTCATATTTTAATGAATAACAAATCAATTAAATCCATGAATGCAAAATACAAATTAAGTGGTAAATTATAGCACAATGACAAGTAGTACATCTAGAGCAAAATAGTGAATATAAAGTGTATTATAGCATGAGTTTAGCACAATTATATATAATACTCTTAAGTGAGAGAGTGGGAGAGGGAGGGTCGGGAGGGGGGGGGAGAAGAGGGAGATGAAGCCACAAAATAGTGAATATAAAGTGTATTATAGCATGAGTTTAGCACAATTATATTATAATACTCTTAAGTGAGAGAGAGGGAGAGGGAGGGTCGGGGGTGGGGGGGGGGGGGGTGGAGAGGGAGATGAAGCCACAAAATAGTGAATATAAAGTGTATTATAGCATGAGTTTAGCACAATTATATTATAATACTCTTAAGTGAGAGAGGGGGAGAGGGAGGGTCGGGAGGGGGGGGGGGGGGGAGAAGAGGGAGATGAAGCCACAAAATAGTTGAATATAAAGTGTATTATAGCATG
Source organism: Chaetoderma sp. LZ-2023a (assembly GCA_034401795.1). Lineage (NCBI taxonomy): Eukaryota > Metazoa > Mollusca > Caudofoveata > Chaetodermatida > Chaetodermatidae > Chaetoderma > Chaetoderma sp. LZ-2023a. Next base: position 129,406,338 of record CM067360.1, read on the forward strand.
AGTTTAGCACAATTATATTATAATACTCTTAAGTGAGAGAGAGGGGAGAGAGAGGGTCGGGGGTGGGGAGGAGAGGGAGATGAAGCCGGTAGAGGTAGAGACCACGTGCAAGCAGTTTTAACTATAAATTAATACTCAATACTCATTCAAAACGGCTTCTGTCATGGTCTTGAGAAATGTAACCCTTATGTCAACAGCGCCTCAAAGCGCCCAGGTTGCAGCTCATATCAATTAACCAGTTAATTGCCAAGATTTTTCAATAAAATCATATTGTTTGCAGGCCAAGGAAATACTGGGGTTTTTTATATTCACCACTGAATATTACAAAATCGTTTTCTGGCCTCAAGACAATCACAGAGCACGTGTTTGACCAGGTTGACGCCCAAAGGGGAAATTGTTACGAAAGTTTGAGTTTTTTATTAGCCAGCATCCATTTGCAGGCCAAGAGAATAGTATTTTGAAAATTTACCACTGGAATGGCTGGTTCGGTACATTCGGGACATTCTTAAGACCATTGTAGTGGGAGTTTCTTGCCGTCTTGACCATTACAGTTTAAGGCGACACAAGAATTATAAACAGGCCAAGACAAGACTATTTTTTTGGAAATCTACAACCGGAGTGCCTGACTCGATAATCTTGAACAAATGTCATTTATACCTTACGTGGTCTGGCTTTTTCAGCCCTTGGGCGTCTAACCTGGCCCGATTTCCTAGCAGCCCTTGGTGAGACTGCAGGAATTTCAAATTCAACATTAGTTGCTTTAATATAATTACTTGTAACTGTTTCTGCACTTAAGAACTTAAGGAAGTGTGTATCTTTTACTTCCTTAGTTTTGGATGACCATACAGCACTTGGTACAAGAAATCGCTTATATGCTGCTGTCAGCATATAATTCCCTGTGCCATGCAAAGCTCGCCTTAGATCATTCATATGTAGCTGTATAATGTCTGCAATTTTGTCTACTAATACAGGTAGTTTCTGTGGTTTCACTCTGTCGCTAATTTCAGGATGTTGTTTAGGGACTCGGAATTATTATTGGTCCACAGATCGTTACCATCAGTGCCAGCCTGCATTGGTACACACACATAGTCCCATATAAGGCCTCTGAGTCGCTTCTTGAAATAACTTTCAAATGCAGGATATTTGTCAAAATATGTAGCTATATTATGAATGCGCTCATCAAAGATGCACGAATCATTGCTCTTGGCACACCCCTGCTGTCAAAATAATAACTCAGTGATGGTATGCCTATCTTTGGTAGAGCAACCAACCTTGTCCATTAGATAACGTTAACATTATCTTTCAAGTGTTTGGTGCATAAAAAATGCTTAGCATTTGGAAAGCAGCTGTGTATTGCTTTGGTAAGTGATTTTTCTTCATCACTTCCTAGTCGAATGCCCAGCAAATCAAGGTCAGTACCGAGAACAGCCTAAACATGTGAAAGAAATAAATGATATGATTCATAAATGCTATCCAGTGAAGAAAGATTGGACCTAACATAATAGGTGACTGTCCTGACTCTCTTGAAACACCTGTCTTACTTTGTGATCAGTCGTGGTAACGAAACAGGCTCCCAAATTAAATGTTCTGTCTATACCAATTACGCTAGCATTGTTACCTATAACATTTCTTTTCATGTCTTGAAGCTGCTCAGTTGAATACATTATAACACTTGGAGGTTTACCTTAGGTACATATAACTAGTTGTACATATGGATGCGTATTAACTTTGCCAATTACTTCTAATACTTCGTCGGCAAGGTTTTGTCGATGCGCGTAATTTGTCATTCTTTTAGATTCGCGATATTTTTTGTCCCTATTTGCCGAAATGTTTTTGGTGCGTCAATTGAATCATTTTTGGCCATTTCGTGATATACTGTCATGGGTGGTTTGCTGATTGTTCCTTACCTGCACATTCTAAGATGGCAGGAGGGTACGCTCGTATGGGGCATCCTTCTTTGAATTACCGTGCGGTCTATGGCATGTTATTATGCCACAGTATGCAACGATCGCGAAATTCTTTTTGTCGTCATATTGATCCGGAAGCTGTTCAAAAATGGTTACACGTTTCTTATAATTGTTATCACCTTTCAACTTGGTATAATACCGATGCATCTTTATTATGCTTGAGGATGCTGGCTGAGGATCTACTGGTAAATATGTTGTTTTACTGTCAACCCTGTGTTGTGTACAATAAACACCATTTTTTCAGCACAACTAGCTTCAATTGCCCGTTGGCTAGAACAAAGTGAGAATTGGCCGTTGTACCTTTTGCCCCATCCCACACACCACAATCATCCGCAAAGTCACGCTTATCACCTTTCTGTCGCTTATCAGTGTTGTTACTGTTGCCCACAACTACAAACACGTTTTCTTTCTTTCCTCGGGGTATTACAGGTTCTGAACAATTCGTTTCACAAATAATCGTAAACAATTTACCGACTGCAAGGAATTTCCCCGGTACAGTTAGCGGTTTAAGTGCTTCTATTGCTGTAAAGCTCGGGTTACCATCCACATTATCTTACCTATTCACTAAACCTACGGAATCTTTGAGTTCTGATGTTTCACTCTCAGAGGAATCAAGTTGACGAAGAGATGGAGATGGTGTCGATTCTGGACTGGAGATTGTATTCTTGAACGCGTTTCTCTGGGTGATAATAATAATAATAATAATAATAGTAATAAAATTTCATGTCCAGATGCCTAACATGGCGCACACATAGGTTAAAAGTGTTCAGATCAATAGCTCCTAAGGTGGCAAAACGTATCACCAAAGTATTGGCTCCCATATAGTTCCAAATATTCGGCGCATAAGTCTCGAATTTCAGAGCACATTAAATTACTTTCTATATGGTTATGGATCGACACACCTACATGAATGGACGATCATAAGGACACACGCGGACACACACGGATACAATATATTTATGTATTGTTCTGGTTTATAGGAATTAATCTGTCCTTGCGCATCGCTAGCTAAGCTCCGCCAATACTTGTTCGCGTTGGGATCGATCGGTTCTTGAACTCACTGACTATAAATCTTACAGAAATATATCTATATATATCTATATATCTATATATATATATATACATTAGAACGGTTAACCATTTAACACAAATTTAAATTTTCAAAGAAAATGTTAATTTGCCGACCAAGAGAAGACCGTCTCCGAAAATTTACCACTTGAATGATTGGCTCGGTTATCGAGCCAGTCATTCCAGTTGTAACCCTCCCCCCCCCCCCCCCCACCCCTTTCCAAAGATAAAGATTAGTTCGGTGTAGTAACATCACGATGCACCTTTCCAGTTTATCCATCCATCATATTTCGCCATACACAACTCCGAGGCGTGTATGATGACGTCATTATCAAATACAGCGTGCATCACTCGATTTACACCGTCTTAAAACCCTTAATAGTCCGACATGTACGAATTGTATGTTTTTCCTAATTAAGAAACATGATGTTGAACAGGCGGTATGTGGCTATAGAACATTTATGCAATATGTTGGAATGCAATATTTACATTTATATATAATTGAAATTTTCTTGAAAAAATTAAAGTGTTAATATACATGTATATTAACACTTTAATTTTTTCAAGAAAATTTCAATTATATATAAATGTAAATATTGCATTCCAACATATTGCATAAATGTTCTATAGCCACATACCGCCTGTGTAATATAGTGTAGGGAAATAGTCATATCTAAGTCTATGACTTGTGACTCAATCCCATTGATTTCAATACAAACGTGTGGAACACTGAAGGCTTGATTCATTTGCCGACAGATCAACGGTCAACCGGTAGGCCTACGGCAGGTGATTTTTTAAGGTGCGAAAACAGATAGTCACATAAAGGATTTCAATACAAATGTGTGAGCACACGTGTTAGGCAATCATGACGGAATGATTTTAGTAGAGTTAATCCCTTTTAGCAATTGTAATTCACACCGGTAACTGCAATTCCAAACAATAATAGGCCCCTATTATAAAATCATATTCCTATTCGCTGACAAATACTTTATAGAATCACGCAATACTAGATTCATTGGAACTGATGTGTCAAGGTGAAGATCCGAAGAAAAATATCCGAATAACATTAAATTAATTAATTAATTAATGAAGTTATCACCCTTTCTGCGCGCGTAACACTTTAATGGCCGAGCTGGCCAAAACGGCGTCGCCTTAGGGAATGCCCATTTGCAGGACAAAAAAAGACTGCTTTTGAACATTTACCACTGGAATGACTGCCTCGATAATCAAGCCGTTTGTGCGCGTGTGTGCGTTCGTATGTACATATATATATATATGTATGCGCGGACGGGCGTGCGTGTGTAAATGGGTGCGTGCGTGAGTTCATACGTACGTGTGCGCGTTAGTCTTGGTGTTTGTTTGCGTACCACCCACATCCCCCACCCCGTGCCCCCCCCCCCCCGGCAGTTGACCTTTTGCAGCCGATCCCGAGGACAGCTATGGTAATTAACTATAATCAGATATAGGCTTAACGGGAACATTGAAAAATAAGATTTATACTTTTCAATCATGATCGGGAAGTGTTCAACCATATAATTTTCAGGGGGGGGGGGGGGGGGTGTGTGATAAAATGAAGACGGGTCTATGATTGTGATGATTATTTTGTCGTGGCTGTGTGTGTGGGTGACGTTTATAAATATTTACATAAACTACACAAAAATGCATGACGTCACCAGTTTGTGTGTACCTATTAACGAATCTGTAGTTCTAAGTAAGTTTTCATATGTCGTTATGGGGACGTTATGGGTCGTTATGGGTTCGTTATGGGTTCGTTATGGGTCGTTATGGGTTGTTATGGGTTGTTATGGGTCGTTATGGGTGATTCGTTGGACCGAAATAATGAAGCCTCCAATCAATTTCCATTTCAAAACAAAATTTTGCAGAAAACTCACAATTATTAGCCGAGCTCGCAAAATAATAAAGATAATAGTGATATTCTTGTATCAATATTATCTATATTATTTTGTAAATAGAAAGCACACATGATAAAATTTAAATTGTCCATACTTTCAATAAATCGTCTAGCAGAAAATGTTGAATTTTCAATGCTTCTCCAAGCTTTTTTTTGACACAGACTAACTTATACTAGTCAATAGTGATCGTGGCAACAAAAAATGTCAAATTCACTACACATTAGATATTTAGTTTGCGAAGATTTTTAATGTATTTATTTCTATTGAATAAATAGCTGTAGTTTGTCATGGGATAACATGTTCAGATTCATAGTACTTAACCATTTAACCCTTGAATTTGTTCAAGAAAATTTATATTTTCTAATAGAAGATGTCCATTTGCAGAGTAAAAGACTATTTTTTTAGAATTTACCACTGGAATGACTGGATCGGTTATCAAGCCAGTAATTCTAGTGGTAACTTTTCAAATATAGTCTTCGCTTTGTCTGTAAATGGACATTTCTCAAGACTGTTCTTGACTGATATGAGGGTTAAAGGGTTAAAACATGACAGGATATCAATACTGAATGATAGAAATACTGAAATACATCTATAGCAGGTTGTGTTAACAGTGCTGGAATGGTATAAACTGAGACAAATTCAATTCATCCATACATTAAGTTTCAGTGTTGCTTCAAAATAAGTAAGTAACATATTTTCAACGCCCAATTCGTGAACTGTGCTAGGCGCTTTAGGTTCAAAACCATCCAGGCGAATTAACATTTACACTGGAGCCCTTTGTCGGAAGACATCTGCTGATGAAGTTACATATTTTGACTGTCATTATAGTCTTTTCATCAGTTCTAAATATATTTTACAATACTGCCATTGTTCAAGATTTGTTGCAAATCCAGTATGCCCAGCAGAGACCAGCCGCAACCATGCCGATTTCCGATGATTAATCTTGCGACTGTTTTTTTCAGATCGGTTTGATACTTCATATGTAGATCGGAGTTATAAATTTTATGAACCAAATTTAACTCGTTCTCGAGATTATTGATTACACTCCCCTTAACATATCACCATACTATTGATTTGATTTAAACATATTTTTATTGTTCTAAGAGACAATTGGGATTGAGTCACAAGTTGTTTACAACTTAGTTACGACTCGCTCCCTACATAGGTATTATACAGTAATAATGGTGGCAGTGCAGAGTAGGTTCAGAAACATAAGTACATATATACAATTGGAAATGCATCAGAGAAACCCACTGCCAGTAGAGGGCAATGCCAGCGCTCCGACGTAAAATGCACTAAAGGGTATCCCATACCGGCGCAGCGCGACAGCCGCATAGAAACTCACTCCGGCGCACCCCCAACGGCGCACACGCCAACAGTGCTGCGCTAATGCTTTCAACTGGGGGATACGCTGCGCCGGAGTGGTCCCCCGCCGCCGAAGAACCGCGCCAGCACGGGACCCCCACTAGTTCCGAGATCCACTAGGTGCGGTGCGGCGTGATGGCGCGGGAAAATGAGGCGAGGACTAAGCTATACACGCACGCACTAGTATAAAGGTTGCCGCTTGTGGGCTTATTTAATATAGCCGTCAATTGAAATGTTCTCACCAGTGCGTATACGTGCATAAACCACCACCTTTTAACAAAAGTGTAGTTCAAATCTGGATCTCCATTTAATAATGTATTCTGTGAGATGTTCGTCATGTGATTATTATTTAGGTCAGATATCAGTTTTTGTCTTGGTTCGTTGTAGCGGGTACATCTGAATAAGTAATGGTTATTGTCTTTTATTTCATTACAGTGTGGGCAGTTTTAAGTTTAGAGTAGGTTAAACCTGAATAAATGTGCTTTCAACTGGCTACATTTATTTCTTAATTTTGTATGTAGAATAAATATGCTGGCGTCGTTCTCCATACGAATAGTATGTTGGTATAATGGTTGTTGGATTTGGATTTATGCTTTTTTTAAACTGCGAATTCTGTGTTTGTGTCTAACTGGTTCCATAAGTGCATTGTGCTCGGGAAGAAAGATCATCTGAAAACCTCAAGGTGTGTTTGTTCTTCTTGATAATTGTTTCTGTTACGCAAGTTGTAATTTGTTAATTCTCACACGTGGCGGGGAACAAGCTCCTTAATGTAATTTGGACAATGATCTGATCTGACAGGAGCTAGTCCTGAAAAGAACATCTCACAGAGAAAGTCTGCTATTTGCTGAATAGTGGATTGAAAGGTATCAATACCCTTTCCTTCACACCAGTCTGCAAATTTGTTAATCTTGTAGTTATATGACTTGAAGGTTGACCTCCTTTTCGCAGCTGCGATGAATTTCGCAGCTTGTCGAGAAAACCCTTCCGACGTGAAACATTGTTTGATAACATCCATGCAGTCAATTTGAGCATTTCGGGACGCTCGTGTAGGAAGCGTCCCTTGGCCTTGGAGATTATGTTCAGAATCTCGGGCAACTGTACTGGATTGTCCACCAGCAGATCCAGAAGATCCATGAGCCACGACCTGCTGGGCCAAAAAGGCGCTATTAGCAGGACAAGGCACGGTTCCTCCCTGATCTTCACCAAAATCTTCGGCAAAAGAATGGTGAGTGGGTACGCGTAAGCGTGCATCCCTCGCCAGCTTATCGCCAGAGCATCTGTATCGACGGCATTTGGATCTGGAATCAGTGAGACAAAAGTCATGATTTGAACATTTTCCTTTGTGGCGAACAAATCCACGTTGGGTTTGCCCCAATTCTCGAAGATCCTGTGAAGAACTGGAGGGTTGGGAGACCATTATGTTGGCAGAGTCCTCTGTCTCCGAGACAAAGCATCCGCCAGAATGTTCAATCGCCCAGGAATGTGAGCTGCTTTCAAAACAACCGAGTAATTCCTGCACCCCCCCCCCATTGAATGAAGTGCCACACTTTCATACATAGTGTGGGTGACTTGGTCCCGCCTTGGCGATTTATGTATGATACTACTGTTGAGTTGTCCGACTGTATCAATATCGCCTTGCCCCTGACTTTTGGAAGAAATCTTTCCAACGCCAGTTCCACTGCCATCATTTCCAACAGATTGATATGCAGCTGGCTCTCATGGAGAGTCCATGTGCCCGAGACCTGGTGTTCTCCCAGGCAGGCCCCATCCCTCTAGCGATGCATCCGTATACACAGACAGCTGGGGGTGGGGTAGGTGGATCGATCGTCCTCAGTGACCGCTGGAACAACACCATATTTGTCGTATTCCCCCGTGTGATATGACACCTCGCCCGCACCTCCCTGGAGGCCGCAGGGAGCTGGCCCCTGGGCAGGAGCTGCTTGCTATAAATAGCATCCAACAACTCTATAAACCTTGGGTCCAGTCCAATAGACTGGATCCGGACTGCGGGCAAGACCCCCGTCCTAATCGATGCAACCGATGGACTGGGTGCATCCTCTTCGGCAGTAGTCGAAACCACAGACGGGTCCACCATGGCTAGCCAAGCCAGAGGCTCCGAGCAGTCTGTCTCTGAAGAGGACACTCACGTGAACACGTCACCCGTTGACGAGCTCATAGCATTACCAGCAATGACCTCCCGGCTAGGAGCATTGCTGATATGCCGGGAACTCCGGTACCGTACGGTTCCGCCGCCACCCCATGGAAAACACCAGTCCATGGAGTAGGCCTGCACGGAAAACCGTGCGGACCCGTAACGGTTGAGGAACCGTGGTCATGCACGGGCGCCAACGGCACCTCATGCCTGACTGCTGGACCAGGCGAGATAGGTGTATACTACACCTGGCCAGCCCGTCACCGTGTCGGTTGGTGGCAAACCAACCAGCACGGGACCGGTGCCTGGTACCGGAGTGTCCTCAACCACAGGCGGAGTCGCTGCCTTAGCTTGCGCCACGCCAGACAGATGGAGGACGGTTCCGTCCAGGATGGAATCGACCTCCATGCTCTCCACCCACGGTATCTCAGGCCGAAGCAATCTCTCTTCCTCTACCTCCTCGTCTTCAGATGTCGAAGAGTCGTCACCAGACGAGGAAGCACGGGAGCCGTCCTGGTGGACGGCTCCCATGCCTGACGGACTGGCCAGCGCTACTGGACCCCCCGAAGGTGGTCGCTGAAAGACAAAACACATCAGGCCGGAGCCCGACGAGACTGCCAGGGAGCTGTACGAGACGGCTCCCTCTGTGGCCAGTCCAGAACCCTGTCCAAGGACAGGGTCCGTACCAAGCACGGGAAGAGATTGCCCTGCAACTTTCGGTAGCAGGGACGGCACCAGCGTTGGAAGAACGCTATGCAAGAAGCCTTGCATAGCAGGTCCAAACCATGCCGGAGGTGCCATCTCCGCAACCTCTAGTTGCAGACGTGGAGCGCGCCCCCCCCCCCCCCCAGGGGCCGAAACAGACGCTCCACGATTTACTTTTGGACCGCCTGACCCTGTGTCAGACCCTGCCAAGTCCTTCTGGGAAAGGAACTTGACCATCATATCGGACGACGACACTGCACAAATGTTACATCTATTATCAAGATTACAATGTGTACATCTAAAGCTGACATGGTCCTTGAACAGAACCCTCACAAACTTGTGGCACTCGTCACATGATGGTGGGGCTGGCTTGGCCTAAAAATAAGCACACACCTACAATAAGCAAGCGGAACGAAACAGGAATGGAAGGCAGACAAATAATTTTCAAATAATTTGACCATAAATTAATGTTAACCCTCCAGCACCCCACCCCGCAACGTTACAGCAAAGATCGCATTGATTATGACGACAAGAACGAAGCGGGCAAGATACACCCATATACTGGTCCTGAAGGATTTATAAACGGAACCAGGAACTATATCGCATAGCATTTGGGGTATCTTTACTAATCAATATAAATTATACTCCTAACGAAGGCCAAAACGATATGTGAAGAAACAACAAAATGTAAACAAACTGCTGTAGAACACGGTAAAACCGCAGCCCACACATCTAAATCAAGAATTTTGAAACCACCGATCATTGCAAACAGATCGTGATAACACGCAAAACTTGAAAATTCCAAGGTTTTTCTGGTACCAAAACAGTAGGCAGCACCTAGAATCAGATGCGCGAATTAATGAAACATTTTCTTCACATAAAAATCCGAGACAACACGGTGTGACGTCACCCGCTCGGATCATACGGAGAAACGACGTCAGCCGATTATCGTGTTAAAAAACACTGTATAGCCAACACCTTATTTCATATCTGCCGATCGCCTGTTGGTGTTTAAGGAAGGCGACCAATCTGGCATATTTCGTTGTTAACACACGTCCCAGATTCGGGGTCAGAAATTGGAACATGCGACCTGACGAAATTTTGAAGACCTAATCCTAGGCATACACATGCCGACGTTTGTCCGCCCGACAGGCAATTAGCCGACAATTTGGTCATGATCGGGTAGTGTATGACCTTACACCGACGTAAAATCGGCATTATCTGGCCGATTCGTGCTGATTCAAAAAATTAATCGGGAGTCGGCGGTGTCGGTGATAATCGGGTGGTGTATGGGCCTAGCCAACACGACCGATTGTCCTGTCTGGATATGTATGCTAACATGAATATGAATTGCTAAAATGCATTGTTATAACATCGCATCGCGATTACCTGATTACTGTACATTCCATCTGTGCATAATTACTCATGTTACAAGGCCAGCAGAAATATGACAATCAGTGCAATCTGTCTGCTTGTGTGCTTGACTGTCTGTACACATCCAGGTCTGTCTGTCCATCTATCTATATATATCTGTCAGCCCGTCAATCATCGCAAACCGTTAGTTGTAATTCAAGCAAAGTTGGTAGGAGATTTACTCATCTGAGTATTTATATTTGGCTCAGCCCCCTATGAAATGTTGGGATTCTGCGATGGCGCGCTATCGACTGCGTATTCTAGATTAAAGTATATTTTTGCATTTGATAGGTGAGACGTATCAGAGTCTGCATTATATGTTTCGCTTGGGTTCAACGACAATTGGACGATTTGTTCCCGAGGTCTGCCAAGCTATATATGATGTGCTGAAGGATGAGTACATGAAGGTAAACATATATTTTTGAGCAAACAAAACTGGACATTATTTGTGGAAACAAGTTGTTTATTTCAACGTAACATAGGTCAGTTCATTTAGTATATCTAGTTTAGTACTCGTCGCTGTTTAACATGCTTGAGAAAGGCTGCTGGACTCCCCAAGCATTTGATTCTGTCACCGCGCGCGAGAAATCGTCATACATGTAATGTCCTGGATTGCTTGGAGCAGCGTTGTTGATAAGTTGTGACTGATTGAATACATACTATGATTCAGGTTGCTCGCTCATACGTGCACTAAAAATGGCTTGTTCTATCTCATTGATGGCGATGAGTTGTGCTCGTTTGTCTTTAATTGAAAGGAGACGTTGTGCCATGCTTTTCCCAAATAGATCTAGCTCATCCTCGAATTGCTCGTGTTCAGATGCATTGACTTCACTGATTTTGTTTGTTAGCACCTGTAGTAAGTCTGTCTCTGCTCTATCGTTCTGCGTAGCTGATGAGGTTTTCGATAATCGTTTTTTGGTACCCATTGCCACTGCCTGCGTAGAACAAGCCTCTCCAGCGTCATCATCCAATATCTTTTCTAAGGTAGTCAATAATTCATCTGCTGACGTGGTTGGATGTACTTCATTTGATGCACCGTCTACGGAATTTTCATCTCCATCAGTGCCTTGATCGGACGCACCTGGATCCTGAAATGACATTTAAGCAAGTGCACAAATGTTTTGCATAATGGCAATAGGAAGGTCAATCTATTCTCAACTATAGTTACCAACCGTCCAGCCAAAGTTGGTCACGATTCGTTCGTAAGAAAAATGAATTTTCACGCACACGCACGCACGCACGCACGCACGCACGCACGCACGCACGCACGCACGCACGCACGCACGCACGCACGCACGCACGCACGCACGCACTAAATCATTTCAACAAATGCACAGAGGAGGCAGGGAATTACAATGTTTCTTTTTAATTTGTAGTGTCCATCAACCCCCGTAAAGTGGCGTAACATTGCAGATCTATTCCAAGAACGGTGGAACTTACCAAACTGCCATGGGGCATTGGACAGGAAACATGTCACGATCGCATCCGCATCAGGATCAGGTTCACATTATTATAATTACAAACACACATTCAGTATTGTACTTATGGCACTAGTGGATGCCGAATACAAATTCATTTACATGAATGCATGGTGCAATGGCAGGGTTAGCGATGGTGGCGTGTTTGAGGGCTGTAGCCTCCAACAGGCTCTCGACCGCAGGTCTTCAATGTTTCCTAAGCCAGCACCATGTCTAGGAGATGAGCGACCAATTAGTTATTATGTGTGCACTGATGATGCATTTGGACTCAAAGACATGTTAATGGAGTGTAGAATCTACAACTACCGTCTCCCTCGTGCCAGAAGAGTGGTCGAGAATGCTTTCGGAATCATGGCAAACCGTTTCAGAGTATTACACACAAACATTGCCCTTGCGCCAGTGAAGGTCGAGAAGATTGTGATGGCCTGCTGTGCTCTCCACAACATGCTCCGTTCGAAAATCGGATCTACTGCCAACCTATGTGACGATGAAAACAATGTGACAAACAAGATGGTACCTGGATCGTGGAGGAGTGACCCTGTACTCAGATAAGCCTGCCTACAGGAACGAATGTGACAGCACGGGCAAAAGCACAGCGTGAGTACCTGGTAAGATACGTGAACTCAAAGGTTGGATCAGTACCATGGCAAAACGCGATGCTCGAGTAGGATCTGATTGAACTACGAAGCTTATTGTCTTAAAATTGATTATGTTATTCAACAATGTACATATAGAATCAATGTTACTTTGAGTTATTGATTTTGTTTGGCTTGAAAACAATTTTCCTCTGTTAAGATGAGTGTAGTCTAGATCAAGCAAACCAGAAATTTGTTTTATTTATATGAATAGGCCTACCTGGCCCAGGAGATCACTGTTCGATACCGTCGAGCTTTTTTTGCCCACATGGGGCTTCAGGAAATCAAGGTTGTTGAGGATCCAATCCTGACGTTTTGTTTTCGGTTTCCCACCACTACCACTTTTCGACAGTTTGCTGAAACGAGAGTACTGCGTACGCAGACTGTACACTTTTTTTAAATCTCTGAAACTGAAAGGACAAACAGAAATCCTCTTTTAGTTTTACTTCCATATTTTTTATTCAACCCATATACATATCTCATTATATATAAGGAACGTGTACATATGCGTATGAGTTGGGAATTAACATGGGGGGTGGGTGGGTGGGGGGCGGCGCAATCTCCATACTTGCTACAAAGCGAATGGTAATTTTAACGTTAAAATTTGTATTTTAGAGCAGACCATTTGAACATTAACAAGTGGGAATGTGCCATAGCCGTGACTTATGCAACCTTGTAAGATTTGCAAAGAGAATGACAGACAGGCCGACAGACAGACCGACAGACAGGCTGACTTATACTAGTGCAGTCGCGAAGGAAAATGTAGGGCAAAGTCATTTTGCACAGTTTGAAGAACATCATCCGATAGCCAATGGATGTGGATACGAATCTAGACTACAGTTATTATAAGTGATTTGGGATAACAGTATTAAAATAAAAAGGCTGTGCATAAAATACATACCTAAGATTTTGAAAAATAACCTAAAGTTGTTACTGCCTTTAGCAGCAACGGTATCCATGAAATTGCCCCAATCATAAATGGCCATTTTACTACAGTTAGTGCGTTATAATTTATGACATCGCACAGCTGAGTGAAAATAACTGCCATAATTAGCAGTCCCTTACAAGCCAAACGGCAATATATCTAGGGTGCACTATTGCGCGTATGAGAAAAGAAATTGACACGTGTCGATCAAATAGTAGCACTATACAATAGTGCACACAATACGTGGTATTATCACTACAGGCGTACATAGGCCTACCTGTTATGATATACACATATTGAAGATTTTCTGTTTCCACCTATCTTCACTTTCCTACCCTATACACTGTGAAATGGTTACACCTTCAGAAAGACTATGATGTTGGATTGCTGCGACAGCTTATCTTTCTAAAGATGCAACTATTAAGGTTACTGGCTCGCCTCTTCACCCAGATGGATGAAGATATTTCTAATTCGTAACCGGGCCTATCTGCTGCTCAGACGATCTGTAGGAACGGTACAGGGTTGCTATAATCGTGACCAACTTTTGCCTTGAGTATAATACAAGGTGATGAATTTATTTCTACTATTAACTATACAGCTATTACTTAGGATATAATGAATGACGACTTTTACTGTCGTGATATAATATGATATACTTTGCTATACTATTTCTGACTGTGATTACGCGTGCTACGCTAACTCTACCTCTAACTGCTATGGATTACTCCCAGCTCTTGGCTGATGTGCTATCCACCTATCTGCTACAATTCTCAGCTACTCCAACGTATTCACTGAGAATTCGGACACGATATCGAAGCTACGTCTGCTCCGGAATCACGGATGATAAAGATTAAAGATTTAAGAGACAAGTGCCTCATATATACAATCCACAGTTTCCTACCTCCATTCCTTTTGTTTCTCTGCCACAGAGTTTGTTTCGATGCTCATTGATTATGACGTCATCCTGACTAATCAAACTCTGGGCATCTCTTCGAAGGAGATAACGCAAAACAGTGTCAAAGCGGTGTTGGCTGGTTCTGATTTGATGCGATCTGTCAGCTAACTAACAACACTAGGGTATGTGTTGTTGTAGCATGCCTTTCTTTGATTGACATATAGTTGATATACAAATTTCGATTGTGTTATGAATTCCTACAGGACGCTGCCATGCCTCTGTCCTGTCCCTTGCCTATCCTGGATAAGCCTGTAGGAAGCGAACGTTAATAAGCACATGAGCTGTATGATCTCATTGCCAGCTGGTATTGTTGTACTTGCTTAAGGGAGTCGGAATGCCGACCGTCAACAACTAATGTCATTCTGTCATCTATATTCCTATCGATTCCTATTGATTCTTTTCACTCGATTATTTACTAAACTACTGGCCGAAACATCTGCTGAACATCATAAAAGTGTGCGCCGATCCCACAGCAACAACTTTCATCTTCAACTATTGACAGATGTAATCAACTCAGAACCCTCGGTTCTAGTTTATCTCATTCAATTTCTAACTTACTATTTGAATATACTAGTTACAGTTTCGATATGGTTTCTATTCGGTTTCTGCGAAACTGTGTATCATCAGCACTGGTCGAAGTCAACCAGTGCAGCGTCCTACTCCATACATAACTAATACGATGCTGATCCAGTTCCTTAGCTCACCTGGTATTTTCAAAGATTAATTTCATTAAGGTCTTACTCGTAAATATAAGATATCCGGCAGGGTCATGACTTCCCACAAGACAATCCCATATCTACAATATGAACACATCGCATAGGCATTGGCATAGTACATACCAGTGGTTCCAAATGTCTCGGCGAATTTGCTGAGACAGGCATGCTTCTTCCCTCGTCTGAGGTAACTCATGTGGGGCGAATCATACAGTTGTGGATGCTGCCTCCACATTTCCACAAACTCACTTTCCGATTGTGAATTCCATTCTGCCATTTTCCTTTAGTTGTTTTACGAATATTCATCCTACTGGTAGGAGCACCGTGTAGTCAGACTAATCAGCCTTTCAGCACGATACACCGTGTTCGACATGGTGTGTTATTGATATTTACACGCTCAGCTATTGAGGATATACAATTATGAACTATTTAATTTAGATATTATTATAAAATTTTCAAACTAATTACACTGCATATTCGCTGCCGACTGCGGAATTACCGTGCACCGACAGTGTCAGCTCTTCTCTGTCTATCATAACAAATGCACCATTCAAGGACAAGAATATTTGGTAAATCCAAAGGAGCGGGACTGTACATGTATTATATACAACATGGTATACGATAACGTTAATGCGCTACCCACTGCGCCACACAAAATAAAGATAACCCAGGCATAGTGTGAACATGTCTCGCTCCTATTTTTCTCGCTAGGTGCACGGGTTACCGACGACCAACTAGTCGGTTAGTGTATGACCCCCAGTCGGCGGAACATCCTGCTGCGTGAGAGTCTGCCCGATTAATGCCGACAGCCGACAAATTGATCAAATTGATCATGTCGGGAAACGTCGGCATGAGTATGCATAGCTTTAGTCTTTTAACTATGGAATAACATGGAAATATACAACCTGGATATCATCGGCTCCATCCATGGTAATCCAAATAATCCTTAGAGAGTGAACACAAAGCTATCACAATCACAGATAAAGACTTAGAAAACTTTAAGAAAGCTAAGACTTCCAACTGCAAAAAAGCATGTAGCTCTTGTTGCTATGCAAACAATAATGAGCTTCATGGCAAACGTGTACTCGGCAGTTGGGAGCCGGGTACCCGGTTCCAGGAGCCGGTAAAGCTTACTAAGTCTATAGTCCTAGGGCCAGCTATCCAAGATAGCTTGTATCAGAAGTAATAGAATGGTGAGTATTGATCGAAGGAGAAAATATATTGAACTTCACTGGACAAATTGGAGCAACCGACCGACTTTAACAATCATGAGAGAATTCTAATTGTTGCTTTATCAATGTCCGTTTTTAATCGGACCAAAAGAACATTATTTTTAATAGTTTACCACTCAAATGACTTGCGCCGTCACCGAGCCAGTCATTCCAGTGGTAAAATGTCAAAAATGTTCTTCTTGGCCAACAAAAGCACATTTCCCCAACTCACTTTAAATGTTGGTTTTGGTCAGTTTGACCATTAACTCTTTCACCGATAAATTCAATGTATCTCAATCTCAGGTCAAATAAACACGAATTTTTTTGAAAATTTAAAAAGGAATTGACCGAAAGCCACTGCTGCCTTAAAGGCAGCAAGTGCTTTCAGTCATATTAATTTCAAAATATTGAACAAAATATGTTATAAACATCGCAAAGAATGTAGTTGGACTTGTCATTGAAAGGGTATGGTGAAGCTGCCGCCGGCCAAAACCGGCCTCAGTAGTGCTCTTGAGGAATGTCCATATGCAGGCTAAGAGAAGACTATTTTTGAAAATTGTACCAGTAGAATGACTGGCTTGTCATTCCAGTGGTAAATTTTCGAGAAGGTCTCTTCAATTTGCAGGCCAAGAGAAGACTATTTTTTTTAAATTGTACCACTGACATGACTGGCTTGGTAACCGAGCCAGTCATTCCAGTGGTAAAATTTCAGAAATAGTCATCTTGACAAAATACCAGCATTTACAGAGAGTTTGAGAAATGTACATTTGTTGGCCAAGAAGACTATTTCTGAAATTTTACCACTGGAATGACTGGCTCGGTTACCAAGCAAGTCATGTCAGTGGTACAATTTTCAAAAATAGTCTCCTTGTAGCCAATTGAATGCACATTTCTCAAACTCACTGTAAATGCTGGTATTTGGTCAAGAAAACTATTTCTGAAATTTTACCACTGGAATGACTGACTCGGTTACCAAGCCAGTCATGTCAGTGGTACAATTTTCAAAAATAGTCTCCTTGTAGCCAATTGAATGCACATTTCTCAAACTCACTGTAAATGCTTGTATTTGGTCAAGAAGACTATTTCTGAAATTTTACCACTGGAATGACTGGCTCGGTACCAAGCCAGTCATGTCAGTGGTACAATTTTCAAAAATAGTCTCCTTGTAGCCAATTGAATGCACATTTCTCAAACTCACTGTAAATGCTGGTATTTGGTCAAGAAGACTATTTCTGAAATTTTACGACTGGAATGACTGGCTCGGTTACCAAGCCAGTCATGTCAGTGGTACCATTTTCAAAAATAGTCTCCTTGTAGCCAATTGAATGCACATTTCTCAAACTCACTGTAAATGCTGGTATTTGGTCAAGAAGACTATTTCTGAAATTTTACCACTGGAATGACTGGCTCGGTTACCTACCAAGCCAGTCATGTCAGTGGTACACTTTTTTTAAATAGTCTCCTTGTAGCCAATTGAATGCACATTTCTCAAACTCACTGTAAATGCTGGTATTTGGTCAAGATGACTATTTCTGAAATTTTACCACTGGAATGACTGGCTCGATTACCAAGCCAGTCATGTCAGTGGTACAATTTTCAAAAATAGTCTCCTTGTAGCCAATTGAATGCACATTTCTCAAACTCACTGTAAATGCTGGTATTTGGTCAAGAAGACTATTTCTGAAATTTTACCACTGGAATGACTGGCTCGGTTACCAAGCCAGTCATGTCAGTGGTACAATTTTCAAAAATAGTCTCCTTGTAGCCAATTGAATGCACATTTCTCAAACTCACTGTAAATGCTGGTATTTGGTCAAGAAGACTATTTCTGAAATTTTACCACTGGAATGACTGGCTCGGTTACCAAGCCAGTCATGTCAGTGGTACAATTTTCAAAAATAGTCTCATTGTAGCCAATTGAATGCACATTTCTCAAACTCACTGTAAATGCTGGTATTTGGTCAAGAAGACTATTTCTGAAATTTTACCACTGGAATGACTGGCTCGGTTACCAAGCCAGTCATGTCAGTGGTACAATTTTCAAAAATAGTCTCCTTGTAGCCAATTGAATGCACATTTCTCAAACTCACTGTAAATGCTGGTATTTGGTCAAGAAGACTATTTCTGAAATTTTACCACTGGAATGACTGGCTCGGTTACCAAGCCAGTCATGTCAGTGGTACAATTTTCAAAAATAGTCTCCTTGTAGCCAATTGAATGCACATTTCTCAAACTCACTGTAAA
This sequence comes from Chaetoderma sp. LZ-2023a, assembly GCA_034401795.1. Lineage (NCBI taxonomy): Eukaryota > Metazoa > Mollusca > Caudofoveata > Chaetodermatida > Chaetodermatidae > Chaetoderma > Chaetoderma sp. LZ-2023a. The sequence continues at coordinate 129,425,082 of CM067360.1, forward strand.
TCCTGGTATTTGGTCAAGAAGACTATTTCTGAAATTTTACCACTGGAATGACTGGCTCGGTTACCAAGCCAGTCATGTCAGTGGTACAATTTTCAAAAATAGTCTCCTTGTAGCCAATTGAATGCACATTTCTCAAACTCACTGTAAATGCTGGTATTTGGTCAAGAAGACTATTTCTGAAATTTTACCAATGGAATGACTGGCTCGGTTACCAAGCCAGTCATGTCAGTGGTACAATTTTCAAAAATAGTCTCCTTGTAGCCAATTGAATGCACATTTCTCAAACTCTCTGTAAATGCTGGTATTTGGTCAAGAAGACTATTTCTTAAATTTTACCACTGGAATGACTGGCTCGGTTACCAAGCCAGTCATGTCAGTGGTACAATTTTCAAAAATAGTCTCCTTGTAGCCAATTGAATGCACATTTCTCACACTCACTGTAAATGCTGGTATTTGGTCAAGAAGACTATTTCTTAAATTTTACCACTGGAATGACTGGCTCGGTTACCAAGCCAGTCATGTCAGTGGTACAATTTTCAAAAATAGTCTCCTTGTAGCCAATTGAATGCACATTTCTCAAACTCACTGTAAATGCTGGTATTTGGTCAAGAAGACTATTTCTGAAATTTTACCACTGGAATGACTGGCTCGGTTACCAAGCCAGTCATGTCAGTGGTACAATTTTCAAAAATAGTCTCCTTGTAGCCAATTGAATGCACATTTCTCACGCTCACTGTAAATGCTGGTATTTGGTCAAGAAGACTATTTCTGAAATTTTACCTCTGGAATGACTGGCTCGGTTACCAAGCCAGTCATGTCAGTGGTACAATTTTCAAAAATAGTCTCCTTGTAGCCAATTGAATGCACATTTCTCAAACTCACTGTAAATCCTGGTATTTGGTCAGTTTGACCATTAACCCTTTCACAGATTATTTCAATGTAGCGCAAACAAACAGGAAATCTTTTGAATATTTAAAAATTAATATGACTGGAAACCATTTCTGCCTTAGGCAGCAACTGCTTTCAGTCATATTAATATCAAAATATTGAACAAAATATGTTACACATTACAAAGACTGTACTTGGACTTGTCATTCAAAGCGTAAACCCTTTCACGGTGAAGCCGGCCAAAACGAGCCTCTGTGCAATGGGCATAGTGGTCTTGACAAATGTCAATTTGCAGGCCAAGAGAAGACTATTTTTGAAAACTGTATCACTGACATGACTGGCTTGGTAACTGAGCCAGTCAGTCCAGTGGTAAAATCTCAAAAATACTCTTCTTGGCCAACAGATGCATATTTTCCAAACTTAGAGTAAATGCTGCTTTTTAGTCAGTTCGACGATTAACCCTTTCACCGATAAATTCAATGTATCTCAATCGTAGAGCAAACAAACTTAAAATCTTTTGAATGTTTTAAAATTAGTATGACTAGATGCCATTGCTGGCTTACGCAGCAACTGCTTTCAGTCATATTAACTTCAAAATAGTGGATAAAATATGCTACATATTGCAAAGAATGTACTTGGAGTTGTCGTTGAAAGGGCGACCGAAAGACCGGACCCGACCAGACCTGACCGACCTTAACAGAAATATATAGGCGTATGCTACATACTTACTGCTTTATCAGATATCTTGGCCTTGCATAAACTGATAGATGACTATAGCGATGTCTTGTTATCACTCACTGTGCTATACTGTGTACCTGGCTTTAGATATATCTCGTAGACAAAACAGCGACACAATACCCTTGGACGGATGTAGCAGTAAATGCCTCGGTTGATTTTTCTAGTAAGTTCACAGCAACACATGTATATTCATGTGGAACGCTCAGAGTCGTCAAAATATGTGCTTATCATGGGCGCAGCAATTTTGGATATAAGCAGAAAATAATGGGGACAATTTTCTCTATAATAACCGTCTATATCTAAGGCTGCTCAGTTAACAGCAGTGCCTTTTAGGTTAAATATTATACTTTGTTACATACAGAGCTCATTTCTTCCCATTTTAACTGTCCTGATCTTTAATAAAGCGAATCCAGAAATTCTCGGGAAAATTAATACGCTAATGGCCGGTTAATATCCACGAGAGCTATCTCGCTCCCGTTTGGCGTAGGAGATCTCGCGAGAACACGAATGATTGTTTTAATCCATTAACAATTGACGAAACAAACGTATTTTCGTCATAGGGTTCAAGTCTTAATGAGCCAGTTTTATGAGTCTTATATAAAGGCGGGCCACGTCATCGTTATATCTCGAATACAGCTTCATGGAACATATCTGCCAAATACAGCTTCATGGAACATATCTGCCAAATACAGCTTCATGGAACATATCTGCCAAGTACAGCTTCATGGAACATATCTGCCAAATTTGGTTTTAATCCATCAATAACTTTTTCGAAACGTGTCACAAACGTATTTTCACCATAGGCTTCATTAAAGTTCTCATCTATTCATATAATATACATATCCAAGCTAAATTTAGGACTATTTGTTACTTTATGGACACTTTAACCAACTAGGCGTATAGCCGCCATTTTAGATAGTTATTTGCAGGCGCCATTATTTTTGCTACTATTGTTTTCGCCGGGTCGCAATTGTTCGGATAAAACCATTCTCGTAACGCTAATGCTTTTCATTCGTTTTCTGACTTCCACGGTGAGCGCATAGTGAGTGCCGAGAGTTCAATACTGGTTTTTATTTCCCATGGTACAAATGACAATTTGATTGAAAGTTGTTGCGTCAACGATCTTCAGCCAAACTGTTATGAAATCTTTATCTAGTAACAATTGTATTATCAGCTCATTATATTGACAACAATTTGACGGAAAATATAATGCGCTAATAATACAATTGTCACTAGATAAGGATTTGATAACAATTTGGCTGAAGATCGTTTATGCAACACCTTTCAATCAAATTGTTCTCAAAATAATCAACAGGGTAGTCAATGTTGCAAGACGCGGTGCAGATATTTCGAGCAACTTTATTGGGAGTCATTTCTGACTAAGGCAGCAACAGCGTTGTCAAATTGTTCTCAGAATAATCAGCGGGCGTTCTGTTTAGTTAGCTAACAAGTGCATGCCAAAATAGTTAGGCTTATATGATATACGGAATCGAGACCCGGTCACAGATATGCTCGAACAATCTGTTCATTTCATCGTCAATCAGGATGTAAGCGTATTATTCTATTCACGCTAGGCCGATGTCAGAGGCGATCGTGCACGTGCTGGTGGATTGCAGGATCCTTGTGAATATATTTCACACTGGAATACACATATGATATAGGTCTAACTAATTGCGTATGCACTTGTTAGCTAACAGAAACCACGCTGATTATTCTGAGATTTTGACAACGTTGTTGCTGCCTTAGTCAGAAATGACTGTCAATAGAGTTGCTCGAAATATCTTCAACAAGTCTTGCAACACGGACTGCCTTGCTGCTTATTTTGAGAACAATGTGATTGTTGAAAGTTGTTGCGTCAACGATTTTCAGCCAAATTGTTATCAAATCTTTATCTAGTGACAATTGTATTATCAGCTTTTTATATTGACAACAATTTGACGGAATGTTGTCGCTGCTAGGTAGCAACCGTTTTCAGTAAACTTGTTCTCCAGGAACGTAAAGACTTGACAACGCCATCGTGCCAGAAAAACGTCTTCTTCGTGTGAACTTTCGGCTCGCATCTTACGGGAAAGCTTAACTGTTCTCCTCGGCCATGTTGCCTGATCGAATAATACTTACATGGTTTAAAGGGAGTTTCTCAAAGTCTGACCTTTCCGCAAGAATACATTTGTCTGAACCAAAACAATATATGAATATATCGAGTTCGAAATTTACCACACTCCGATTGTTCCTAGAATGCAGACGCTGTTGGACAACATTCCCCAAAGCTGTTGCGGCGCTGAAAAGACGTTTCTCAGAAACTGACGGTGCCATATAGGTCTCGACCAGGAAATCTGACAGGTGTTTGGCCGATTCCCAGGTGGAGTCCTCAATGTGATACCCGGCCCATTTGACAAAAACTCTTCCTCCTGAAATCACAAAAGAACATATGTTTACCAAATTTTGTCTCCATACAGAAATGTACTTATTAATACAAAACGTCAGTCGGTCTGTCAAAATTTTTGTCAGTCTTGCATTTATTCACAATGTAATTTGGTCAACAATTTCTCAAAATCGACAACGGTATCAAGGGTTATCGATGACGTTGAATGACCATTAACCTTTTAACCCTTTAACGACTAAATTTTGTCCAAAAATTAAAATATTTGATCATTGAATGTCCATTTGCAGGCCAAGAGAAGACTATTTTTGAAATTTTACCACTGGAATCACTGGCTCGGTTATCGAGCCAGTCATTTCAGTGGCAAAATTTCAAAAAAAGCCTTCTCTTGGCCTGCAGATGGACATTCCTCAAGAGTACAACAAAGGCCGGTTATGCCAGTTTAGGCATTAAAGGGTTAAAGTCAAATCTGTTTTTAGAAAGTTCAATTTTGTCAAGGAAAGTGTCAAGTGGCCGATGATTATTTTTGACAATTAACCACTGGAATGACTTAGACCGCTATCAAGCAGGTATACAAGTGCGCAATTGGAAAAAAAATCTTCTCTTGGTCTGCGAATGGGCATTTCCAAAGATCGCTACAGTAGCCGATTTTGTCCAAGGGGGGGGGGGGGGCTGTTAAAGGGTTAAGTTGAGCAATAGATCTAATTACCCAACTCATTTAATGCCACGTTATCATACATAAAATGTATAGTTATATATTGAATGGATGAAAATAGTATGAAAGGGTTAGACTCTCCTCCAACAGCATTCCTATAGTCTTTATGTAAGCCTAATTCTGTGACATCGCATAGCTATCACTAGCTAAGGAACGACGAAAATTATAGCCTCTCATAAAGAACTGCCATCATGTGGCTATCTAAGCGCATTTGTATGAACTTATTCTGCTGCCATTTAAACCCTTGTACACACCATGTTTGCTACATTCCTGGAATCTGTTCTGTTGTGAAAAGAAAAGTGTTTTACATTCTACGATAATGACAAATCAAACAAACTAATATTGGCATATTTCAGAAAAAAACTTACAGTCGAATAAAATTCAAAATATAAAATATTTACTCCAATTCGAGGAGATACTTGAGTCATGGCACAAAAGGGTTCGTGTCCTGGATTGCTAAGCTCACTGGCCAATGTTTTACGCGCTAGGATAGATATTATGTGATACCAAACTTGCCAGACACGAAATACATGTCAGATTAGACCGTAGGAAGGGTAGCCATGGGTACGGCGAAAGTATGAAAATTCGCGTACCTCTGCTGTTCACGGTACACTGGTCGCATATGATCAAGTTGTATTTAGCTCTCTGGATAAGACGGGAGTACAAGAAACTGTTATATATTTTGAACACATTAACCAGAAACATGTTGCTGCCAGGTAACGCTAGATCTCAGTCAAGTTTATATTAATACAGCAACATAAAGTTACGCAATGTATTGTTCTACCCACCCTTCCCATTTCTTCAAAAATTAAGCATTCTGTGTACAAGGGTTAATTATTTACACTTACCGAGTCCTCGGTGTACTTTCGTTGGATACTCCTTTCCGCGGTGTACAGATCCGGAAGAACCGATCTTGATGAGAATTGCTTGGGCCTAGAATTAGGCAGACTTTCGCCTTCAGCTACAAGCTTCCAGTTCGTATCTTGACGACTTGGTAAATTGTACGCCATGACTATGTCAAATTTGTGATGCTTTAAATATCTTATATCAAAATCAGTAGACCGTATTGCATTTGTACAGCAAAACCTGACCTCTGACCTCAATCCATCCAATGGCATCCATCCACCTATCCATCCATACATCCACCCAATTCCAATCATTTGCCCATCCATTCACCCATCGAATTTTATTTATAATACATAAAGCCGGCACCTCAACAGTGATGTGGTGGGTCGGGGATGGGGGTGGGGCATGTCGGCTCTCGCACGCTATGTTTGCATATAAAAACTCATAATCCAGTATTTGTGATTTCAACAATTTATTTAAACAATATTTTCGGATCTAGTTTTCTAGAGAGCAGACTTACCGAGTCTAGATGTCTTTACTGATTATACAACCTGTGGTATGAGCTCATGTATCAACCCATCCATCCATTCATCCATCCATGTATTCTTCCACCCAGCAACTCATCAAATTCCAGTCATCCATCCATCCGTCCATCCACCCATTGGCTTTTATTTATAAATACACCAAAATCTGTGGTCAATAAATAGAACTCAATTCAACAGCACTGGCGGGGTGGGTCGGGGCGCAAGGTATGTCGGCTCTCACTGTCGGCGGCATCGCCACAGATAAGAATCGATTTGCAGGTTTATCCAAATTTGTTATGATCTTCAATATTCAAATACAAATGAACGTAAGAAAAAATTATCACAGAAATAAAATTTTTATATATTCATTATCTTAGATGTTCATACTTTCTGACACTATGTGTTAAATTTTTAGAGATAACGTTAACGGTTAAAATCCGCGGTTCAAAGTTTAGCGATGCCTCAAATTTTAGGTCATTTTGGAATATTTCTCATATCCCTATGGGGATGATAGTTACTAGATAAAACATAAAATGGACGTAATTTCTTATTTGTCTAGATTAATATAACTTAGATCAATGGACGGGTAATAAAATTCCCTTTCCGACCATATGTGTTAAATTTTTAAGAGACCATAAATAAGGCGGGTAAATCAAGATTTTGTAGCCATTTCCTCTTTATTATGTAGTAATTTTTTTATCGCTTCCGGTGAGAAATCCCGCGCATGCGCACTCTACTTCTGGTTTGATTGTTGCCCATGGCCGCATAATGTCACATTGACCTGAACAGATTAACACTGGTGGCAATACAATAAGTGTATAACTCATCGGTAGCGACTAATCTCGCAATTAGGTAACTGCCAATTATTAACCTATTTCAGTTCGTAGGCGTATTAGTTGTCGTCTGCTAACTGGTGTTCAGAAACTTGTCAAATAAACTTATTTGCTGGGCTTCTAATCATAAGAATAACAACAATACTGTAGGTTTTTTTTGTTAAATGTTGTATTAAGCAGAAATGAATCTGGAAACCACTAGCACATCAGAGGAATTGCAACACATTCTGTATTTAACAGATTCGTTTTCGAAGCGGCCAAAGCGCCCATTTTAAATTACATCATCAATAGTTCTGCCCAGAGGGCGGGATATGGCTCTGTATTTGCCCTGAAATTTGGCCATGCAAAAATGTCAGTGTGGCTGCAAATACGTCGATGGTATGAAATAATAGCCAACATGGTAAGGGGAATAATAATAGGCCTATAATTGACATCAAAATGCATGAAAATAAAATTGTTTCAATTATATACTTTTAGAGGCGTAATCTGTCTTCCTAGCTGATGAAGCCAGTGGCTTAGCCAGGTTTTCACGTCGGGGGAGCCATGTCTAAAAAGGCGTCACGCCACTTGAGAGTGGACTTAAAAGGAGCCACCCCGCATACCAATAGGAATCTGAGAAAGTATCGCGTATTCTACTATTCTTTGTCTTGATGTAGCGTAATTAAAACAAAAAGTCTCAATAAAGCGATGAACAAGCATGACAAGAAGACATTAACAATGTTGTAAATTCAAATAGTTCTAATTTTCAATGTAGATTAACTTGTTAAAGGTGGCTTGGGAGTTGGCACGTCCAGAAACTTGTATGCGCTACGGACATGATTTAGGCGCCACATTTGGGAAGATTGGTCCTGGAGAGAGCGCTCCCCCCTACTCTCCCCTGGCTACGCTACTGGATGAAGCGTAAAGTTAACATATCTTATATATATATATATTTTTTTTACTACCTATAGATTAATATCATTTTTAACTTGTGAAATTGAATTAGAGACAAGAGTCCCTAATTCAACTTCATAACTAAAATGGTCATATTAGTTTATAAGGCGTGAAACTATGATATGCTAATATTGATTCCGTTTCATTACATCTAGGAACACCGTTTAAGGCCGTGTTCTCACTTAGAGACTTAATCAGGATTAACAACATACATTATTCCCTATTAACTCTCTAGTGAGAACACGGCCTAAGACGCTAAAATTATATAATTTTAAGAACTTTATTTTAAAGCATTTTGGTGTGAATGTGCGCGTTTAACCGACAAATCCCTGAAAAAAATATTCTTTACGATTTAAAACTTATTCTGCTACTTAGGCAGCAACGGCTTCAGTCAAACTAATTTCAAAATATTCAGTAGTTTTCTTGCAGGCCTATTTTTGGCTTGAAAATGAGATAAGGAGAATTCATCGTTGAAAGTGTTAATCCACTCGTTTCCATGCATTCTGGAGTGTGAATTGTGTGAAGTGACGGCCTTGAAACTGAATCAAACAATTAGAAAAGCGAGTAAGAACAGATTTTGCGATGTAAATATAACTATATCTGATCTATCTGTACGCATCAATCAAAGTATATCTTTCTTATTTCTACTTGGTCATGTTTATCAGACAGCGACAGTAGCATTGTACAAATGATATACATTATACATGAAATAATGAAGCGATAATATGAAGCGAAACAGATACAATTAGCTGATCTTCTCAACGACTTAGACAGAGCTGACGTCTTCAAAAGTATATGCATCGTGGATCGGCTGAATATTAATAATAATAATAAAATAATAGTAATAGTAATAGTAATAGTAATAGTAATAGTAATAATAATAATAATAATAATCATAATAATAATAATAATAATAATAATAATAATAATAATAATAATAATAATAACGACGTCGACGACGACGACGACGACGACGACGACGATGACGACGACAATGAGGTCGCCAAAGACGATGACAAATAGGACAAAGACGATGATAAAGAGGAAAAAGACGATGACAAAGAGGAAAAAACGACAAAGACGGCAAAGACAACCACGACACCCACGACGACTACGACGACCACAACTACGACAATGTGCGTATGCTTGTGCGTGTCTGTACGTGCGTGCGTGTGTTGAAGGTATATATGTTTGTGTGCGCGCGTGCGCGCACACGAGTTTCGTGCACGCATGTTTTGAGTGCGGTGATACATTGATGTGGTCGCACATCTGGGTATGGTTATTCACACATAATAGGTACCTCCATGCCTTGTAATAGCCGCATCGCAGAGAGTGTCGTAATCGCCGGAAGTCACATACTTGGCAAAAGCAGCATTCCACCAAGCCGTAATTGGGCTTCCTCTTTTTACCATGAACGATTCTGTCCGGCCACAACTAATGACTGCTGGAACACTGGTCAGCATTGGATTACTTCCGCCAATGTCAGCCGTATTGAAGAATACATCAACCTGTAGCACATAATAATCATGATTAGGTAATAACGCTATGAACGGTCGAAGATCAGAAACTACAAATTCTTTAAGATGTAAGGAATTGTCTGTTGAATATTTTGATACGATCTAACAAGGAGCTGTAGCTCCCTAACAACTGTCACGCACATTATTGTGGTAAGTATACCACCACTTTCTCGTATTCCTTTCTGGAAATGGACCTTTCCGCGCTATCCATCTATCGTATGACGTCATAATCAACTACCTGACGTGTAGAATGACATCATAATCAATGACGTAATTATGACGCCAAGAATGACGTAAATAAGTACGTCACGGACGCGTAATTGAAGACGGACTATGCGTTGTTCTACGAATTGTATGTATTTACTATTTACTCAACTTTCTGTTGAATATTTTGAAACTAATTTAACTGGGCGTTGTTGCTGCCACAACAGCATCCAGTCAAATTAGTTACAAAATATTCAACAGCTTACCTGTATAGCTTTCAGAAGAATACATCAAATTGTATAGCGCGTGATTAGGCCATACCAATTTATGTCGCTTTCTTTTTACAACGCCTCCTAACTTAGTTTTTACATCGCTAGAAAAATATAATGCTGGAATTTTAAAGCATTATCTTCAACATTCTTACCGTCCAGTAATTTTTTGCAGCCAAATCCCTTATCACTCGGAATTACTCAGAAATTTCTATAACTATTTTTGTTCTCCGTAGCTTCGTTACGCCACTTTAATGGTCAATCCGATCAAAATGTCTACGCAATGATCATGAGAAAAGTCATTTTGCTGACTAAGAGTGACTATTTAAAAAAACTAATCATTGTAATGGCCGGCTCGTTAGCAAGCTAGCCATTCCAGTGTTAAATTTTCAAAATTATTCTTCCTTTGGCCTCTGAAAATGGGCACTCACTGACACACCAATTTGGATTTTCTTGATCAATCTTGAAAATTAACATGATGAAAGGATTAATGCTGTATTGGCTTAAAACTTCTGGGCTGAAATTGTGCATACTTCCCCGTCTATGTAGGCTGCCATGATTTACGTTTCAACCAATCAAAAAACCTCTAGCCGGCTGCTGAATACACGCTTAATACTATAAGTACAATTTCTAGTCTAATGGATGAAACCGATCTGCCACTCAAATATATGACGTCATAATCAATTACGTCACATGTAGGCTGACGTCACAATCATAATTGGTAGAGAATACTCCGTCATGAAGCTGGAATATTCCGTCAAGTGTACTAATTGTATGTCTTTGATGTCGGTACCATTTGATAAACCTTCTGTTGAATATTTCGAAACTAATTTGACTGGATGGTGTTGCTGCCATACGCAGCCACAGCAGCCAGTAAGATCGAATTCCGGGTTCAAAGTATATAAATCTACTCTAACAAGCGCAACGCGTGGGCGGAGCTTAGATATTAATGGGACCGGCATAGTTAGAAATGGATCACTCTATAGTTTTGCAGTGTGGGCACGATATTTCCATAGAAAATAGTCGCGATTTATATTGTACAAATAATCGCGATAAATCGATATATTGTAACTACGCAGGATGGAAGAAGTCTTTGTGGATAAAGTACTGTAAGTCAGGATACGTACACACATCGGTGATGATGTCAATGTATAAACTGTTGAATATTTTGAAATTAATGTGGTGGGACACTGTTGTTGCTGTAGGTGAAAAGTAATTCCTAGCTATCCCACATCTCGCAGTGAATTGCTTACGATTTATCGATTTCTTAATGCAAGCCTCGTGAAAATCTTGATATATCGAAGTATGGAAGTAAAGAGGGATCTATTAATAGCTAAACTCCTCCCACGCGTCAAAGACACCTGAGCACGAGTAGTAGCGTTTTACTAAACTCACGTCAAAGGCGATCAAGACACCTCGCCCTATAACGAAGGTATGCGGACTACTTCCGGTCTATGCTAATAAGATGTCTATATTTATACCCTTGACCCACGTGACTTACATTTCCAGACTTGAGTGCGGAAATACCTTCAATCGGTTTGTTCACTGTGACGAATGTGGCTCCAGTCAGGGTAATTCCACTTGAGCGCAGACAGAACTCATTTGTGTAAAATCCATTCGTCACCGCTGACGTAGAACAATAATGGTTAGATATTGATAACGGAGGACGGTGAAAGTTGCCCGCCCAACGCACGCACGCACGCACAGGTGAAGGTAAGCGCAGACACACACACACACACACATGGCACACAGGCAGGCACAGATGCACGCACGCACGCACGCACGCACGCACGCACGCACGCACGCACGCACGCACGCACGCACGCACGCACGCACGCACGCACGCGCGCATACGCACGCATACTGGCATGCACGTAAGCACACACCGACGTGCACAGGCACGCACATACGCACGTACGCACGTACGCACGTACGCACGTACGCACGCACCCACCCACCCACCCACCCACCAACCCACCCACCCACCCACCCACCCACCCACTCACTCACTCACTCACTCACTCACTCGCTCGCTCGCTCGCTCGCTCGCTCGCTCGCGCACGCACGCACGCACGCACGTAATGATTTCATGCCGCATAAATTAATCTGATTTTATTTTCACTTGCGAATTTTAATTAGTGTTACGTACCCCTAATTCTACGTTACAAAAAGATATACGGAATGAAATCATCATAGGGTCTATGTTCTCAAGCATACTGGTATGAATGCGGGCCTTTAAATGATAAAAATCGACCATCCGTTGTACGCAATCCATGTCCTGGTAAAAATTGATGTACACAGTATTGCATTGCTGGACCACGTGGCTGCTATACAATTAGCTTGGATAGCCATTTCAACTCCGTCACAAGAATCTTATAGCAGCCATTTTCCGAGATGTTTTATTAAAATTTAATTAAATCTAAAATGTGTTGAGCCCACATGCAGATGGTCGTAATTAGCAGGTTCAAATTATTTTTTTATTTAAAAAAATTATTTTCCGGCATTTTGCTGTGACTATGTACCGTCAATGGCCAAGTAAATAATAATAATAAGTGAATTTATAACGCGCCAAACTCCACGCAAGCATGCTCGTAGCGCAAGACAATGAAATGATAATATAAACATTAATTTAAATTCTGGTACGCTTGTTTAAAGAGATAAGTTTTAAGATTTGATTTGAATGTTGTAAGATTTTTTGACAATTTTAGATGAATAGGGAGGTTGTTCCATTCAGTGGCGGCCGAGAAAGAAAATGTTCTAAAGCCGTATGAATTCATTTTGTATTTTGGGATTTTGAGCATTTGCTTGTTTAGGGATCTAAGTGACCGGGTTGGTTGGTATGGCTCGACTAATGCAGAAAGGTATGTAGGTGCAGTTCCTGAGACACACTGGTAAGCTAGACAGAGGATTTTAAATTGGATACGTTGAGCAATTGGCAACCAGTGAAGCTTATGGAGAATCGGAGTGATGTGTGCATCTTTTGCCTGGCGTGAGATTATTCGTGCTGCTGTATTCTGAATAGTTTGGAGCTTGTGGATGTTTTCTTTTGCCATACCAATACAGAGACTATTGCAGTAGTCCAACCTAGACATTACTGTCATGATCACTAATTTTGTGGTAGCCTCTGTGGTAAGATAATTCCTGATGTGTGCAATGTTCCGCAGCTGCAAAAAGCACACTCTGCGCAGATAGTTTATATGTTTATCCATGCACAACTCGCTATCCAGTATCACGCCGAGGTCTTTAACCGTGTTGGAGATCGGAATTATATTTGTACCAATGACTAGACTACTTAGTTCTGTTTTGTCTCGTCTGATAGATGGACCTACCAACATACATTCAGTCTTTTCTTCGTTCAGCTTTAGCATGTTGGTTGTCATCCATGCTTTTATGTCCGCACAACAATCTGTTAGCTGTTTGGTTGCTAGAGATGCAGATGCCGCTGGAGGAGGAAATGTATTAATGAGCTGCGTGTCATCCGCGTAAAAATGGTGACACAAACTATGAGAATCGATAACGGATCCTAGCTGTTTGGTGTAGAGCGTAAATAGAACCGGTCCCAATATCGAACCTTGAGGGACACCGCATGTAAGTTCAATGGGCGCAGATTGCGTACCATTAATGTAAACGGACTGGAATCTTTGTGATAAATAAGATTGGAACCAGTTCCACGCACTGTCAGTTATGCCAAACTCAACTTTTAGTCGTGTCAACAGCTTTAGGTGGTCAATGGTGTCGAACGCGGCGCTTAAATCGAGCAAAAGCAAGAGTGATACGTTTCCTTCATCCACACCACAGCGAAGGTCATTTAGAACTCTAAGAAGAGCTGTTTCAGTACTATGTCCTTGACGATAGGCGGACTGAAATGGTTCGTACAGACCATTACAATGCATGTGATTTGCCAATCTCTTACTGACTGCCTTTTCAACAACCTTGGATATAAAAGGTAAATTAGACACAGGCCGATAATTTTTTAAAGTGTCCTGATCAAGGCCCGATTTTTTAATCAGCGGGTTAATCAGAGCAGTCTTAAAGGGCTTAGGCATAATACCGGATGTAAGGCTAGAATTGACGATAGCAGTGATGATTGAAACGAAAATATCAATATGTTCATATATGAGCTTAGTTGCAAGTTTTCTTTCTTAAGCAGTGGTCATTTCCCCGCTAAGAGAAGACTATTCTTTAAAAACTTTCCGCTGTAATGCCTTTCATGTCGTTCAAGTGGTAAATTTGCAAAAAAATTGTCTTCTCTTTGCATGCAAATTGGCATTCCCTATGGCCACTACATGTGCCATTTGAGCCGGCTTAACTATTATCTGCCAATAACGCAATATGGGCTAGTACTACGTAATTTACCAATTGTATCGCCGCTAAGATCTGTTTGGTCGAAGCTCCCTGCGTTCGTAGTTAGGATCGAAAAAAATACCCCAGCCATCAGGCGGAATGGAGCAAAGAAGTCCACCGAATTCAGCCTTTCTCTGGTACTGACCCACAGTGAACAGACATCCACATCTCCGCCCATTAGATCTACAAAATGATACGCATAAATGTTATTTGAGAGTAGATTCAGCTCAGAGGTCAACTCAGGTTGGTCAACCTTCCTCGACGCTATAGCTCCGAGGCATAACTAAATCTGAAAACATGTAGTATTTGTTATTATAGGTAATTTTGTGGTATTACGAACATTTGATCAACGAATAGTCCAGGAGCCATTTCCCGTAAGAGGCCAGATAAGGAAAATCGTACAACCACCACCCCACCCCCACCCCCTCCACCAACCCGTACAGAAAATTGTTGACATGGCACGGTGTTAGTATAGACACTCTAGATCAACTCCAGGTAGTATGTGGTTCCAAATTGTGGTATCATTAAAATTCTACAGCACATAATACATGGCGAGGGTCCGCCACTGTGGGCCACTAAAAATTAAGGGGCTGTGTAACGGAAATATGAACATCTTTATCCAGACAAACCCGATTTTCATCATTGAGACATCACTTGCTTCATATTACAATTCCCTGTTGTGATATGTACAGTAATCGGAAAACATTCTATGCCATGGGATCTGTGACGCGGATCGACCAGGATGGTACTGGCCATCCCAGCCAAGCTGGGTACGAGCCGCCCGCCCTGAAAACGCCCTTGTGGCCCGATATGTAAATTCTGCATGGAGTAGAGCAGCGATGTTTCTTGGTCGATGACTCGCCGGATCTGCCAACCACGCGAAAGTGGAATTCAACCAGCACACTGCATGTCATGTGACTAACTCTTATAACTTTTTGACCGCAGATCAGTAACTTTGCCTGGTGCGACGCAAGAGCTAGATGACGCACCCCGCACGGTATGCTTCAATTGTACACGCATAGAAATATCTTACGTATTAACCCTATCTGTTAATGGGTTATTCTTAACTTTATTACTCCATCGCCGGACGGGAACGTTTCTCACTTCTGTGAAATAATTATTTTGAATGTTATGATGACTATCTAATTCACATTTCTACACTACTTCGCTTCACTGTCTTGAGTTCGTACCGTGTCTACAGGAGCCTATATGCGGAGATCAGCCTGCGGATCAACACCTACAGAAATCTCAGATGGAAACATTTCCCGCATCAAGAACGTGTCGACTCGTGCTACAAACATGTTAGCGCCTCAATTTCAGTAGTTCATAGTAGCCTGTAACATTAATGACTATTAGATGTTCAAGTAACTTTATACATTTTGTCATGACGTCATAATTTATACCCGTAAAAAGGTACTGATGACTAATTGGTACCAAACCAGTCCTAGGACTGCAATTTATGATTTCTTTATTAAAACTGTGTATGTTATCCTTGTTTACTGTAGGTGCTTAACTAACCGCACCAGTTAAGTGTATTAACCTATATATTTACTACCTCATCTAATCAAACTGTAAAAACCGTGATATTGTTCTATTACATAGGTTAGTTATATATGGCAAGTAGCCGTCCCGTTCATATGTTTTGCTTATTTTATAGAAAACTTTGGAACACAGTACAATAGGAAATACTATACAGCAACAATATACCCATCACTTATTCCCACCACCAACACTTTTACGCTGAGGTAGCTGACCGTGCTCTACGGAGCCCGCCATGCTATCGACTAACCTTGACTATTCAGCTCGATAGGATAGATTAAAGTGGCCAGGGACAATTTCTTCGTTAGGAGACATATAGTGTACGCCTCTTTTCCGGCTGTGTGGTAATCTAGCCCCGCACACCGGCAAGGTTGCGTAAAATTGGCCCAACTACGTGTGTGTGTTGTAATATTTGAGGCGTTTATATGCTAGTTCCCAATGCTAGGGTCTAGACTCACGCCTGGCCTTTATGGTTTCTGTTGAATTCTTGTGAATTCTTGTGACGTCGGTTTGTGCATTAGCTTGTGTCTCTCTGTGTGTGTGTGTGTGTGTGTTGATCGTTGTCTCTCGATTTTGTCTCATGTTGCTGTTCTTTTCCATGGCTTTTTTTGTTGCTCCTCATGCTTGGGCGTGTGTAATGGGGATGGCCTAACCTGGACCTAACAGGGGTGGGTAAGGGATGGGGTAGGTGTTGGGTCGGGGGAGGTGCGTACGGTCTTATGACCTGATGCACCCAAGGGGGGGCTTTAGGTCAGAGACCTCCCGGCCCCTTTGGGGGGAGTGGGGAGGTTGGGGTGTGGGGTCTTTCGGGTCCTGGGACCCATTTGGTCTTCTGGCCATCATCCGAGCAGGCACCAGCGCGCACTTGTTTGATTTTGATTGGTTAGGTAGCCCGTATGGTGACTGTGTCCGTCCGAGGACGAACTCGGTCAGTCATCCGGGTTACATCCCTCCATAGTCCCCTCGAAAATTCCGAAAGATTCTAATTCTAGCAATTTGGTTTTGGTTTTGTAATCCGTATGTTGCGTGGTTCCATCCGAGGAGGGATCCATTCAGCATCCGGTTTACTTTGACTATGCCGAAATTTCTTGCCTACCTAACCCTAGCTCACGTTCACACAGTGATGGGCACTGTGTGACGGGACCTCAGTTTAAAGTCCCATCCGAGAAGACTGCCTATAGGGCCTCATATTTATCAAAAAATTGCCGCAAGGCTTCTTAATTGTTTGGATATCCCTCCCGCACGTTGTAATTATCTGACTCTGGGAAACTAACTAGTTTTCGAGCAATGATGGACAAAGTGCGGGGTTACATACATCTCCCACTGTCTCTTCGGATACTTAGTAGTTAGCTCTTTGCCAAAGAAAGAAAGCGCTGCGAAAACATGTTACTATTAGTATGATATTTTACTCCCAGCCTGCAGTGCATATTGGGCATATTGGAGCATAAGCCTAATGCTAGGTCAATAGTTAAGTCCATACGATTGGTGACGGACGAGATGCGCATCTCCACCCAACTCATTGTATGTGTCCTGGACATGATCTTAGAATCTGCCACGCCCTCACGGGAAGGACACTCGTGGTGGATATTCGTCTCTCCACCCCACCGTAAGGATATGTCAGTTGTCAAATTTGCTTGTGTAAACTGGAGCCATCGTTCGGTGATGTTATATCATGTGAGGAATATCAAATTTAAAAAAACCCTCCTGTCTCGGCCTGCAATTGGACATTCAATAAGGACATGTTTTAATTTTATGCCCGAATTTAGTCAGTAAAGGGTTAGGTATATTTGGGCCCCAGGGCTAATTGGTTCTAGTTTCCCCCGTATCAGGTGGATCACGGAGGGAATGTATGGCTACTATTGCTGTTGCTGCTGCTGCTACTACTGTTGTTGCTGCTGCTGCTACTGCTGCTGCTTCTGCTGCTGCTGTTGCTGCTGCAGCTACTACTGCTACTGCTACTACTACTACTACTACTACTACTACTACTACTACTACTACTACTACTACTACTACTACTACTATTACTACCACTACTACTGCTACTACCACTACTACTACTACTACTACTACTACTACTACTACTACTACTGCTACTACTACTACTACTACTACTACTGCTACTACTACTACTACTACTACTACTGCTACTACTACTACTACTACTACTACTACTACTACTACTACTACTACTTTTACTACTACTACTACTGCTACTGCTACTACTACTACTACTACTACTACTACTACTACTACTACTACTACTAATACTACTACTACTACTACTACTACTGCTGCTGCTGTTGCTGCTGCTGCTGCTGCTACTACTACTATTACTACTACTACTACTACTACTACTACTACTACTACTACTACTACTACTACTACTACTACTACTACTACTACTACTATGCTGATGAACATTTTGAACCTAATTTTACTGACAGCTTGTGCTGCCTATGGTAGCACCAGAATGCAGTCAAATTGATTTCAAAATACTCACCGGGTTATGTATACTCATGAATGTAAAAGTGAGCTACTGGGATGACAATTTCAGATAGGTAACATGCGATAATTTCTTTATTTGGCGGTCGGGTGGGGTGCCCTTATATAGTCCGTTTGTCAAACAGGGATTTTTTTTATCCAAACCCTAATTCACGGATGTTTTTTAAATATTTTTTTTCACTTGCACCTTGATAGTTTACTGATTTAGGATCGGCGGCACCTTTGGGGAAAATGAAATATTCAAGATGACCGACAAAGATGGCCGCCAACCTATAAATCATGATAAATCCCGCTTAATATTTCACATAGAATGGTGTTTTTTTGTGTCTAAATATATGTTCTGTGAAGCTGCGAACTCAATATGATATATGTCAGGCCATGTTCTAACTAGAGAGTTAATCAGGAGTAACACCAAATGTTAGTATGGGGTTATTCCTGATTAAGTCTCTAGTGAGAACACGGCCTTAGGTTGTCACGACAATAGAGTTAAGAAATGGTTTATTGAATATTTTAGAATTAATTTGATTTGGCGCCATTGCTGGCACAGGCAGGAAATGGTTTCCAATCAAATTAAGTTCAAAATACTCAACACCTCAATTTGTTTTCGCTTTACATGCTACAGGATTAGCGTCCCCTGGACGTACTTGTGAGTCTATAATACATTGCTTCCACATGTTATAAAAGCCTGTTCATCTCCCATAGGCCTTGTATCAATCATAGCATAGAAGTAATGGTCCTTTCCAGAGTACCCACCCATCATATGACGTCATAATGAATTGCGTGATGTGTACAATGACATCATAATGAATGACGTCATGAATGAGTCGATAAGTACGTCACGAACGCATATTTGAAGACGGTCTATGGGCTGTTGTACAAATTGTTTGCTTTTACTATTTAAAAAATATTCTGTTGAATATTTTGAAACTAATTTGACTGGGTGCTGTTGCTGCCTATGGCAGCAACAGCACCCAGTCTAATTAGTTACAAAATATTCAACAGCTTCCCTGTATAGTTTTCAGGAAATTTATAGCTAGGGAATTCGGGGATCGATCAATCCAAACACGACGGGGTGTGGGTGGAGCTTAGCTACTGATGGGCGGGGCACAGCTAAAAATGGAAAGGTCCATTAGCCATCAAAATAATGCGCAGAACATCACGGCATGAGAATATTGACCAGCAAACAATATGGTGCCTGTTAGCGCGCCTGCGTTTGTGAGTGCGTTCGTGCGTGCGTACGGGAATGCGCGTGTGTGCGTATGCATGCCTGCATGTTGGATAAATATTATTAATAGCATTATTAAGTAATATAAATAATTGTCGCATAATATATAAACAATTTTATCAGGTTTTTTTGTTTCTGTTCTTAACTTACAGTCACCAGGAACAAAAACATTGTCTACTGTTCTGGAACAGACAGACCAGGGGACTTTGATCCAGCGGCAAGTCCGTCCTGCAAGACGACAAACTGTAGCAAAGAAAAAAACAAGACAAATAAGAGATTGGCGTGGCTTGACGAGAGCATTGCCCAATGATGGGAGATCCTACACTTACTCATTCTCTCTAAGAAATGGACATATCCAAATGCATCTCTCCCGCTCTTTCCATCTCACACCCCCACCCCAACCCCTCCCCGCCCACCAGACCCCACAGCACCCACCAACCTCTCTATTTTTTGTGTTAAGATTTCGGCAAAATCGGACAAGCAGTTACCGAGATATCCGCAGATCCAGGATTAAATCTGATACCGATCCGGGTTCCTTTCATCGGATTATGGTCGAAGTCCGGAAATCCTCTTGTGCGGCAAATTCCTTCGTTGTGTTAAAATTTGGACCAAATCCGATCATAATTTTTCGAGATACAGCTCCGGGGACAGGCACAAGCACGCACGTGCGCACGATTTTGTTACTTTTCTACGATCAAAACGAAATTTGATGATCAATGATCATGTGACGTCATAATCAACTAATTGACGTGGAAAATGACTTCATAATCAATTACTTCATAAATAACCTGATTTAGTCCGTCTTAAACCTTTAATAGTCCGCCAGGTTGTACGAATTGCATGTCTTTACAATTTAATAAGAGTGCTGTTGGATATTTTGAAACTAATTTAACTGGCTATGGCAGCACCAGCACGTAGACAAATTAGTTTCAAAGTATTCAATAGCTTAACTGTATAGTTTTCTGGAAATTGAGATTGCGAGAATGTAGGGATTGATCGATCTCAAAACGGGCAAAGCATGGGTGGGGCTTAGCTACAGATGGCCGAGGTATAGTTAAAACTCGGTTCCTTCAGCTTAGTAACGGTATAGTAATGTCATGGTAAATGTTGTATTGCACTAATTGATCATGGTAGTCATGTCCAAACACTAGGATTTCCACAAAATGAGTATTTACATTTCACGAGCCTTTGACACAATTAAACGTTCAAAGATCTTAGATGTATTACGCCAGGTCAGTTGCAATGAAAATAAGCAATGACTAGTGAGATTACTATTTGCAAACACCAAGCTGAGAGTTGATGAAGTCTGTAGTGTTTGAAACATCAATCGGCTCCAAACAAGGAGATGGTCTGTCCCCCGTGCTTTTCACCTGGTACATTGCTGCTGCATTGGAATCTGTGCGGGAAAATTCCACAAGACCAAAGCCCCAGTGTCCGTACTGGGCATGTCTTTAGAGATAGAATATGCCGGGGACGTGGACTTCATAGACGAGGTAAAAACTTCTTGACGAACTTCTCCCAATAACTGCAAGCAAACTAAAAATTGAGAATCTCTTTATGAATGAATCCAAAACCGAGCTCACCCGTGTATACCTATCTAAAAAGCATGACACTAAAGAATATGACGATTTACTTCGTGGCGGCAAACCATGGAGGAAAAGTAAAATCCTGGGCTCACTGCTTTGTACTGTTGCCATTGCTGCACGCTGTGTCACGGGGAACATAGGTTTCCAGTCTCCTTGGAAGCTATGGATTCGTAGATCAAAGATGCCCTTGACAAAAAGACGTTTATACAACGCAACCTGCGTATCCTTGATGCTGTATAACTGTAACAGCTGGGAAGCTCCAAAGGCAGCTCTAGACACACTTGATGCCTGCCACCGCAAACACATACGCACCATCGCTGGTCACCGATGGCCAGACAGCATAATATCCAACGATGTACCATAGAAGATATGTAATAGATCGCCGCTGTCTGTAAAAGTGGTCCGGTAAAGATGGTCCATGTTTGGCCATATGCTAAGGATGCCCGAAGACACACTTGTACAGAGAGCCTTGAAATTCGCTCTACTGTGAGCCAGCAAATACAAAGCCAGGAGAGGACGTCATTGCATTAATCTGTTAAGCATGCTACGAGTTGACCTCAAGAGAGCAGGACTCGGTACACTCAAATCAAGAATGGACCTGAAGAACTTAAACGTTTTGGCTGAGGACAGGGCACAGTGGTCAAATGCGAAGAAGGACTGACCGCAGCTGTAAGATGTTTCTACTACCAATAGCCGCAGAATACATTACAGTAATCATACAACATGATATGTTATACCCTATCTAGATTACATATCATGCAACTAATCCCTTATCTTACCAGCTTCTATTAAATCAAGCACGAACCCCACTAATACACCATTTTCATCGCTGTGAAAAATAAAAAAATAATATGATAATACAAGTACAATGCATTCATATACCAAGATTGATTACTGTATGCATAAAACTCTTGCAGCTGCAGTCCAGACAGGAATTCTCTATGATGCTCAGTGAAACGTGAAAAGTATATATGTATAGGTCATGGTTTATAGTCTGCTTCCACTTGCGTACCCAGCCGACTTTACAACTTACGAGAAACTAAGTCATGCACTGATAACCTCCAATACATCCATACCACATATTTGATTACTGCATGCAAACAATTCTGGAAGCTACTATAGGCCGGTCAATGCATTTTATGTGATGCTCAGTCAACCATAAAATGTAGATCAGGCCGACCTACTTGTGATTCATGACACACCGTTCGCCTAGAATTCATCCACATACCAAGATTTGTTACTATGTACAAAAACTCGTGAAACTTATGCCCGGAGAAGAATCCTGGAACGCAGGGCGTGCTGACGTACTTCTGATACATGACACCCGGGTGGGCTCCGATGATATATAACAAGTTTGATGACTATTGCTAAGATTGGATACGTTATCGAGGTACACAGATTAACGGTATCACGTGGTTGGTTTACTTGTCTACGCATGCGCTGACCTTTACTCTCGCATGCAAAAGGAGTATATCAAATCGGGATATTCGAGGTACCTCAATAACATATCCGAACTTAGCCTTTATGTGAA
>CM067360.1:129452655-129503685 GCA_034401795.1 Chaetoderma sp. LZ-2023a
AGGGCCATTTGTATAAAACTTGCGGATTTTACCCGTTAGATACTTCTACCTAGCTCATCTTGCCCTTATTTTTTAATTGAAACAAGCTCAAATTGGCAAATTGTGTAAGACTATGTAATGAAACGAAATAAATCTTAACACATGATGACGTCATTCCGCTTAAATCAATATAATTTTTTTACGATATATAAGTTGAATTAGGGATACGTGACTCTAATTGAATTTTACAAATTCAAATTTATTATTAATTCTTAGGAATATAATCATCATATTCTAAGATTTATTTCGTTTCATTACATTGATCAGCGTACCATAAGCCTCTAACGCTCTACAATTTGTGGGCATTTAGTATATTACAACGCCTGTGTTTGCTAATTCCATTTATCCTGCTTATAGTGATAGTCTATGTCGGGACTCTACTGTCATGTCAAAAAGTTAATATAATATAGCAATATTACTTACAGGCGGAGTGCAAAAGGTAGTTCTGGTCTGAGAGCCAGATTGAGGGCCAGACATAGTTCCAGACCGAGACGGAGTCCTCCTTGGCGCTGAACCATAATCGCGAAATCTTCGATGAGCATTCGCCGCTGGTGCCTGTACCACACACAGGACCACGGAAACAACCGCAAGTGACAGAAGTACACAATTCGCCATTGTTTCTCTGTGGTATCAAATTGAGGCTGTTCTGTCAGGTTTGGTCTTCAGAATGGCAGGCAACAAACGGCGCATATACGTTTTAGTAGGTTATTGCTCCGGTCATCTATTTAGATATTAAACATAAAATATTTAACTGTCTGCCTGCTGCAAGGACAAGACCATAATGCAAATGGGAAATAAGTCTGGACCTGCTGAATATTTGGAAAATAATTTGACTGAAGGTTGTTGGTGGCTTCGCCGGCAACAACTTTCATTTAAATCGTTTTCAAAATATCCAGACTTAAACCCCATGGGAAATGTAGTTGGCAGAAATTCAGGCCGGCAGTTAATGACCTGTAAATGGGGCTATTATTTCAAAATATGAATGGGGATGAAATATGTGTATAATTAATACATTGTACCAGGTATAGTTCATGATCCTAGCGTAGCTTAAAGAACACCGCAATTGTGATTTAATGCTTCTTTTTAAAAATATGTGGTTCTCGTAGCCTTCTATCCCCGAAGGCGCATTGTCCTAGATAGCTCAAAACACGTAGGCCCAATTCAGTTAACCTGCTTAGTAATCTGGAGCTAGTTCGAATGCGACGAGTTGCTCTCATAGTCTGCGGCAAATCCCAGAAGAGATCGTTTGAGGATATATTCATTCAACATCATCTAGAGCAATAATGATTTTAAAATGTTCATAATAATATTTATTAAATTACATGTTGCGATTTCGATTTAAATCTTTGAGATTGACAGGGCTAGAAATACAGCATCATTTGACAGCAAAATAATAAATTAACCCTTTCATAACGAAGCTGGTTAAACTGCAGTCGTCATGACAATCCATTTGCAGGTGAAGAAAGGACTACTTCAATAAAATTATCACTGGAAGGATCGGCTAGATAACCATCGTTCCATTTGCAGACCTAAAATCGCAAAAAATAGTCTTATTATGGCCAGGAAATGGGCATTTAATAAGCAAATATTTTGATTTTCTTAACCGAATTTAGTCATTTAAACGTTAACCTTACCCAGTGGAGAAGCAGCGGTGACCGCTACACTTAGATGACTTGTATATTTTCTATGGCGGTGGTTGCAAACCTCTTCGCTATTGCCCACCGTGTCTTGTCCTCAGCCAACAAAATCGTTAGTTCCCTCACGCCCATTCTCGATTTGATTGTATTTCTTGAGGTCACCTCGTAGCACGCTTAACAGATTTATGCCATGGTGTTCTCTCCTTCTATTGTTTTGCTGGCTCCCAGTAGGGATTTTATGATTGACCTCGTTATGTACGTGCTGCGGAGATATTTGAATTTAGACAGTTGGATTGGTGCTATGATCCTGAAACTAGGCCAGATATGTTCGTTGGGTGCGAAAACATGGGTTCAGACAAAGTCCATATGTGGCTTAGTACGGAAGATATTCTTGATTTAGTTATTTAGCCTAATTAATATACATGCTTACTATTTCAATTATGCAAAACGCTACACATATGGAGATTAGCATCCGGCAGTTTCTGAGTCATTAGGATCTATATATTGCATTTCCAACATAAAACCCTATGGTACTCAACATTTCTAGGTTCGTCAATTATTACGTTGGACGGGCTTTTCGTGTTTCATTACGGAGCAATACGTCATTTTAATTGTTACGTATATTTGATTATGACGTCAGATACTGGAGTGGCAGATCGGATCAGTCCATTGCATCCGGATTCGCCATCATTCATTTACAAACGTGGTCCTTTAATAATATAACAGATTAACTTCGCGTTAACGTTAACATGTGTGCGGCGTCGCCATTACACCCATCTTGGAGCCAGCCGTGCGGGCGCATCCATGGTCCCTGTTCCATTGCCATTCTGGAAACGTGGCTTCGTAGGTGGTGGGCGGCTTGGTGTGTGAGTGGGTGGGTGTGAGCTGTGCCGTTTATTCAATCTAATAATTTAATAAAGAGAACTGCTAACCAGCATGAGATGATGGAGGCCTATATAGTTCACAGACAATGTTCCTTTTTGGGACCTTGCCCCACCTCTCCCAGATTTACTTCCGGCGTAAATGGGCGCCCCTTTAATGGAGACAGTGTGGTGGATGCTAAATGCATATAATTCAATTCCGTTTGCTGAGCCAGTCATTCTAGTGGTAAAATAAGAAAAATAGTCTTCTCTTGGCCTACAAAAAGGGCATTCCCAAGACCATTGCAGAGGCCGGTTTGGGCCGGCTTAGTCATGAAAGGGTTAACAGTCATTCCGGCCAGCAGGCCTTTATAGTGCTCTTGAAGAATCTCCGTTTGCAGTCAAAGAGAAGACTATTTTTTGGAAATCAGCCACTAGAATGATTCGCTCGCTTGATATCCATTGAGAATTTTTTTCAATAATAGACTTCTTTTGGCTTGCAAATGGATACTGCATAAGGAAACAAATTATATTTCCTTTCCACTTTAGCTATTCCCCGCCCATTTCAATCTAAGCTCCACCAACACCACGTCCGTGTTGGGGTCAATCGATCTCTGAACTCCATGCCTATCAATAACAGAATACTGTAAGCTATTGAACAGTTTGAAACTAATTTGACTGGGCGCTGTTGCTGCCGTCAAATTAGTTTCAAAATATTCAACAGCATGTTTATTAAATAGCAAAGACATACCATTCATGCAACATGTCGGACTATTAAGCGTTTACGACGGACGATATGGAATAATTCATGACGTCATGATTATGACGTCACCATAAACGTTACTTAGCTGACTAAAACATCATATGACGTCAGATCATTGATGGATACTCTGGAAAGGTGAATTAACTTTTTGGTGTCAACCTGACAAATTCATCCCTTGCAGTGGTTTTAGTAATCTTCATTTGCAGGACATGTGGTAAATTAACAATAGACCCACCTCCACCAGTAATTGTGCAGTCACTGATAGATAGATAAAACCCTGCCATAGGATCCGTGATCACTGTTTGCGGAACTGGTTTTAAACATGGTTTCCATGTCCCAAAAATGAGTCATGATATACTTCTAAAAAATTTGGAGATCGTCCACCAGCGCGCATTTTCAAGATGGCCGATGGTAATATGTTTTATTGCTGTAGACTAGGTAGTTATCAACCAGACCATAGCATATTTCATATCAAATTGAAGATATTTAAAATACATTTATAAAACGTTGAAATACAATTATGTTTTATCTATATTTGCTAATGTTATGCTAAGTTTAAGAATATGTCACACAAACTCTTAAACGTGACTATCGATTTGCCATGCTGCATGTCACAATAAATCTTATGGAAATGCATATTTAGAAAGACTTTTAGATTTTCCTGCTTTCGATTTTCAAAGGCTTGTTATTCATTCTTAGATCTACAGGAAAATGTGCATAATTTGTTATTCCAAACATATTCAGACAAGTGTCATCATATAACCTATGGCAGTGTCTTCTACTATTTATTATTGTGCGCTATAAGAATATCAATCTAAAGCAAACCACTCCGGATTGACATAAATCATAAGATATTTGGCCAATCTATAGCCTGTTAAATCCCCTACATTATCACTGATGAATTCCACATTTCTCAATTTTCAGACACCCATACAAGAATGTTGTTGACTCGCTTGAAATTAGTCTGTTTCGAGAACGTTGCAATATTATGAAGTAATGCCATTCAATTCAATTAATTTCAAATATTTAAAAAGAATATGCATTACGTCCATCTAATCGTCTGTGTCTGAAATATCTTAATAATCAGTGGTATAACTGTGATGACTGTCGGTCACGTAGTGTACCCAGAGTGAATGGGAATGCTTGCTATCTATATCAATGCACACATATATAGCATTCGACACATACAATTCATAGAGAATAGGAGCCTGTGGAGCATATGCATTATTGAAATGACGCCGTGCATACGTTTGATGGCTTACTCTGTGAGATCTGAGACCATGCGAATCGTCATTGAGTGGAATTCTTATAGTTGATTCTCGTTTCATACTCATTCATCTTTGTATGGGCATCATCAAGTGCAGTGCTAACAGCTCACTGTGTCGCCGTAGACACCTTTGATTATGAGCAGTTTCATATTCTGAATTGTTTCAGGTGAAACATGGCGTGTCTGACTAAGAAAAGACAGAATGGAAGAAAGTCTCCTGATTTTGTAGTTCAGTTAAATGTAGACTTTATGTCTTGTCGTTGTTGATGGAAGTAGCATCTGCTGGCATGTATATTAATTAAGAAATCTGAAACGTCTTTCAAACACAGTTTCTGACAGTCATCGACGGAACCGTTATGTTTCAATCCCAGCACCATATCTACTAGGTTAGCAACTAAACATAGATAATCACAACATATGTACCCATATGTACCAATCCCAACAATATCTTTTGTTGTAGTCTACTGCATTTGAGAATAAACGAACAGCGAGCTGGTATCAGCTTCAGAACGTTCACCTGACATTCATTAAGGCGCATATGACATGATACAGAGAGGTGATACAGATCCTCAGCCAGTAGATGAAACTGACGTTTATGTTTTAGCAAAAGTTCCAAACTCATTCTTTAGAAAATTCTGAATATGCTGCTTGTTTGCTTGGTTTTAAAATATTAGTTTGAAACTCTATCACTGAGGGAAATGTATCTCTGTTCGGGTATACATTGTTAGATCATGCGAATAATTCATTATTCTATTTCCTCAGTCAATCATATGACGTCATAATTAACTAAGTGACGTGTAGGATGTCTTGAATGATTCGATATAGTCCGTCTTAAATGTGTAATGGGCCACCAGGTTGTATGAATTATATGGCGTTACTATTTAATAAACATGATGTTGAATATTTTGAAAATAATTTGACTGGGCGCTGTTGGCAGCAACATGACCCAGAAAAATTAGTTTCAAAATATTCAACAGCTTACCTGTATATTTTCCTAGAAATTGATAGTCAGGAAGATCAGGAATCGATTGATCTGTAATGATAGCATTGATGTCATCTTACAATGACGTAATGGAAAAGGGGTTGCTATGGTAGAATGACGATATCGCTGCAAAGCAACATTAGGTCTAGGAATTTGCTATCATCAAACTAATAGTGGAGGATTTGATTGTGACGTCTAACTCGACTAGAGTGGACTACACTTCTCCTAAATGAAAATGGCTACTCATGCAAAGCTGCAGTTGATGATGATATACTCAGTAGCAATAAATTGGCTCATAAAGAAGCGTTGAATCTGAGAGAATTGGAATTCTGGATTTGAACCAGTTATCAGAATTCGATCAAATTTGCTAGTTGACCTAAGAGTTATAATCTCGTTTCCAACGAACACTACGACTAGAATCTGGCCGTAATAAAATAACCTGCTGGCGACATGATGTGTATTTAGTGCTATCATTGTGATGAAACAATCAAATGATGTATAAAGTTGTAATCTAGTGTATTGATTGTGACAGCTGGATTGAATAATGTATCCAAATAAACTTGATGGTCGGATTGTGATCGTCTAGCATAGTTGATGCACAGCTAGGACTGTGCGCTAATTTAACACGCATGGGTATTGCAGCATTTGCTCATAATCGATCACGCCGTAACAAGGTTACCATTTCCTGAGCTGGTTGATGTATGGCGTCACAGCTGTATTTGAAGTTCAGTTGTTAAAGACTGTGATTTTAATTCCCAATCAAGTTCATGACCAAATTTAACACATTAGATCATAACTTGATTTAGAACCAAAATTACACTATTCCTTTAATATTAATTGATAAACATCTGTATTGACAAACAATCCACAGGGGCTTCTGCAGAAATTTCTCACAGCTGGATCGCTGGTGCCACTAAAATGGGAACTGGGTTGTCGTAACGCATTTGTACAACAGACACACAAAGGGTGAAGGAATCTCTGAGGTTTATTTTAAATGACCCGATCGTTATGAACTTGAGCATAAAGCTATCAACTTTAAATTGACTGGTCATTATACTCAAAGTGATAAAGACGAACCACCTAGACGTGCTTACGAGGCCGATTTAAAACGTAGTCCTTAAGACTAACCCACCAACGGTCTCAATGCAAATCTAGAGTTGGTCGATTAATGGAAGACGGTGAGAAATAACGATATAAAAGACAGGAATTTTGCTAAAATTGTTCAGTGAAATCTAAAATGTTTTCAGTGTACTATTTCAACAAACTTCGAAACGAGAACAATTACAATACGATGACTTCACAATACAAATATGATATGATGCTTGAAGTAACCTAATATATATATATGTTACTAAGAGGGAATGGTCATCTGTCTTTGTATGATAAAAGTTTGGTGGGTGTTCACACTAGAGAAATCACCTTTCCAGAGTATCCATCGATGATCTGACGTCATACTCAGCTAAGCAGCGTGTAGGATGACATCATAATCATTACGTCATGGGCCTAAATGATTATATTAGGCCAACTCTTAATAGTACGGCATGTTGTACGAATTGTATGTGTCTACTATTTAATAAACATGCCATTGAATATTTCGAAACTAA
Organism: Chaetoderma sp. LZ-2023a; assembly: GCA_034401795.1. Classification (NCBI taxonomy): domain Eukaryota; kingdom Metazoa; phylum Mollusca; class Caudofoveata; order Chaetodermatida; family Chaetodermatidae; genus Chaetoderma; species Chaetoderma sp. LZ-2023a. Next base: position 129,459,808 of record CM067360.1, read on the forward strand.
TTTGACTGGACGCTGTTGGTGCCATAGGCAGCAACAGCACCCAGTCAAATTAGTTTCAAAATATTCAACAGCTTAGCTGCATAGTTTTCTGGAAATTGATAGTCACGGAGTCCAGAGACCGATCGATCACAACACGAGCGAGGTGTGGGTGGAGCTTAGCTAGTCATGGGCGGGGCTTAGCAAAAACTGCAAAGGTCCATTAATCTGAAATAACGCCATACTGAAGTATGGCGTTATTCCGGATTAACTCTCTAGTGTGAACCCACGGCCTAATTATTTTGTTACGTCACATAATATCAGTATTTGAAAAATAATTCTCTAAATTTTCACGACACATTCCGGTGTCGCCTACTAGACAAGCTAAATTTACACAGTTTATGTGTCTGTATATCAGGTCAATTTTTCTTTTCAGAAACGATGTACCAAGATGCTTGAATGGAGATCGGACGTCGCTACTGTCTATCTCTGAAAAATGCTGATTAGGCCTACTAGCGTTTTAAGAAATGGAGTTCAGCTAATGATACACGCATAGTACATTTAAAAAGGCTATAGACACAAGCTTTAAATAAATTTATGAAACATTGCAATATAAAGGTAACTATTTTTGCGCAAATATTTGGTCTGTAGACATGTTTGTTATTTTTTCTATTTCTCGCTCACACCACATTCTATGTAGGATAGAGTACAATAGAGGAGCTCAGTTTTACATATGCCCCGCCCATTTGTAGCTAAGCCCCACCCACGCTTCACCTGTGTCAGAGGTCGATCGATCTCTGTACTCTATGAATCTCAATTTCCAGAAAACTATACAGGTAAGTTGTAGAATATTTTGAAACTAATTTGACTGGGTGCTGTCACTGCCTATGGCAGCAACACTGCCTAGTCAAATCAATTTCAAAATATTCAACAGCATGTTTATTAAGTAGTAGACATACAATTGGTACAACGCTTAGTCTGTCATCAATTAACTGCTCTTATGCCAACTTAGCATTAAAACGGAACCTTCAGGGATCTCACGGAATGCCATTTGTAGGCTAAGAGAAGACTTTTTGGAAATTTACCAATGGAATAACTGGCTCGTTTACCGAGCCAGTTATTTTAGTCGTAAATTTCCAAAAAAAACAGTTCTCTTAGGCAGCAAATGGACAATGACTAAGAAAAAATTCAGACTTTTTAAAACAATTAACCCTTTAATCATCAAGCCAGTCAAAACCACCTGTTCCGAAGTGGGTTTTAAAAAAATAATAAATTCATTGGTAGAGTTACAAAACGATTCATGTCTTGTCCAGCAAATGGTCATTCACTGAGCAAAGTGCCCCATTTTCCTGAAAAAGTTTGACCGCTACACAGATAGTTGGTATTTAAGTAGCATTTTAAGCGTTTTGAGGCACTGCTGACACAAGAGGGTTTAAGGGTTCATGGCAAATTTATTATGATGCCATCCCACACTTCACGTGCTAGATTATGACGTCATTTATTATGATGCCATCCCACACTTCACGTGCTAGATTATGACGTCATTTATTATGATGCCATCCCACACTTCACGTGCTAGATTATGACGTCATTTATTATGATGCCATCCCACACTTCACGTGCTAGATTATGACGTCATTTATTATGATGCCATCCCACACTTCACGTGCTAGATTATGACGTCATTTATTATGATGCCATCCCACACTTCACGTGCTAGATTATGACGTCATTTATTATGATGCCATCCCACACTTCACGTGCTAGATTATGACGTCATTTATTATGATGCCATCCCACACTTCACGTGCTAGATTATGACGTCATTTATTATGATGCCATCCCACACTTCACGTGCTAGATTATGACGTCATTTATTATGATGCCATCCCACACTTCACGTGCTAGATTATGACGTCATTTATTATGATGCCATCCCACACTTCACGTGCTAGATTATGACGTCATTTATTATGATGCCATCCCACACTTCACGTGCTAGATTATGACGTCATTTATTATGATGCCATCCCACACTTCACGTGCTAGATTATGACGTCATTTATTATGATGCCATCCCACACTTCACGTGCTAGATTATGACGTCATTTATTATGATGCCATCCCACACTTCACGTGCTAGATTATGACGTCATTTATTATGATGCCATCCCACACTTCACGTGCTAGATTATGACGTCATTTATTATGATGCCATCCCACACTTCACGTGCTAGATTATGACGTCATTTATTATGATGCCATCCCACACTTCACGTGCTAGATTATGACGTCATTTATTATGATGCCATCCCACACTTCACGTGCTAGATTATGACATCATTTATTATGATGCCATCCCACACTTCACGTGCTAGATTATGACATCATTTATTATGATGCCATCCCACACTTCACGTGCTAGATTATGACATCATTTGATCGGTGAATAAACTGGAACGGTCCATTATAAAGAAGTAAAAAATCATAAATATCTACACACTTGTTGTCAAACTAATTGTGCCATTAATTATGTATGGCTGACAACCCAGTCATGCTAATACTAGGTCAAGTTCGACTCACTAACTGTAGTCAGGGTACTGGTTTATTGAACACGCACAGTTGCTATGGCCGGGCGGACGCTAAATAATTAACTATAGTTCATTGCTACCCACTTCCTCATTGAATTACTATTGCAGAAAATTTGGAGACGCGTACCAGTCTCCATTAACCCTTTCTGTCGTCTGCTTTGTTGGTACCAGTCTCCATTAACCCTTTCTGTCGTCTGTTTTGTTGGTACCAGTCTACATTAACCCTTTCTGTCGTCTGTTTTGTTGGTACCAGTCTACATTAACCCTTTCTGTCGTCTGTTTTGTTGGTACCAGTCTACATTAACCCTTTCTGTCGTCTGTTTTGTTGGTACCAGTCTCCATTAACCCTTTCTGTCGTCTGTTTTGTTGGTACCAGTCTCCATTAACCCTTTCTGTCGTCTGTTTTGTTGGTACCAGTCTACATTAACCCTTTCTGTCGTCTGCTTTGTTGGTACCAGTCTACATTAACCCTTTCTGTCGTCTGTTTTGTTGGTACCAGTCTACATTAACCCTTTCTGTCGTCTGTTTTGTTGGTACCAGTCTACATTAACCCTTTCTGTCGTCTGTTTTGTTGGTACCAGTCTACATTAACCCTTTCTGTCGTCTGTTTTGTTGGTACCAGTCTCCATTAACCCTTTCTGTCGTCTGTTTTGTTGGTACCAGTCTCCATTAACCCTTTCTGTCGTCTGTTTTGTTGGTACCAGTCTCCATTAACCCTTTCTGTCGTCTGTTTTGTTGGTACCAGTCTACATTAACCCTTTCTGTCGTCTGTTTTGTTGGTACCAGTCTCCATTAACCCTTTCTGTCGTCTGTTTTGTTGGTACCAGTCTCCATTAACCCTTTCTGTCGTCTGTTTTGTTGGTACCAGTCTCCATTAACCCTTTCTGTCGTCTGTTTTGTTGGTACCAGTCTACATTAACCCTTTCTGTCGTCTGTTTTGTTGGTACCAGTCTACATTAACCCTTTCTGTCGTCTGCTTTGTTGGTACCAGTCTACATTAACCCTTTCTGTCGTCTGTTTTGTTGGTACCAGTCTCCATTAACCCTTTCTGTCGTCTGTTTTGTTGGTACCAGTCTCCATTAACCCTTTCTGTCGTCTGTTTTGTTGGTACCAGTCTCCATTAACCCTTTCTGTCGTCTGTTTTGTTGGTACCAGTCTCCATTAACCCTTTCTGTCGTCTGTTTTGTTGGTACCAGTCTACATTAACCCTTTCTGTCGTCTGTTTTGTTGGTACCAGTCTACATTAACCCTTTCTGTCGTCTGCTTTGTTGGTACCAGTCTACATTAACCCTTTCTGTCGTCTGTTTTGTTGGTACCAGTCTCCATTAACCCTTTCTGTCGTCTGTTTTGTTGGTACCAGTCTCCATTAACCCTTTCTGTCGTCTGTTTTGTTGGTACCAGTCTCCATTAACCCTTTCTGTCGTCTGCTTTGTTGGTACCAGTCTACATTAACCCTTTCTGTCGTCTGTTTTGTTGGTACCAGTCTACATTAACCCTTTCTGTCGTCTGTTTTGTTGGTACCAGTCTCCATTAACCCTTTCTGTCGTCTGTTTTGTTGGTACCAGTCTCCATTAACCCTTTCTGTCGTCTGTTTTGTTGGTACCAGTCTACATTAACCCTTTCTGTCGTCTGTTTTGTTGGTACCAGTCTCCATTAACCCTTTCTGTCGTCTGTTTTGTTGGTACCAGTCTACATTAACCCTTTCTGTCGTCTGTTTTGTTGGTACCAGTCTCCATTAACCCTTTCTGTCGTCTGTTTTGTTGGTACCAGTCTACATTAACCCTTTCTGTCGTCTGCTTTGTTGGTACCAGTCTCCATTAACCCTTTCTGTCGTCTGTTTTGTTGGTACCAGTCTCCATTAACCCTTTCTGTCGTCTGCTTTGTTGGTACCAGTCTACATTAACCCTTTCTGTCGTCTGCTTTGTTGGTACCAGTCTACATTAACCCTTTCTGTCGGCTGTTTTGTTGGTACCAGTCTCCATTAACCCTTTCTGTCGTCTGTTTTGTTGGTACCAGTCTCCATTAACCCTTTCTGTCGTCTGTTTTGTTGGTACCAGTCTCCATTAACCCTTTCTGTCGTCTGTTTTGTTGGTACCAGTCTACATTAACCCTTTCTGTCGTCTGTTTTGTTGTTACCAGTCTACATTAACCCTTTCTGTCGTCTGTTTTGTTGTTACCAGTCTCCATTAACCCTTTCTGTCGTCTGTTTTGTTGGTACCAGTCTCCATTAACCCTTTCTGTCGTCTGTTTTGTTGGTACCAGTCTACATTAACCCTTTCTGTCGTCTGTTTTGTTGTTACCAGTCTACATTAACCCTTTCTGTCGTCTGTTTTGTTGTTACCAGTCTACATTAACCCTTTCTGTCGTCTGTTTTGTTGGTACCAGTCTCCATTAACCCTTTCTGTCGTCTGTTTTGTTGGTACCAGTCTACATTAACCCTTTATGTCGTCTGCTTTGTTGGTACCAGTCTACATTAACCCTTTCTGTCGGCTGTTTTGTTGGTACCAGTCTCCATTAACCCTTTCTGTCGTCTGTTTTGTTGGTACCAGTCTCCATTAACCCTTTCTGTCGTCTGTTTTGTTGGTACCAGTCTCCATTAACCCTTTCTGTCGTCTGTTTTGTTGGTACCAGTCTACATTAACCCTTTCTGTCGTCTGTTTTGTTGGTACCAGTCTACATTAACCCTTTCTGTCGTCTGTTTTGTTGGTACCAGTCTCCATTAACCCTTTCTGTCGTCTGCTTTGTTGGTACCAGTCTCCATTAACCCTTTCTGTCGTCTGCTTTGTTGGTACCAGTCTCCATTAACCCTTTCTGTCGTCTGTTTTGTTGGTACCAGTCTACATTAACCCTTTCTGTCGTCTGCTATTTTGGTACCAGTCTACATTAACCCTTTCTGTCGTCTGTTTTGTTGGTACCAGTCTGCATTAACCCTTTCTGTCGTCTGTTTTGTTGGTACCAGTCTACATTAACCCTTTCTGTCGTCTGTTTTGTTGGTACCAGTCTCCATTAACCCTTTCTGTCGTCTGTTTTGTTGGTACCAGTCTACATTAACCCTTTCTGTCGTCTGTTTTGTTGGTACCAGTCTCCATTAACCCTTTCTGTCGGCTGTTTTGTTGGTACCAGTCTCCATTAACCCTTTCTGTCGTCTGTCTTGTTGGTACCAGTCTACATTAACCCTTTCTGTCGTCTGCTTTGTTGTTACCAGTCTCCATTAACCCTTTCTGTCGTCTGTTTTGTTGGTACCAGTCTCCATTAACCCTTTCTGTCGTCTGCTTTGTTGGTACCAGTCTCCATTAACCCTTTCTGTCGTCTGTTTTGTTGGTACCAGTCTCCATTAACCCTTTCTGTCGTCTGTTTTGTTGGTACCAGTCTCCATTAACCCTTTCTGTCGTCTGCTTTGTTGGTACCAGTCTCCATTAACCCTTTCTGTCGTCTGCTTTGTTGGTACCAGTCTACATTAACCCTTTCTGTCGTCTGCTTTGTTGGTACCAGGCTACATTAACCCTTTCTGTCGTCTGTTTTGTTGGTACCAGTCTACATTAACCCTTTCTGTCGTCTGTTTTGTTGGTACCAGTCTACATTAACCCTTTCTGTCGTCTGTTTTGTTGGTACCAGTCTACATTAACCCTTTCTGTCGTCTGTTTTGTTGGTACCAGTCTCCATTAACCCTTTCTGTCGTCTGTTTTGTTGGTACCAGTCTCCATTAACCCTTTCTGTCGTCTGTTTTGTTGGTACCAGTCTCCATTAACCCTTTCTGTCGTCTGTTTTGTTGGTACCAGTCTACATTAACCCTTTCTGTCGTCTGCTTTGTTGGTACCAGTCTACATTAACCCTTTCTGTCGTCTGTTTTGTTGGTACCAGTCTACATTAACCCTTTCTGTCGTCTGTTTTGTTGGTACCAGTCTACATTAACCCTTTCTGTCGTCTGTTTTGTTGGTACCAGTCTACATTAACCCTTTCTGTCGTCTGTTTTGTTGGTACCAGTCTACATTAACCCTTTCTGTCGTCTGTTTTGTTGGTACCAGTCTCCATTAACCCTTTCTGTCGTCTGTTTTGTTGGTACCAGTCTCCATTAACCCTTTCTGTCGTCTGCTTTGTTGGTACCAGTCTACATTAACCCTTTCTGTCGTCTGTTTTGTTGGTACCAGTCTACATTAACCCTTTCTGTCGTCTGCTTTGTTGGTACCAGTCTACATTAACCCTTTCTGTCGTCTGCTTTGTTGGTACCAGTCTACATTAACCCTTTCTGTCGTCTGTTTTGTTGGTACCAGTCTCCATTAACCCTTTCTGTCGTCTGTTTTGTTGGTACCAGTCTACATTAACCCTTTCTGTCGTCTGTTTTGTTGGTACCAGTCTACATTAACCCTTTCTGTCGTCTGCTTTGTTGGTACCAGTCTACATTAACCCTTTCTGTCGTCTGTTTTGTTGGTACCAGTCTCCATTAACCCTTTCTGTCATCTGTTTTGTTGGTACCAGTCTACATTAACCCTTTCTGTCGTCTGTTTTGTTGGTACCAGTCTACATTAACCCTTTCTGTCGTCTGTTTTGTTGGTACCAGTCTACATTAACCCTTTCTGTCGTCTGTTTTGTTGGTACCAGTCTACATTAACCCTTTCTGTCGTCTGTTTTGTTGGTACCAGTCTACATTAACCCTTTCTGTCGTCTGCTTTGTTGGTACCAGTCTCCATTAACCCTTTCTGTCATCTGTTTTGTTGGTACCAGTCTACATTAACCCTTTCTGTCGTCTGTTTTGTTGGTACCAGTCTCCATTAACCCTTTCTGTCGTCTGCTTTGTTGGTACCAGTCTACATTAACCCTATCTGTCGTCTGCTTTGTTGGTACCAGTCTACATTAACCCTTTCTGTCGTCTGTTTTGTTGGTACCAGTCTACATTAACCCTTTCTGTCGGCTGTTTTGTTGGTACCAGTCTCCATTAACCCTTTCTGTCGTCTGTTTTGTTGGTACCAGTCTACATTAACCCTTTCTGTCGTCTGTTTTGTTGGTACCAGTCTCCATTAACCCTTTCTGTCGTCTGCTTTGTTGGTACCAGTCTCCATTAACCCTTTCTGTCGTCTGCTTTGTTGGTACCAGTCTACATTAACCCTTTCTGTCGGCTGTTTTGTTGGTACCAGTCTACATTAACCCTTTCTGTCGTCTGTTTTGTTGGTACCAGTCTCCATTAACCCTTTCTGTCGTCTGTTTTGTTGGTACCAGTCTCCATTAACCCTTTCTGTCGTCTGCTTTGTTGGTACCAGTCTACATTAACCCTTTCTGTCGTCTGCTTTGTTGGTACCAGTCTACATTAACCCTTTCTGTCGTCTGCTTTGTTGGTACCAGTCTACATTAACCCTTTCTGTCGGCTGTTTTGTTGGTACCAGTCTCCATTAACCCTTTCTGTCGTCTGTTTTGTTGGTACCAGTCTCCATTAACCCTTTCTGTCGTCTGTTTTGTTGGTACCAGTCTCCATTAACCCTTTCTGTCGTCTGCTTTGTTGGTACCAGTCTACATTAACCCTTTCCGTCGTCTGTTTTGTTGGTACCAGTCTCCATTAACCCTTTCTGTCGTCTGTTTTGTTGGTACCAGTCTCCATTAACCCTTTCTGTCGTCTGTTTTGTTGGTACCAGTCTACATTAACCCTTTCTGTCGTCTGTTTTGTTGGTACCAGTCTACATTAACCCTTTCTGTCGGCTGCTTTGTTGGTACCAGTCTACATTAACCCTTTCTGTCGGCTGTTTTGTTGGTACCAGTCTCCATTAACCCTTTCTGTCGTCTATTTTGTTGGTACCAGTCTCCATTAACCCTTTCTGTCGTCTGTTTTGTTGGTACCAGTCTCCATTAACCCTTTCTGTCGTCTGTTTTGTTGGTACCAGTCTACATTAACCCTTTCTGTCGGCTGTTTTGTTGGTACCAGTCTACATTAACCCTTTCTGTCGTCTGTTTTGTTGGTACCAGTCTCCATTAACCCTTTCTGTCGTCTGTTTTGTTGGTACCAGTCTCCATTAACCCTTTCTGTCGTCTGTTTTGTTGGTACCAGTCTCCATTAACCCTTTCTGTCGTCTGTTTTGTTGGTACCAGTCTCCATTAACCCTTTCTGTCGTCTGTTTTGTTGGTACCAGTCTACATTAACCCTTTCTGTCGTCTGTTTTGTTGTTACCAGTCTACATTAACCCTTTCTGTCGTCTGTTTTGTTGTTACCAGTCTACATTAACCCTTTCTGTCGTCTGTTTTGTTGTTACCAGTCTCCATTAACCCTTTCTGTCGTCTGTTTTGTTGGTACCAGTCTCCATTAACCCTTTCTGTCGTCTGTTTTGTTGGTACCAGTCTCCATTAACCCTTTCTGTCGTCTGTTTTGTTGGTACCAGTCTACATTAACCCTTTCTGTCGTCTGCTTTGTTGGTACCAGTCTACATTAACCCTTTCTGTCGTCTGTTTTGTTGGTACCAGTCTCCATTAACCCTTTCTGTCGTCTGTTTTGTTGGTACCAGTCTACATTAACCCTTTCTGTCGTCTGTTTTGTTGGTACCAGTCTCCATTAACCCTTTCTGTCGTCTGTTTTGTTGGTACCAGTCTCCATTAACCCTTTCTGTCGTCTGTTTTGTTGGTACCAGTCTACATTAACCCTTTCTGTCGTCTGCTTTGTTGGTACCAGTCTCCATTAACCCTTTCTGTCATCTGTTTTGTTGGTACCAGTCTACATTAACCCTTTCTGTCGTCTGTTTTGTTGGTACCAGTCTCCATTAACCCTTTCTGTCGTCTGCTTTGTTGGTACCAGTCTACATTAACCCTTTCTGTCGTCTGCTTTGTTGGTACCAGTCTACATTAACCCTTTCTGTCGTCTGTTTTGTTGGTACCAGTCTACATTAACCCTTTCTGTCGGCTGTTTTGTTGGTACCAGTCTCCATTAACCCTTTCTGTCGTCTGTTTTGTTGGTACCAGTCTACATTAACCCTTTCTGTCGTCTGTTTTGTTGGTACCAGTCTCCATTAACCCTTTCTGTCGTCTGCTTTGTTGGTACCAGTCTCCATTAACCCTTTCTGTCGTCTGCTTTGTTGGTACCAGTCTACATTAACCCTTTCTGTCGGCTGTTTTGTTGGTACCAGTCTACATTAACCCTTTCTGTCGTCTGTTTTGTTGGTACCAGTCTCCATTAACCCTTTCTGTCGTCTGTTTTGTTGGTACCAGTCTCCATTAACCCTTTCTGTCGTCTGCTTTGTTGGTACCAGTCTACATTAACCCTTTCTGTCGTCTGCTTTGTTGGTACCAGTCTACATTAACCCTTTCTGTCGTCTGCTTTGTTGGTACCAGTCTACATTAACCCTTTCTGTCGGCTGTTTTGTTGGTACCAGTCTCCATTAACCCTTTCTGTCGTCTGTTTTGTTGGTACCAGTCTCCATTAACCCTTTCTGTCGTCTGTTTTGTTGGTACCAGTCTCCATTAACCCTTTCTGTCGTCTGCTTTGTTGGTACCAGTCTACATTAACCCTTTCCGTCGTCTGTTTTGTTGGTACCAGTCTCCATTAACCCTTTCTGTCGTCTGTTTTGTTGGTACCAGTCTCCATTAACCCTTTCTGTCGTCTGTTTTGTTGGTACCAGTCTACATTAACCCTTTCTGTCGTCTGTTTTGTTGGTACCAGTCTACATTAACCCTTTCTGTCGGCTGCTTTGTTGGTACCAGTCTACATTAACCCTTTCTGTCGGCTGTTTTGTTGGTACCAGTCTCCATTAACCCTTTCTGTCGTCTGTTTTGTTGGTACCAGTCTCCATTAACCCTTTCTGTCGTCTGTTTTGTTGGTACCAGTCTCCATTAACCCTTTCTGTCGTCTGTTTTGTTGGTACCAGTCTACATTAACCCTTTCTGTCGGCTGTTTTGTTGGTACCAGTCTACATTAACCCTTTCTGTCGTCTGTTTTGTTGGTACCAGTCTCCATTAACCCTTTCTGTCGTCTGTTTTGTTGGTACCAGTCTCCATTAACCCTTTCTGTCGTCTGTTTTGTTGGTACCAGTCTCCATTAACCCTTTCTGTCGTCTGTTTTGTTGGTACCAGTCTCCATTAACCCTTTCTGTCGTCTGTTTTGTTGGTACCAGTCTACATTAACCCTTTCTGTCGTCTGTTTTGTTGTTACCAGTCTACATTAACCCTTTCTGTCGTCTGTTTTGTTGTTACCAGTCTACATTAACCCTTTCTGTCGTCTGTTTTGTTGTTACCAGTCTCCATTAACCCTTTCTGTCGTCTGTTTTGTTGGTACCAGTCTCCATTAACCCTTTCTGTCGTCTGTTTTGTTGGTACCAGTCTCCATTAACCCTTTCTGTCGTCTGTTTTGTTGGTACCAGTCTACATTAACCCTTTCTGTCGTCTGCTTTGTTGGTACCAGTCTACATTAACCCTTTCTGTCGTCTGTTTTGTTGGTACCAGTCTCCATTAACCCTTTCTGTCGTCTGTTTTGTTGGTACCAGTCTACATTAACCCTTTCTGTCGTCTGTTTTGTTGGTACCAGTCTCCATTAACCCTTTCTGTCGTCTGTTTTGTTGGTACCAGTCTCCATTAACCCTTTCTGTCGTCTGTTTTGTTGGTACCAGTCTCCATTAACCCTTTCTGTCGTCTGTTTTGTTGGTACCAGTCTACATTAACCCTTTCTGTCGTCTGCTTTGTTGGTACCAGTCTACATTAACCCTTTCTGTCGTCTGTTTTGTTGGTACCAGTCTACATTAACCCTTTCTGTCGTCTGTTTTGTTGGTACCAGTCTACATTAACCCTTTCTGTCGGCTGCTTTGTTGGTACCAGTCTACATTAACCCTTTCTGTCGGCTGTTTTGTTGGTACCAGTCTCCATTAACCCTTTCTGTCGTCTGTTTTGTTGGTACCAGTCTCCATTAACCCTTTCTGTCGTCTGTTTTGTTGGTACCAGTCTCCATTAACCCTTTCTGTCGTCTGTTTTGTTGGTACCAGTCTCCATTAACCCTTTCTGTCGTCTGTTTTGTTGGTACCAGTCTCCATTAACCCTTTCTGTCGTCTGTTTTGTTGGTACCAGTCTACATTAACCCTTTCTGTCGGCTGTTTTGTTGGTACCAGTCTACATTAACCCTTTCTGTCGTCTGTTTTGTTGGTACCAGTCTCCATTAACCCTTTCTGTCGTCTGTTTTGTTGGTACCAGTCTCCATTAACCCTTTCTGTCGTCTGTTTTGTTGGTACCAGTCTCCATTAACCCTTTCTGTCGTCTGTTTTGTTGGTACCAGTCTCCATTAACCCTTTCTGTCGTCTGTTTTGTTGGTACCAGTCTACATTAACCCTTTCTGTCGTCTGTTTTGTTGTTACCAGTCTACATTAACCCTTTCTGTCGTCTGTTTTGTTGTTACCAGTCTACATTAACCCTTTCTGTCGTCTGTTTTGTTGTTACCAGTCTCCATTAACCCTTTCTGTCGTCTGTTTTGTTGGTACCAGTCTCCATTAACCCTTTCTGTCGTCTGTTTTGTTGGTACCAGTCTCCATTAACCCTTTCTGTCGTCTGTTTTGTTGGTACCAGTCTACATTAACCCTTTCTGTCGTCTGCTTTGTTGGTACCAGTCTACATTAACCCTTTCTGTCGTCTGTTTTGTTGGTACCAGTCTCCATTAACCCTTTCTGTCGTCTGTTTTGTTGGTACCAGTCTACATTAACCCTTTCTGTCGTCTGTTTTGTTGGTACCAGTCTCCATTAACCCTTTCTGTCGTCTGTTTTGTTGGTACCAGTCTCCATTAACCCTTTCTGTCGTCTGTTTTGTTGGTACCAGTCTACATTAACCCTTTCTGTCGTCTGCTTTGTTGGTACCAGTCTCCATTAACCCTTTCTGTCATCTGTTTTGTTGGTACCAGTCTACATTAACCCTTTCTGTCGTCTGTTTTGTTGGTACCAGTCTCCATTAACCCTTTCTGTCGTCTGCTTTGTTGGTACCAGTCTACATTAACCCTTTCTGTCGTCTGCTTTGTTGGTACCAGTCTACATTAACCCTTTCTGTCGTCTGTTTTGTTGGTACCAGTCTACATTAACCCTTTCTGTCGGCTGTTTTGTTGGTACCAGTCTCCATTAACCCTTTCTGTCGTCTGTTTTGTTGGTACCAGTCTACATTAACCCTTTCTGTCGTCTGTTTTGTTGGTACCAGTCTCCATTAACCCTTTCTGTCGTCTGCTTTGTTGGTACCAGTCTCCATTAACCCTTTCTGTCGTCTGCTTTGTTGGTACCAGTCTACATTAACCCTTTCTGTCGGCTGTTTTGTTGGTACCAGTCTACATTAACCCTTTCTGTCGTCTGTTTTGTTGGTACCAGTCTCCATTAACCCTTTCTGTCGTCTGTTTTGTTGGTACCAGTCTCCATTAACCCTTTCTGTCGTCTGCTTTGTTGGTACCAGTCTACATTAACCCTTTCTGTCGTCTGCTTTGTTGGTACCAGTCTACATTAACCCTTTCTGTCGTCTGCTTTGTTGGTACCAGTCTACATTAACCCTTTCTGTCGGCTGTTTTGTTGGTACCAGTCTCCATTAACCCTTTCTGTCGTCTGTTTTGTTGGTACCAGTCTCCATTAACCCTTTCTGTCGTCTGTTTTGTTGGTACCAGTCTCCATTAACCCTTTCTGTCGTCTGCTTTGTTGGTACCAGTCTACATTAACCCTTTCCGTCGTCTGTTTTGTTGGTACCAGTCTCCATTAACCCTTTCTGTCGTCTGTTTTGTTGGTACCAGTCTCCATTAACCCTTTCTGTCGTCTGTTTTGTTGGTACCAGTCTACATTAACCCTTTCTGTCGTCTGTTTTGTTGGTACCAGTCTACATTAACCCTTTCTGTCGGCTGCTTTGTTGGTACCAGTCTACATTAACCCTTTCTGTCGGCTGTTTTGTTGGTACCAGTCTCCATTAACCCTTTCTGTCGTCTGTTTTGTTGGTACCAGTCTCCATTAACCCTTTCTGTCGTCTGTTTTGTTGGTACCAGTCTCCATTAACCCTTTCTGTCGTCTGTTTTGTTGGTACCAGTCTACATTAACCCTTTCTGTCGGCTGTTTTGTTGGTACCAGTCTACATTAACCCTTTCTGTCGTCTGTTTTGTTGGTACCAGTCTCCATTAACCCTTTCTGTCGTCTGTTTTGTTGGTACCAGTCTCCATTAACCCTTTCTGTCGTCTGTTTTGTTGGTACCAGTCTCCATTAACCCTTTCTGTCGTCTGTTTTGTTGGTACCAGTCTCCATTAACCCTTTCTGTCGTCTGTTTTGTTGGTACCAGTCTACATTAACCCTTTCTGTCGTCTGTTTTGTTGTTACCAGTCTACATTAACCCTTTCTGTCGTCTGTTTTGTTGTTACCAGTCTACATTAACCCTTTCTGTCGTCTGTTTTGTTGTTACCAGTCTCCATTAACCCTTTCTGTCGTCTGTTTTGTTGGTACCAGTCTCCATTAACCCTTTCTGTCGTCTGTTTTGTTGGTACCAGTCTCCATTAACCCTTTCTGTCGTCTGTTTTGTTGGTACCAGTCTACATTAACCCTTTCTGTCGTCTGCTTTGTTGGTACCAGTCTACATTAACCCTTTCTGTCGTCTGTTTTGTTGGTACCAGTCTCCATTAACCCTTTCTGTCGTCTGTTTTGTTGGTACCAGTCTACATTAACCCTTTCTGTCGTCTGTTTTGTTGGTACCAGTCTCCATTAACCCTTTCTGTCGTCTGTTTTGTTGGTACCAGTCTCCATTAACCCTTTCTGTCGTCTGTTTTGTTGGTACCAGTCTCCATTAACCCTTTCTGTCGTCTGTTTTGTTGGTACCAGTCTACATTAACCCTTTCTGTCGTCTGCTTTGTTGGTACCAGTCTACATTAACCCTTTCTGTCGTCTGTTTTGTTGGTACCAGTCTCCATTAACCCTTTCTGTCGTCTGTTTTGTTGGTACCAGTCTCCATTAACCCTTTCTGTCGTCTGTTTTGTTGGTACCAGTCTACATTAACCCTTTCTGTCGTCTGTTTTGTTGGTACCAGTCTCCATTAACCCTTTCTGTCGTCTGTTTTGTTGGTACCAGTCTCCATTAACCCTTTCTGTCGTCTGTTTTGTTGGTACCAGTCTCCATTAACCCTTTCTGTCGTCTGTTTTGTTGGTACCAGTCTCCATTAACCCTTTCTGTCGTCTGTTTTGTTGGTACCAGTCTACATTAACCCTTTCTGTCGTCTGCTTTGTTGGTACCAGTCTACATTAACCCTTTCTGTCGTCTGTTTTGTTGGTACCAGTCTCCATTAACCCTTTCTGTCGTCTGTTTTGTTGGTACCAGTCTACATTAACCCTTTCTGTCGTCTGTTTTGTTGGTACCAGTCTCCATTAACCCTTTCTGTCGTCTGTTTTGTTGGTACCAGTCTCCATTAACCCTTTCTGTCGTGTTTTGTTGGTACCAGTCTACATTAACCCTTTCTGTCGTCTGTTTTGATGGCCTATGAAAATGCTAACACTTTAAATAGCTAGATGGGAAAAATGTTGAAAATAATGCCTTAAAATTCCAACATTTTTTTTAGATATTATTTTCAAAATATTCAGCCAGTCAAGAGTTTTTGCTTAATGACATTACTGTTTGGTGTCTTGGAGCAGCGAGACAGTTAAATAATCCTTCAGATTTGCTGTCCTTTTACACTTTCACCAATAAATTCCACAGACAAATTCCGGGCAATAAACAGGAAGGCCGTTGAATATTTTGAAATTAATATAACTGGAAGCTATAGGCAGCAATGGCTTCCAGTTATATTAATTTCAAAATATTCAGCAGAATATGCTACACAACAAAGAATTTATTTTCAGTGATTTGCTGTTGAAAGAGTTAAAATGGACCAAGACATCCCTTAGCTACTAATTTCTCTTCTGCACCTTAGTTACTTCGACACGCGCATAAATGTCTAGATTCTAATGTGGATATCATTCAAGTGATTTCAATGACTTATTCTTCCTAGGGACGGATCTATCTATGGCCGTAACTGTATAGGCTTCCTATCCTCGCTGCCTGTGGCTCATGTTGGCTTCAACATTCACAGTTCTCTGCAATCTTCCACTCCCCTTAGTCCCTTTCCAGATGCCTTCACTGGTTGTCAGCAGTGACAGTGGCTCAAGATTTGCCAGCATGTGTGACTAGGTTGTGTAATGTTGCTGAATCAATCCGTTACATGTACACAGAGGAATTGATTGGAGCAAGCGCACCATCCGGACATTCATAGATGATACAGGAAAGCACAGCAAATTCGAGTTATTAGCATAACTTAGCCGGACAACAGGCCAAACTTGGCGGATTCCATTGTTGGTTCCAAGATTTATGAAGTGGAAAAATAATATTACGTACATAGGGTCACTCATTAAAGGTGCATATTTACACCAAAATGGTTAAAAAAATTTAAATTGTATACTTTTACAGGCCTAAATTGTTTGCCAAGATGCAATGAAACGAAATAAATCTTAACATATGATTTCATTACGTAATAATTAATGTAATTTTTTAAGTTGTAAAATTGAATTGGAAACACGAGTCCATAATTCAATTTTACAACTAAGAAAATTATATTAATTTCTACGAATTGAAACCAATAAGATTTATTTTATTTCATTACATTTATATACACAACTTAAGCGGTTGTGATGAACAGTAACGGTCACCTGCATGAACAAACATTAATTAGCATTGTCACACAAGTGATTTAGAACAATAGTGTACAGCGACCCCCTTCACTACTCTAGTGGAATTTATGAGGTATACTGTTGTATTATTATGAAACTAATTTGACTGACTGCTGTTGCTGCCTAGTAGTTTCAAAATATTCAACAGACTATTTATCGGTTACAATGGACTTAATTACGCAATTCATGATGCAATTGATTGTGACGTCAACATATATGTGACGCAATTCATTATCACGTCATATATTTGACTGACAGATTGGATTCCTCTATCGTATATGCATAATCATGTATTATTAACTAACATCATTGGTATTTTATCGATCAATCAATCAAGACTTTAACACTCGAATTTGGTCAGGAAAATTTCAATTTTCTCATAGAAAATGTCCATTTGTAAACCAAGAGATGTCTTTTTAGAAAATTTACCACTGGAATGACTGGCTCGGTTATCGAGCCAGTCATTCCAATGGTAAATTTTAAAAAATAATAGTCTCCTCTTGATCTACAAATGGACGTTTCTCAAGACCACTGCAGAATCTTTCTTTGACTGATATGAGTGTTAAAGGGTTAACATTTACAGACCAGAAATGCCAAATCTTTTATAATGTAAGGAAAGTCATGTTCAATATTTTTTAAATCTAATTTACCTGGGAGCTGTTGCTGCATATTGGATATGGGAGCAACAGGTTCCAGTCAAATGTAGGAATCCAGTTTTAGATATGGCCCGCCTATCTCTAGCTAAGCTCCGCCCACGCTTTGCCCATGTTGGAATGGATCGATCGCTGAACTCGCCGGCTATCAATTTTGCAGAAAACTATACAGGTAAGCTGATGAATATTTTGAAACTAATTTGACTGGGTACTGCTGCTGCCTATGACTATTAAGCGTTAAAGACGGAATAAATCTAGTCATTCGTGCTGTAATTGAATATGACGTCATCCTACGTAGTTGTTTATAACGTTATATGATGGATGGATAAACTGGAAAGTCCCGTTCTAACTACATTTCGAAAACCATAATTGCTTATGATCATTTGGTACGTCGAAGTTATATTTAGTCAGATTCTGCAAGTGTATTTTCACAGGTTCTGGTTTGAATGATCATCGTGGTTAAGTCCAGTTTAATTTCGCCCCAGTTGTTCACCATCTCGGAGTTTAATTTGTCCTTGTTCAAGATTGCAATTTCCATTGGCCTTCATGTTTGAGGCCATTACACGTGCCCTGGTTTTCTCCAAGGGATCCAATGTCACAATAGGGCTTTGTGATTAGTCCTGCTTGTCATTCAGGTGGCTTTCCTTCATCTCTGTCCAGATTTTCTCTCCCAATTTACGGGCAGGTTCTGCATCCGAAAATATGATCTTATGAATTTTTGGCAGTTCTTTGGTCAACTCTCCGATGATATTTGAGTCTTCATGACGGTGTACACAATCCAGTTTTGTGACCAATTTTGAATCTCTTGGGTTAGTTCACCAGTGTTTATTAATTCCATGTCTTCCACGGGTAGAATCTTCAGACTTATGGTGCTCAATGTTTTTCTAGCTCGTACCAAGGAAGCCTAGTTTGCCAATGGTTTCTTTCAGGTTATGGCCACTCTTGTGTTCCCTTGTTTCCAAACCCTTACCATCAACTAGAAGTTGTGAGACGCGACTAAAGATACACAGCTGCAAAATGATGCAACGCACCAGGCATGTGATTAATATAAAAACGTGTTCTAAAGCCAGATCAATATAATGTTTTGTCTTATGAAAATTCCCCACAAAATACACGATCGGAGATATGGGGACAAGTAAAAGTATTGTACAATTTCAAGCTCAGAAGCTTTAAGCTATAACAGTATTAATCCTTTTATCATGTTAATCGTAAAGATTGATCAAGAAAACAACAAAATGTTTTCTCAGGGAGTGACCATTTGCAGCCCAAGAAAATACTATTTTTGAAAAGTTACCACTGTAATGGCTGGCTCGTTAACGTTATTGTGTTTGATTTGGGGGGGCCTCTTATTTTTCGGGGCTCCGGTGCTCTAGTCCCATTAGCCCTTGCTTTAATAGAGGAATCCAGTCTTAGCTATGTCCCACCCTGTCTACCTAAGCTCCGCCAATGGTTTTCCCGTGTTGGGATCGATCGATGCCTGATCTCCCTGACAATGAATTTCCAGAATACTATACAGGTAAGCTGTGACAGCAACATCACCCAGTCAAATTAGTTTCAAAATATTCAACAGCATGTTTATTAATTAGTAGAGATACAATTCGTACTACAAAGCCTGGTCCGTCATCAATTATATGGTTTACGACGAACCTAGTTATGTCATTCATTGCGTAATTCATTGACGCCATCCTACACACCACGTAGTTGTTTATGACGTCATACGATCGATGGATAAACAGGAAAGGTCTATTGACCAAACATACCTCCAAAGTCGCATCAGATGATGATGATGATGATGATGATGATGATGATGGTGGTGGTGGTGGTGGTGGTGGTGGTGATGGTGATGATGATGATGGTGGTGGGGTGGTGGTGATGATGATGATGATGATGGTGGTGGTGGTGGTGATGGTGGTGGTGATGATGATGGTGGGGGGGGGGTGGTGGTGGTGGTGGTGGTGGTGATGATAGTTGTGGTGGTGATGATGATGATGATGGTGGTGGTGGTGGTGATGATGATGGTGGTGGTGATGATGGTGGTGGTGATGATGATGATGGTGATGATGATGATGATGGTGATGGTGGTGGTGATGATGATGATGATGATGATGATGATGAATAGTTTCGCTGATTGCATATGAATGTAAAGCATATATGTCAAGCAATGACTTCTATTTAATAATTAGCAAAAATTCGATGAAATAATATATGCATTAATTGCCCACATACACTCCAGAATGCTGGTAAACATTGCATATTAATGGATGAATCCAGTTTTAGCTATGCCCCGCACATCTTTAGCTAAGCTCCACATACGCTTGGCCCCTGTTGGGATTGATCGATCCCTGAATTGCCTCACTATCAATTTCCAGAAAACTATACAGGTTCCTCAAGACTACTGCAGAGGTTGGCATGACTATTTGTGTCAATCATCAAGTGTCATTCAAAGGAAAATAGTGCCTGAGAAAGACATTATTTACAAAACAAGAGACCCAAGGGCCTGTGGCGTTCACCTGGACAAATTAGCATTTGAACCATTTGCATTTAAATAGATATGATGGATAATGTTCGGAAAATCCAAGATGGCCACCTAAAAGATTTACCAATCAAAAAGACCATAGGCTTCTTTCAGCCAAATTTGGTTGAAATCGGTCAAAATGGTAAGAAGCAATTTGACAATTTCTGGTAAATTTTTAATAAAATTTTAAGTTTTTCACCCAAAATATTTACGAATCAAAATTCTGAATGCATGTTCTATAACCTTTGACCATAGGATCCTTTCAGCCAAATTTGATTGAAATCAAAAATGGACAGTCTATCAAAGAGCTCTGTTCTGGTTCTAAAAGAATTTCATAACATTTAATTACAATAACCCTTTAATCCTTTAGTGACGATACCAGCCAAAACCAGCCTCCTTAGTGGTGTACAGGAATGCCCATTTGCAGAGCAAGACTAATTTTTGAAAATTTACAACTGGAATGACTAGCCCGATAACCGGTAATCAAAATTAATCTTCTCTTGGCCTACAAATGGGCATTCAAAAAGCAAATATTTAAAATTTCAGGAATAAATTTCGTCACTAAAGGCTTAACATGTTTAATAGTCCAATCCGGTTAAGAAAATCTAAACATTTGCTAATTCAATGTTCATGTGTAAACCGAGAGAACTACTTTTTAAAATTTACCACTAGAATGACTGAATTGGTTATCGAGCCTTGCATTGCAGTGGTAAATTTCCAAAAATAGTCTTCTCTTGGCCTGCAAATCGACATTCCTAAGACCACTGAGAGGCCAGTTTTGGCCGGCTTGCCCATTAAATGGTTAAAAATATCAAACAAAGTTTGCATATTAATGTAATATTTTACGGAGGTGGTGAGCCACTTGCCACTTCATTACCACTGCTCAGGTGTTATAGATGGATTAACAAAGACAAGCAGATATTTGATTCAAACTTTATTTATCTATCCCTTTGTTGTACAGAAAGCCTCTGATAATCATGTACATTGGAAGGGGTATTGATATATTTATCTGATCACCAGGCTAAGTCTACTTTTTCTCGGCCGCCGCTTTTCTTGCCTTAGCTTTTACCTTCAAAGCTTTTCGGTTACGATGACGGTTCATCGGCTTGTCTGCTTCCGGCTCTACAGATTCAATCTGAAAAGAGGAAAAATAAGAAACGGTTCAGCGAATGCGAAATCTTTTTGTGTGGAAATATGATGCATACCTGGTTAGTGGTGAAGCTTTCAGTACATACATGCATAACATGTATTAACTCTCAAACATATTCAACAAAATTTCCATTTGCGGACCAAGAGACGACTATTCTTTGAAAATTTACCACTGGAATGACTGGCTTGAATTAGTAACCGAGCCAGCCATTACAGAGGTAACTTTTCAAAAATAATCTGGCTACAAATGGACATTGAATAAGGAAATATTTTGATTTTCTTGACCAAATGTTCATTAGAGAGTTAATGGTTAAGCTGGCCACAATCAGTGGGGAAAGTTTATCCCTTTAAGGCTCAAATTTGCTCCAAAAAATCTAATTATTTTCTTATTGAATGCCCATTTATAGGTCAAGAGAATACAAATTTTGAACATTTATCACTGGAATGACTGGATCGGTTATCGAGCCAGTCATTCCAGTGGTAAATTTGTGACAATTGTTTTCTCTTGGCCTGTAAATGGACATTCCACAAGAGCACGGCAGAGGCCAGTTTTGGCCGGCATGACCATTAAAGGGTTAAAAGTATATCTAGAAGAATTTTATCTTGTGAATGATTTTTGTAAATTCTTCTTCCTTAGAGCATTCTCAGGCATGTCCAAATGGAAAATGTGCGCAACCTTTTTGGGATAAGTCAATCTTTAAGGGTTTTTTAAAACATATTTATGTCCCAAATATTATCACATGAAAGCATTGCGGGGAGCGGCGATGTAAAACACCCTGCATCACACAAAGTAAGCAACATGTAAGCTCTGCTAGAGCAGCACACAATAGTCTCCGTCAATTTGGACATGGCTCCTGTATGAGATAATAGCTACTTTCTAGCCTAGTTAATCCCTCTTTTGTCAACAGTGCCTCAAAGCATTCAAATTCATAGTTTATCAATTAACCATTTAATTTGACAAGATTCTTCAAGAAAATTGAAATCTTTTCTCAACGAATGACGATTTCCTGACCTATAGACTTTTATTGTAAATATACCACTGGAATCTAGGAAAATATTTTTGTGTTTTTTAAGCCGGCTTGACGATTAAAAGGTCAATGGGTCGAGAAAATCAAAATTTTTGCTTAGACAGGGCTCATTTGCAGGCCAAGAGGTGACTATTTCTGAAATTTTACCACTGGAATGACTGGCTCGGTTACCGAGTCAGTCATTCCAGTGGTACCATTCTTAAAATAGGCCTCTTGGCCTGCAAATAAACGTTCTTCAAGACCACTGCAGATGCGCTTTTTGTCCATCTTGACCTGTAAAAGAGTATGTTAACACAGGAAGGGGTTACAAGGTAAGGTCTCATTTGGAAAAAAGCCTGCTTGGACCGTGAATCATCCTTATTACAGATATTTGGATAGCCTGATGGACCAGGTTATCCAGTAATGGGCCAGGTTATCTAGTAATGGGCCGGGTTATCTAGTGATGATCCAGGTTATCCAGTGATGGGCCGGGTTATCTAGTGATGGGCCGGGTTATCCAGGCCCGTCATTCTATCCAAATATCTGCCGTATGGATGGGTCAGAGTGAGAGGAAACTCAGACCAGTGAGAAATAATATAGAGAAGACTCGGACCAGCGAGACATAATACAGAGAAGACTCGGACCAGTGAGAAATAATACAGAGAAGACTGGGACCAGTGAGAAATAATATAGAGAAGACTCGGACCAGTGAGAAATCATACAGAGAAGACTCGGACCAATGACCATTTGCAGACCAAGAGAAGCCTATTTAAAGGACTACTTTACTGTACCAATGACCACAAGATAACATTACGTAACTTACACCTCTCTTCTTATTAAAAATCCTCTGGCGGGCCAGTCGACATTTCTGAGCAGTAAGAATTTCATTTCGCTTACGAACGGCCTCGTATGGATTCAAACGCAGCATGACTTGGAGGTTCTTCAGTGGGTTCTTCTTCAGACGCTTGCGATTAATCTTCTTTCTGTAAATAATAGGATATACATGTATTAGTATTAGGGCAGTAACGAACATTCGTTGGTTAGGACAATCGCAAACGAACCATGGTTCAGTTCGTATACATTATGGGATTCGTGTGGTTTGTGAGCCATACATAAGCTAACCCCTTCAGCGATGAATTCCTATATCTAATTTTAGGAAAACTATACAGGAACTGTTGAATATTTTGAAATTAATTTGACTAGAAGCTGTTGCTGCCTTAGGCAACAACAGCTTCCAGTCAATTTAATTCTAAAATATTCAACAGAGTAAGCTTTATATCATAAAGAATTGACTTTTTCTGGGATTAGTAGGTGAAAGTACTAATAGACAAGCAATCTCTGAATGTCCTCTAAGTGTGATTTACGAATATGCCCATGAACGGAACTTAGCTGGCTATGAATCTTATATTATTTTCTAACATTTGTTGTCAGAACTTGTCATTTGTGTTTTTCTACCATTTAGCCAGTAAATCCACCTGCCTTTAATTGTTATTTTCTGTTAGGAGTAATTTCTCGCATACAATATCATATTAAAAAGGTATATGTATCATGGACACAATATTATAAAAAAGTTTAAATGTTTCAAAAAAAAAAATGTTAGTAATTTAGTTTTGAAACTTTTGAACACGATTAAGAAATATTCTGTTGACTATTTTGAAGATCATTGGGCACGTTGGATTGGAAGACAATTACATATGCGAAATATTGGGCGCGTTGGATTGGAAGACAATTACATATGCGAAATATTCAACTGTACATTTATTATTATTTCTCAACTTTAGCCCTTTAACTCCAGAATTTATTCAGAAAATTTCAATTTTCTAACAGAAAAATGCCCATTTGCAGAACAAGAGAAGACTACTTTTGAAAATTTACAACTGGAATGACTGGCTCGGTTATCGAGCCAGTCATTCAAGGGTTAAATTTTCAAATATAGTCTTCTATTGGTCTGCAAATGGAAATTTCTTAAGACCACTTCAAAAAGACATTTTTGGATGATATGAGGGCTAAAGTGTTAAGGCGACACTTGTGGTGAAAATCAGATGAATTATTCTTACATTATCAAAATTTTGTGCTGTGCATTGGTTACGCCATTTAATTTCTACATTATCACAGCATTAACCCTTTCACCGAAAAATCTCACAAAGTAAATTCTTTACGATATAAAACTTATTCTGTTGATTATTTTGAAATTAAATTGACTGGAAGCCGTTTCTGCCTAAGACAGCAACGACCTCCATTTAAATTAATTTCAAAATATTCAACCGTTTTCTTGTGCATGTATGGTTGTCTTGAAAATGAGATATGGGGAATTCGTCGGTGAATGGGGTAAGATTTGAAACAGCATTTAAATTGATTATTAGAATGATTACTGGATGACATGACTCAGATAGGTTGAGGATAATCACATTGTATCATAAACACGGACCAGTTATCTTCATCGTCATGTAAAACAGCTTACGGTGAAAACAACACTAACCCACTAGATATGTGCCTTACTAGTAATGAGATAAAATCAGCCACCCCTCCCACAAAAAACTCACCACATCCTCTAGCCATCATAGCCATTAATAAAACACACTTTCTAGAAGCATAGCGGACATCAGCAGGGGTCGAAATAAGGCCTTTTTACATGCAGAATGCTGCAGCTAAATTTGCAATCTGGGTGCACAAGGCGCTAGTGTATTTCTGGCTAATGTGCTATTATGTCAAGTTATGTGCATGTAGATTTTTGCTGTGCCGGTAAAATGGCAATGATTCATCAATGAAAGAGTTAATGAGCATGCACACGAATGCGGTAGGAAATCAACCAAATAGCACAAAATATTCTTAATATGCACCAGTCATTTGCCAGTATCTATTTATTGACAGATATTACCTATCATGCTAATTCACCTTTCCAGAGTATCCATTCATCATCAGACCTCGTATGACGTCATAATCAGCTTCGAGCGTGTATGATGACATCATAATTATTACGTCAAAGGGTTCCATATAGACCATCAGCAAATCTCAAATGGTCCGACACGTATGAATTGTATACCTTTGTAATTCTTTGCTATTTAATAAATATGCTAATGAATATTTTGAGACTACATGTAATTTGACTGGGCGCTGTTGCTGCCTTAGGCAGCAACAGCAACAGCTTCTTCTTCTTTTCGATCGCTGGTATCACACTTGGAGAGCCGTTCTCAAGATGAAATCTGTGGTTTTCTGCAGTTCTTCCACAGGCCCATACAGCTTTTCAAGAGCAGCTGATACGTACTGCAACATTGAAGTATGTGCTCTGTGGTCTGTTCTGCTTCTCCACAAGGACAAGCGGGCGATGTCGTAAGGTGGAACCGCCTGTACATGTGTTTGTTTAGTCTGTTGTGTCCAGTTCTGAGACGAAAAACGGTCACTTGCTCTGGCCTCGAGAGCTGATGGTAGGCATCTTCTGATTGAGGTGTTCTATAGAGTGACTTGATGATAGTCTTCATCTCTGTATGGGTAACCATGTTTTCTGTCTGATTCTCTTCTACACCCACCTTTGCCATCTTGTCTGCTTCCTCATTTCCTCGGACTCCACAGTGTGAGAGGATCCACTGCAATGCTATCCGAAAGCATTTGATGGTTTGTAGTGCTTCTTCAAGTTGTGGCAGTATACCTTTGGTGATAGCCTCAAGGACGGAGCGGGCATCAGATAAAATGACAATCTGTGCAATAGGGTCTGCTGTTCTGCTGATGGTATTAGCTGCATGAACCAGTGCTTCGACTTCAGCTCTGTAGTTTGTGCAGTGTTTGCCCGTCGGTATTGCAGCTGACTCATGTTGTCCGTTTGGATACTGTATGTGCAGTCCGGCACCTCCACTCCTAATTGCATCTTTGGCTGATCCATCTGTGTAGATCCTTATCCATGTCTCCTGAGGGTACATTTCTTCCAGCATGGCTAGGGTCAGGGCCTTCTTGCTCACATCACTGTGTTCATCTTTGGTTGTGAGATGAGGTACCGTGGTGCGATTAGCTATGCTTTCTAGTTTGTTTTCCCAGGGTGGAGGATCAAGGGTGTGGTTTGGGTCTTCTATTTGTGCTGGCAACATTTCTTGGTGTTTCCTTTGAAGTGCTTTTGTCTCTTTCACAAAACTTGATCTTTTAAGTCTTCCTGATGACAGCTGTGCTTGCCTGATCTTCATCGGGTGGTTGCTGAACGATTTGAACTTTGCAGCTTGGATCAGTGCTTGGCATTCCCTTCCTTTGCTAAGTGGAGGGATGCCTGCTGTCTGCTCCATTTTCTATTGGTGTTGATCTCATTCCACCAGTGATGATGCGCAACAGCTTACCTGTGTAGTTTTTTGGAAATTGATAGTCAGGGTGTTCAGAGATTGATCGATCCCAACACGAGCGAGGTGTGGGTGGAGCTTAGCTAGAAATGGGTGGGGCATAGCTAAAACCGGAAAGGTCAATTAGCCACAGATGGCAAAAGAGGAACTTATCTATTAAGATTTGAGACAACGTGTATCTATATTCATTATGAGACTCATTAAGAATCACATGACTCAGATTGGTTTAGGATAATCACATTGTATCATAAACACGGACCAGTTATCCTCATTGTCATGTAAAACACAACTCAAGAAAAACACTTTAGTGTCTTGTATCTTGCTCGCTGGAATAATCTAGATGTATCACTAGGCCTTAAGTAGTGTCCTTTCATCTGCATCAGATTCTAGAAGGCATTGCTTGCGCACAATGGAATACATCGTCCATAGAGGCCAACATTCTTAAACATTGCTGAGTGTCCGGATTGATAGCTATGAATGTCATTGTGTTTCGTGTCAAATGTGTCCATTTTTCTTCTCTCACAACTTCTGTCTCCGAAATTCACATCAATGTAGGAGTATTTCCGAAATGAATTTTATTGTATTGTTTGCTGAAGTCAGGCGAGGTACAGTTCAGTGATACAATGTAACTTGTCAAAAATGTAACCAAAGCGTGGCCCAAAATAAACGCTTAGGCAGAAATGCATTCCAATCAAATTATGCTCAAAATATTCAACAGAACATTTCTTACTAACTCAAACGTACATGTTTCTGTTTTTGCTTTGGAAGCATTTAACTTATTTGTGAGCAGTATTGTAGCACAATATAATATATTCAACTATACATGGATAGTTAGATACCAAAATAGGAAATCTAATAAGATTTAACATCTATATTCAATAGGAGACTCAGAAAATGTCCATTTGCAGACTAAGAGAAGACTATGTTTAAAAATTTACCACTGGAATGATTGGGTCGGTTATCGCTCCAGTGATTCCAGTGGTAAATTTTTAAAAGTAGTCTTCTATTGGTCTGCAAATGGACATTTCACAAGACCAATGAAGAAGCGATTTTTGGCTGATATGCATGTTAAATGGTTACGGATGACATGACTCAGAACGGTTGAGGATAATCACATTGTATCATAAACACGGACCAGTTATCTTCATTGTCATGTAAAAGAGGATTCCACACACACACACATACGCACACACTTCGCTAGTTCTTTACTAGTAAATATAAATATTAACAGAATCAACTCCGCTAGCATTTCCAACAGCATTCACAACTCAGATAATGCATTGCAACCCCAGTCATCATCTAGTTCCATTTTCAATAATAATTGGCAGGTGTGATTTTGAAAAGGCAGCTTTCAGCAACATTATTTTTAAAATTTCACCGCTTTGCTACTGATAAATACTGTGTCGTAAGGGCAGGAACATAAATGCACCCACTAGCTAGAATATATTGCATTGTAAAGGCAAGAACATGACCATTAGGGAGTGAATAATTTCTTGTCTCTATCCCACCTATCTAGAAGGCTCATCCATGATGTTCATTTCTTGGGCTGTCAATCAGACTACTTACCTAGGTACGCGCAGTGCTTTCTTTACCTCCTCACTCTTCAACAAACGACTTAAATCACTATTGGTCATTTTTGGCATAGGTAAACTGAAAGAAAACAACAAGACAAATATTGATATTGATCAACAGAATTGTAGAAGCAGACGGCTTGATAAAAAAAAAATGTTAAGTGTCTGCTGAATATGCAGACCACTTGATCAATGTTAAGTGTCTACTGAATATGCAGACCACTTGATCAATGTTAAGTGTCTGCTGAATATGCAGACCACTTGATCAATGTTAAGTGTCTGCTAACTATGCAGACCACTTCCACATACATGTATCACATGGTTTAGAATTCAATTGGTTTCCTTTTTGAAAAACTTGGTTTCAATGACAAATCACCGGGAAATTATATTCTTTACGAATTGCTAAATATTTTGATACGACTGCGAGTGGGAGCCATGGCAGCAATGGCTTCCAGTCATATTAATCAACAGCTTTCATATAATTTATAGGTGAACCGGTTAATTAAGCTCACACTGTAAACACATTGCACCTTTTATGCAATGCAGTTTTATCTATGCGCCACCCATCACTAGCTAAGCTCCATCCACGCTTCCCCTTGTTCGAATCGAACAATTGTTGGATCAAACGATCCCTGAACTCCCTGACTATCAATATTCCAGAAAACTATACCGGTTAGCTGTTGAATATTCTAGAATTTGACTAGGTGCAGTTGCTGTCAAAGCACCCAATCAAATTAGTTTCGAGATATATTCAACAGCATGTTTATTAAATAGTACCAGATATACAATTCATACAATGCTTAATCCATCATGTTTTAAGCGCTTGAACTAATCTACGTCATCCTACACATCACGTAGTTGATTGTCGTCTTACGATGGATGTGTAAGCTGGAAAGGTCCATTCACCGCGCGGGCGTGCATGCGTGTGTGTGCGCGCTCATGACAGGTATGGAGGGCTGGCGATAACACATTTACAGAAAACAAACACAGTACATAGATTAGAACTGCTACTTACTTATAATTATTTTTCTCTGTAGATGGCTTCTTCCAAGTTCCATATATCTGATCTAATTTACGGAATGCTCCCTCCGTCCAAATACAGAAGCGACCAACATGACCACCAGGTGCCATACGAAGCAGATTTAAATGATTAACATTCACAAGGTTAATGCCTGAAAGACACATAGTTGACAGTGTACATTAGAAACTCGCATGCATTGCTCAGCGAGAGATTAGTGCATAAAGGTCATAACTCAATAATCTTCACCTATGCTAGTCAGGGCTGGAACTTAACCCATTAAATCTCTTATTAGCCAAAAAACAGCTTCTGCTGTGGTCTTGAGAAATGTTCATTTGCAGACAAAGAGAAGACTTTCTGAAAATTGACCACCAGAATGACTGGCTCGGTTACCAGTGGTAAACGTTAAAAAACAGACTTCTCTTGGTCTGCAAATGGGCCGCTTCTTTGAGAAAATTTAAAATTTGAGTGTTAAAGGGTTAACTTGTTAACGCTCAAGCCGGCTGACACCACTTCTGCAGTTGTCGTGAGAAGTGGCCATGCGGACCAACGATAAAACTATTTAAAGAATTTTAAAATTTACCGCTGGCATGGCTGGTTCAGTTAACATCACATTCCTTCCAGTGGTAAATTTACAAAAATTGTCTATTTTTGGTATGGGAATGAATTTTTCAGACAATGGGCAGGTGGTTTTGGCTATCTTGACAAAATACATTTAGTTGAAATGACGACACCGACGACAAATTGTATTGACCACTAAATAATGCACATGTCAGTCTCCAGCATACCTGGAATATTCCTGAAAGAGCGTGTTAAACCATTATCTTCATTGTAAATTATCAATGGCCCTTTACGCTGGATTCTACGACGATTACGCATCTTGCCTTTACCAGCACGGAAACGTTTTGACTTGTACACCTGGTATCAAAGATAAATACATACATATATGCATACTAGCTGGCCATCACTGGTACAGTATGACTCATGCCTACAACCACCCTAATAATAAATTAAGTTTTGTAATCGTCACCCATAGCTGTTGAATATTTTGCCTCTAACCTTTAAACACGCATATCACCCAAAAACGGCTTCTGCAGTGGTCTTGAGAAATGTCCATTTGCAGACCTAAAAGTCTATTTTTGAAAATTGCCAGTCATTCCAGTGGTAAATTTTTAAAATAGTCTTCTTTTGGTGTGCAAATGGACATTTTTGATTTAAATTTAAATTTGAAGGTTAAAGGGTTAATTGGCTAAAAGGCAGCAATAGCTTCAAAACCCAATTATTTTCAAAATATTCAACAGAACATTTCTCACAGCGAGTTCAAAGTTATACTAACATGTTTCTGTCTTTGTTTTGGAAACATGTTAACTTATCTATGTGAACTGTACTGTAACAATGTTCATACACTCCTCCAGTCCATGTTCATACACTCCTCCTGTCCATGTTCATACACTCCTCCTGTACATGTTCATACACTCCTCCTGTACATGTTCATACACTCCTCCTGTACATGTTCATACACTCCTCCTGTACATGTTCATACACGCCTCCTGTACATGTTCATACACTCCTCCCGTCCATGTTCATACACTCCTCCTGTCCATGTTCATACACTCCTCCAGTCCATGTTCATACACTCCTCCCGTCCATGTTCATACACTCCTCCCGTCCATGTTCATACACTCCTCCCGTCCATGTTCATACACCCCTCCCGTCCATGTTCATACACTCCTCCCGTCCATGTTCGTACACTCCTCCCGTCCATGTTCGTACACTCCTCCAGTCCATGTTCGTACACTCCTCCTGTCCATGTTCGTACACTCCTCCTGTCCATGTTCATACACTCCTCCAGTCCATGTTCATACACTCCTCCAGTCCATGTTCATACACTCCTCCTGTCCATGTTCGTACACTCCTCCTGTCCATGTTCGTACACTCCTCCAGTCCATGTTCGTACACTCCTCCAGTCCATGTTCGTACACTCCTCCAGTCCATGTTCGTACACTCCTCCAGTCCATGTTCGTACACTCCTCCAGTCCATGTTCGTACACTCCTCCTGTCCATGTTCGTACACTCCTCCTGTCCATGTTCGTACACTCCTCCTGTCCATGTTCGTACACTCCTCCTGTCCATGTTCGTACACTCCTCCAGTCCATGTTCGTACACTCCTCCAGTCCATGTTCGTACACTCCTGTCCATGTTCGTACACTCCTCCTGTCCATGTTCGTACACTCCTCCAGTCCATGTTCATACACTCCTCCAGTCCATGTTCATACACTCCTCCTGTCCATGTTCGTACACTCCTCCTGTCCATGTTCGTACACTCCTCCTGTCCATGTTCGTACACGCCTCCAGTCCACTCCTCCTGTCCATGTTCGTACACGCCTCCTGTCCATGTTCGTACACGCCTCCAGTCCATGTTCGTACACGCCTCCAGTCCATGTTCGTACACTCCTCCTGTCCATGTTCGTACACTCCTCCTGTCCATGTTCGTACACTCCTCCAGTCCATGTTCGTACACTCCTCCGGTCCATGTTCGTACACTCCTCCGGTCCATGTTCGTACACTCCCCCCTGTACATGTTCATACACTCCCCCTTGTACATGTTCATACACTCCTCCTGTTCATGTTCATACACTCCTCCTGTACATGTTCATACACTCCTCCTGTCCATGTTCATACACTCCTCCTGTCCATGTTCATACACTCCTCCCGTCCATGTTCATACACTCCTCCCGTCCATGTTCATACACTCCTCCCGTCCATGTTCATACACTCCTCCAGTCCATGTTCATACACTCCTCCCGTCCATGTTCATACACTCCTCCCGTCCATGTTCATACACTCCTCCCGTCCATGTTCATGCACTCCTCCCGTCCATGTTCATACACTCCTCCCGTCCATGTTCATACACTCCTCCCGTCCATGTTCATACACTCCTCCTGTCCATGTTCATACACTCCTCCTGTCCATGTTCATACACTCCTGTCCATGTTCATACACTCCTCCTGTCCATGTTCATACACTCCTCCTGTCCATGTTCATACACTCCTCCTGTCCATGTTCATACACTCCTCCTGTCCATGTTCATACACTCCTCCTGTCCATGTTCATACACTCCTCCTGTCCATGTTCATACACTCCTCCAGTCCATGTTCATACACTCCTCCAGTCCATGTTCATACACTCCTCCAGTCCATGTTCATACACTCCTCCAGTCCATGTTCATACACTCCTCCAGTCCATGTTCATACACTCCTCCAGTCCATGTTCATACACTCCTCCAGTCCATGTTCATACACTCCTCCAGTCCATGTTCATACACTCCTCCCGTCCATGTTCATACACTCCTCCCGTCCATGTTCATACACTCCTCCAGTCCATGTTCATACACTCCTCCTGTCCATGTTCATACACTCCTCCAGTCCATGTTCATACACTCCTCCTGTCCATGTTCGTACACTCCTCCTGTCCATGTTCGTACACTCCTCCTGTCCATGTTCATACACTCCTGTCCATGTTCATACACTCCTCCAGTCCATGTTCATACACTCCTCCAGTCCATGTTCATACACTCCTCCCGTCCATGTTCATACACTCCTCCCGTCCATGTTCATACACTCCTCCAGTCCATGTTCATACACTCCTCCTGTCCATGTTCATACACTCCTCCAGTCCATGTTCATACACTCCTCCTGTCCATGTTCGTACACTCCTCCTGTCCATGTTCGTACACTCCTCCTGTCCATGTTCGTACACTCCTCCTGTCCATGTTCGTACACTCCTCCTGTCCATGTTCGTACACTCCTCCAGTCCATGTTCGTACACTCCTCCGGTCCATGTTCGTACACTCCTCCGGTCCATGTTCATACACTCCCCCCCTGTACATGTTCATAAACTCCTCCTGTCCATGTTCATACACTCCTCCTGCCCATGTTCATACACTCCTCCTGTACATGTTCATACACTCCTCCTGTCCATGTTCATACACTCCTCCTGTCCGTGTTCATACACTCCTCCTGTCCGTGTTCATACACTCCCCCTGTCCATGTTCATACACTCCTCCTGTCCATGTTCATACACTCCCCCTGTCCATGTTCATACACTCCTGTCCATGGTCATACACTCCTCCTGTCCATGGTCATACACTCCTCCTGTCCATGTTCATACACTCCTGTCCATGTTCATACACTCCTGTCCATGTTCATACACTCCTCCTGTCCATGTTCATACACTCCTCCAGTCCATGTTCATACACTCCTCCTGTCCATGTTCATACACTCCTCCAGTCCATGTTCATACACTCCTCCTGTCCATGTTCATACACTCCTGTCCATGTTCATACACTCCTCCTGTCCATGGTCATACACTCCTCCTGTCCATGGTCATACACTCCTCCTGTACATGTTCATACACTCCTCCTGTACATGTTCATACACTCCTCCTGTACATGTTCATACACTCCTCCCGTCCATGTTCATACACTCCTCCCGTCCATGTTCATGCACTCCTCCCGTCCATGTTCATACACTCCTCCCGTCCATGTTCATACACTCCTCCCGTCCATGTTCATACACTCCTCCTGTCCATGTTCATACACTCCTCCTGTCCATGTTCATACACTCCTGTCCATGTTCATACACTCCTCCTGTCCATGTTCATACACTCCTCCTGTCCATGTTCATACACTCCTCCTGTCCATGTTCATACACTCCTCCTGTCCATGTTCATACACTCCTCCTGTCCATGTTCATACACTCCTCCTGTCCATGTTCATACACTCCTCCAGTCCATGTTCATACACTCCTCCAGTCCATGTTCATACACTCCTCCAGTCCATGTTCATACACTCCTCCAGTCCATGTTCATACACTCCTCCAGTCCATGTTCATACACTCCTCCAGTCCATGTTCATACACTCCTCCAGTCCATGTTCATACACTCCTCCAGTCCATGTTCATACACTCCTCCCGTCCATGTTCATACACTCCTCCCGTCCATGTTCATACACTCCTCCAGTCCATGTTCATACACTCCTCCTGTCCATGTTCATACACTCCTCCAGTCCATGTTCATACACTCCTCCTGTCCATGTTCGTACACTCCTCCTGTCCATGTTCGTACACTCCTCCTGTCCATGTTCATACACTCCTGTCCATGTTCATACACTCCTCCAGTCCATGTTCATACACTCCTCCAGTCCATGTTCATACACTCCTCCCGTCCATGTTCATACACTCCTCCCGTCCATGTTCATACACTCCTCCAGTCCATGTTCATACACTCCTCCTGTCCATGTTCATACACTCCTCCAGTCCATGTTCATACACTCCTCCTGTCCATGTTCGTACACTCCTCCTGTCCATGTTCGTACACTCCTCCTGTCCATGTTCGTACACTCCTCCTGTCCATGTTCGTACACTCCTCCTGTCCATGTTCGTACACTCCTCCAGTCCATGTTCGTACACTCCTCCGGTCCATGTTCGTACACTCCTCCGGTCCATGTTCATACACTCCCCCCCTGTACATGTTCATAAACTCCTCCTGTCCATGTTCATACACTCCTCCTGCCCATGTTCATACACTCCTCCTGTACATGTTCATACACTCCTCCTGTCCATGTTCATACACTCCTCCTGTCCGTGTTCATACACTCCTCCTGTCCGTGTTCATACACTCCCCCTGTCCATGTTCATACACTCCTCCTGTCCATGTTCATACACTCCCCCTGTCCATGTTCATACACTCCTGTCCATGGTCATACACTCCTCCTGTCCATGGTCATACACTCCTCCTGTCCATGTTCATACACTCCTGTCCATGTTCATACACTCCTGTCCATGTTCATACACTCCTCCTGTCCATGTTCATACACTCCTCCAGTCCATGTTCATACACTCCTCCTGTCCATGTTCATACACTCCTCCAGTCCATGTTCATACACTCCTCCTGTCCATGTTCATACACTCCTGTCCATGTTCATACACTCCTCCTGTCCATGGTCATACACTCCTCCTGTCCATGGTCATACACTCCTCCTGTACATGTTCATACACTCCTCCTGTACATGTTCATACACTCCTCCTGTACATGTTCATACACTCCTCCTGTACATGTTCATACACTCCCCCTGTACATGTTCATACACTCCTCCTGTCCATGTTCATACACTCCTCCTGTCCATGTTCATACACTCCTCCTGTCCATGTTCATACACTCCTGTCCATTTTCTAATTATGATTTTGTGCAATACAGTGTTCTGCCTACGATGAAATTAGTGCCGGACATTTTTACGGAAATTTTACAAAGTCCCTTGAAATAAAGCTTAATTTCAACAAAATATGTGAAAAGTGGTGGTTAAAAAAGAGTTTAGTCTTTAGTGCCGGTTAAAATTGTTGAGTGGTGGCTAATCCCGACCAGTGTGGGCAGAACCCTGGCAATACATGTATATCATTCTGTTTCGAGTCAAAATGCTAACATAGTCTAGAATATTTGGAAAGTAATTTAACTACTAGTAAAAGTAGTTTCAAAATGTTCAACAGCTTGTCCATATGACTGTCTTGAAATAAATACAACGTACATTGTGTATGCTCTTCAGAGTGTTAACTTTCCATTAAGGATTTCAATATTTTCTCAAAACAGCTAAAAATAATTTGGCAGGATTGAGGGAGGTAACTCATGACCATAATAATTAAGATATTAAGAGTTACCTCCCTTGAGTCAATATATACGATAAAAATATTTCTAAGGGTAATAACTCTATTTACGTAACAGCTGAAATAGCAATACATGTATGTCTCGTGCCAATCTGTCCAGAAATAACAGAACGTGCCACTATTGTTTACAATGGGCAAACAGACAGCTGATCTAAAGAATGTTTTTTTGTACATTCAAATGTCTTCGAGATGTCCATAACCAGTATGAATGAAGTCTGAAATCAATATTGCCTACCATGCTCGTCGTCAATCATGAAATACTACTAGCCATGGCAAGTTCCTACTAAACTTGGCCTAGGCTTACCACTTTCAACGACAAATCCTTTAAATAGTACAGTTTTTACAACGCACATGTTCTGTTGAATATTTTGAAATTAATACGACTGTTAGCCGTTGCTGCCAAATATTCAACAGCTTTCCTGTTTGCTTGCCCAGATATTGAGATACAGTGAATTTCTCAGTTAATGGCTTAATTTCATATCCATGTTAACCCGATCATGACGACACCAGCCCCTGCAGTGGTCTTGAGGAATGTCCATTTGCACGCCAAGCCTTTTGGAAAATTTACCACTAGAATGACTGGCTCAGTAACTGAGCCAGCCATTCCAGTGGTAAATTTTCAAAAATACTCCTTTCTTAGCCTGCAAAAGGACATGCAATAATGAAATGTTTAAATTTTCTTGACCACATTTGATTCTTAGAATCATTCAGGTTGCCCTCACAATTCACCTTCTGTATATCCTGCCATGCCTTGAGACGCTTTAGAAAACCAACTGCTTCCTTGGTCTTTTTAAAGTCCTGTACTTTGTCGGCGACAACGAGTGGCACTTCAGCGATCTCTTCAATCTTGTGACCTGTTAGACACATAAAACACGCTTAGGTTAGTACATTTATTACCAGCGAGGGAAATAAGAGATTGCACACGCCATCATTTTTGTTACCAATCTTTTTCTCAGATTTTCTCTATGTACAGATTATGACCAGAGCAGATTATGACCAGAGTGGACTCTTACTAGCGCATTGTCACAGCCGTTCTTTTGTTAAATTTTGAGCCAATTGGAATGGCAGTTTTCGGGATAGCCATGGAATTATATCTGATCTGGATTCAGTTTATGTTAACCCGGAAACTGGCAAGTCTGGGACTCCTCCTCTTTGACAACTTTAGTTATTGTGTGTTAACCACATGTTTACAAGTCAAACATGGCAGGTTAGTAATTGTTTAGATAAATCTCCACCCACACACGGACAAACACAAGTGACAGACCGGACTTACTGTAAAACCATCCTTCCCCTAGTACATTTGAATTGGGGGGGGGGGGGGGGGGGGGGGTTACAGTACAGCTCATACATAAATAAGTTAGCATGTTTCCAAAACAAACAGAAACATAATAATTAGGCATGTTAGGGCATACCAATTTATTTTTTTGGTTTTACACTCTCCTAAATTAATTTCTAGAAAGAAAATTATGCTACAATTTTAAGGCATATTTTCAACATTCTCTCTAGCAATTTTTCGCAGCCAAATCTTTATCACTCGGAATTCATCAGTTTTCACTAACTCTTTGTTCTCTCTATCTTTGTTAACTCTTTAATGGCCAAGCTGCTCAAAAACATGCTCATGAAAACAGTTCATTTGCTGGCCAAGAGAAGATTAACTTTGAAAATTTACTACTGGAATTGCTGGCTCATTAACGAGCCAGCAATTCCCATGGTAAATTTTCAAAAATAGTCTTCTCTTGCCCAGCAAATGGACAGTCAATGAGAAAACGTTTTGGATTTTCTTGATCACTCTTGATAATTAACATGATGAAAGGATTAATATTGTAATAGCTTAAAACTTCTGAGCTGAAATTGTGCATTATTTTAATTTTTTCCCCCTCTCCGATGTTGTGTTTTGGGTGGGAATTTCAAGACAAAACATTAAATTGGTCTGCCTGACCATATTAAATTCTGAACAGGATGCAAGATGTTATGTTGAGTATTTTGACCTTAAGACAGGTTCCTAAAGAGAACATTAAGTACAATTGAAAATTACATGTATCAAGCTAGTCATACCGGTGGTAAGTTCTCAAACATAGTCTCCTCCAGGGCCGCCAAAATTTGCAAATGGACAATTCTCAGGGCTCCTGCCATGACCCTAGAAGCCAGCATAAGCTCACTTGGCCAGGTGAGCTATAATTTTGTGCTTAATTGAAAGATTGGACAGGCAGGCATAAAGAGCAAATACAAGTTCATGGGTAGACGCCAAAGCATTTCTGCTGAAGAAAACAACCTTCTTTTAAACCACATTTAATAATGTTATGTCATCCATGTATCACCCTGCTTTAGAAGCAGAACAATTAAATCAGATACCGGTACTACATTTTGATTGAATCACAGAATTCAGCAATAAAACAATTATCACCATCTACTTCCAAACAACAATACACTATTTACACTTGTTATGCTTATAAAGAACATTGACACCAAGGCATAATTTATCTGGTATCGCATCTCAGTCTGCTACACAGACATAGGCAGTTACTATACATTCTGCAACATTTCGGAATCAGCACCCTCAAATTAACCAAGAACATTTCTTAAAACATTTGTGGGTCTCATGTAGACTTTTATAGCATTTTTGCGCAACTGGCCCTAGTGTTGCTCCGATTAATCGATTTGATCGATGACTGATTGGTTTGCATGTTCAACCAACCGATCGATCATGATTTCAGAAATCGATTTTAGTTGTTTATAAAATTGACTTTATTAATATATTTTAACTGATCAAGCTAGAAAATGAGTACTTTTTGGAAAGGAATTTAAATTTAATTGTTACAATTATATTATAGTATTACTCCTTAGTCTAAGACATTAATTCTTTCAGCACTGAAATAGTATGTTAATTTCAAAGCAACCATACCAATAACATGTTGAATATTTTGAAACTCGTTTGACTGGAAGCTGTTGCTGCCTACAGCAACAGCTTTCAGTCAAATTAGTTTCAAAATATTCTACAGATTATTTCTTAAATTATTAAGTATCTGTCATACCTGTGACTTGGTTTGAAAGGGGTAATTATCCTTGAACATGCTATAATTACTGCATTGAAAATGGATAAAAAATGAGAACCTGTTATGATCAATCATTACTTGATCATCGGTTAGTATATAAAACCAATCATCGATCACAAAAATAGTACCAATTCCCTACACTAACTGGCCCCCTAACGAATGCAAAACTGTATCATTGATTTTCTTAAGTTCTATCATTAACCCTTTCAACAACAAATCCCTGAAAAAGTACATTCTTTACAAAGTGTAGCATACACAGTCTGTTGAATATTTTGACATTATAATGACTGGCTTCCAGTCCTATTAATTTCAAAGTATTCAATAGTAGGGGGGAGTTCAGAGTGAAATTTCAAGTAGTTAATATGACATTATATTATATTGTTTCTAATAGAAGGCAGCTTAACAAACTAATTACTAAAAAACATTCAAAAGATCGGCATATTCATTTTAATGCTATGCTTGTGTGAAGTTTGACAAATTAGGGGATTCACACATATATATATATATATTAGGTCACTGGATTAACACTAGCCCTATCGTCTTAAAAAGGCACCACATAAGCATAATAATCCAGTTTTGAAAACATACTGTATATGTCCATAATTTCTAAACTAATGTAGTTATTGTCATGAAATTTGGAACACAATCGTATCTTAATAGGGCAGAGCCAGTGATATGGATTTTAATAGTGCTTTATAAATTATTAGTTAATTAGCATAAATTTGCATATTTAATTAGTACTTAAACCAGGTACTTTTTGGATAAGATACACCAGATTGTTTGTCCAAAAAACACCGGTTCCTCAATGCCTATCCTCACAACTGATGTATCATTTTGTAGGGGATTCTCACTACTATTAGAAACTGTTATTGAAATGTACTCTTAATAACTTTTTCATGGAAATGCATTCTCTGCAGATTTACAAGCTATATTTGTACTTATAATGGTGTTTTCTGAAGAATATTCACCTCCGTCTTTCAATAATCGATTGTATTGATAACAAAATCATTGATAGTCGACTTTTCAATTACAGTTTCTAAAAGTAGAGAGAATTCCTTACAAAATGATATATCATTTGCGATTGTAGCCATTGAGGAACCGGTGTATTTTTATCATAGAATACTGGATATCTTGTAAAGATACTGGTACCGTGGCTGTTACTGACTCAGAAAATAGGCAAACACTGCTGGATAAATTGTATTTATTTCACTGGGAATATTTCGTTTGGGCAAATTTTATTTTGAAAAAGTGAGAATAACATCAATATTAACCGATAAATAAGATTTATTACAATTCTCTAAGCTAATTTTGCAATTTCCCCAGCTTTAGAAACTGCCATTTTCCTGATCACTGAACTCAAGGGCTATCAACAGCATCTCGGTTTGTTTACTCCGAGATCGAGATACAGGGAATTTATCGCTGACATGAGTGAATTGCTAAATATATTTTTGCTGACAACTATACAATTTATAATTTGCATAGTACTATGGCATTAGAGGGAATACCACAAGTTGGGTACAGGACTTTCTAAGCGACAGAACCCAAAAAGTCGTCGTTGATATTGAAGAGGCAGATGAAGCTGATGTACTTTCTGGCGTCCCGCAAGGAACTGATCTTGGACCACTGCTGTTCCTCATCTTCATCAATGACATCCCAGATAACATCAAATCCAAGCTAAGACTGTTCGTCGAAGACTGCCTCATGTACCACCACATACAGACACCGGACAACCATATTACTCTGCAGGAAGAACTAAACCGCCTAGTTAAGAGGTCCAAAGACTGGCAGATGTCTTTTAACACAGATAATTGCTACATAATGAGCTTCG
Organism: Chaetoderma sp. LZ-2023a; assembly: GCA_034401795.1. Lineage (NCBI taxonomy): Eukaryota > Metazoa > Mollusca > Caudofoveata > Chaetodermatida > Chaetodermatidae > Chaetoderma > Chaetoderma sp. LZ-2023a. The sequence continues at coordinate 129,499,852 of CM067360.1, forward strand.
CTCATATCAACAAGCGCATTAGCAACTATCAATACAAAATGGTAGGAGTAACCCTAACCAAGAACAGAGCCAATCCATATCTAGGGGTTCCGTTACAAAACAACCGTAACTGGTCCGATCATGTGAACCAGATCTCCATGAATGGTCCGATCACGGGAAGCAGACCACATAGTTTCCTGCCACGAACAACAAGAGGCCCAATGGGCCTGTATCGCTCCCCTGGAACATTGGCATTTCAACTAATCTTACTTAAGTTTTACATCCATCGGTGTCACTTACAATGACTTTCAGTTAAATGGTTTAGTTTTCGAGATACTGACAACAATCTCTGGACTGTTTTTTTGCATTAGTGATTTTGTACAATGTTTAAGTAAAAATAGATGATATCAGTGCTAACTACAGCTGGTTTCTTAGCTGTCTCACTGCTGCAAGCCAGTGCAGCCAATAATTTCAATTTTTAAAAGCTCTTCACTTGTTAAATATTTTGAAAACAATTCGACTGAAAGTTGTTGGCGGCTTAGCCACCAACAATTTCAGTCCAATTGTTTTCAATATATTTATCAGGTTCAGAGATATAACCTTTGGAATATGTCGTCTGCAAAAACTCAGTCAGACAGTTATTAGAGGTTTAAATACAATTGAAGAAAATGGTCTCTAAAGGCAGGTAGGTGGTCTTTATAGCAGGTTATTCCCCACCACCACACAATCCATTTAGCACATGCGCATCTGGCTGAATCACCAAGTTAGCAGCAGAGGTAGGGTGAGCTGGAGTCGATTTAAAAAATAATTTGACTGAAATCATTTCTGCCTTAGGCAGCAACAACTTTCACTGCTGCTAACGCAGCAACAACTTTCAATCACACATTTCAAAATATTTTTAAGAGCATAGATGCCAGAGCACATAATACATATCTTAAATATTTCGGCAGTACTGGAAAGGTTAATCCGTTAATTGGAATTTAATATCTAGTTTGGCAATAAAATCTGACAGTGATAAATCAATGGACAGTGGAAACAAACCTATATTTGCCCTATGAAAGTGAGACTGCAAATATTTAAGGAGTGGTAGCTCTGGCATTTGACATCCTATCAGTTTCATTTTCACAACACAGATATTAGATGCCGACATTAACATTGTGACCAAGTTTGGTGTCAATCTGTCAAGAAATAACAAAATGAGCCGCCTTTGTTGGTGAGACAGACAGACAGATGGATGGATGGACATACAGAAGACAGACGGGGTCATCGCTATACGACAGCTGACTGACAAGTAAGCGGAGTTAAGAAAACCAATTTGGGCTTCAAAATCCATCAAATAAAAAAATAGAATATGGCAGCCAAACACGCTAAAATTTGATTGGTCCACGCGGGCCATGTTTTTTACCGATCAACTTCCCATTAACAAACTTTAATGGCCCTTAGTCCATAATCATATCCCCAAAATTTCAGCCCGATCCGTTCAGCGGTTCTGCAGAATAAGTCGTTTTCACGAAAACTATGTCATCCAAGATGGCCGCCGAACCATTTGGCCAATCAAGTTCCTTCGAACAAACTTGGTTCAGCTCTTTCCCTACATGATATTTCGTGAGTTTTGAATTGATCCACCAAGCGGTTCGGAGATTTTTAGTCATTTCATAAAATCGGCCAAAATCCAAGATGGCCACAGGCCAAATTGGCCGATCGGCTTTGTTTGAACAAACTTGGATCATTATGCCGTAAGGATACGTCCTGCCAAATATAATTGAAATCGGCCCAGTGGTTCTTGAGAAGTTGTTTAAAGAAAAAAGTTGGACGGACGGATGGATGACGGACGGTCGCCATGGCATAAGCTCACTTGGCCATTCTGGCCAGGTGAGCTAATAAATTGATAAGAAGCGAATCTTATTACCGCATTTAACTGGAAATAAGAGTTGTGTAAGCTGTTGCTGTCAATTATATAACAGCAACAGCACTGTCTATGACAGCAATGGTCTTCAGTAATGGTGTTTACAAACTGTACAGCAGCCTTTCTAATAATGGCTTTGTAACAATTAATCTTTAGACATTGGTGTGACAAGGGTTGAATAGTCAGGCAGAAAACGGCTGCTGCACTTGAAAGTAACAGATATCGTCAGCAAAACTATTTTCAAAAATGTCGTCACCATGCTACATGCTATCCAACAAAACTTGTGAATAACGCAATACTGAACTAAATTTATTGCCTAGAAACCCTTCAACCCTCAAATTTATTCAAGACAATTTAAATTTTCTCAAAGAAAAGTCCACTTGCAGACCAAGAGAAGACTATTTTGAAAATTTATCACTGGAATGACTGGCTCGGTTATCGAGCCAGTCATTCCAGTGGTAAATTTAAAAAAAACGTCTTCTTTTAGTCGGCAAATGAACATTTCTCACGACCACTGCAGAAGCCGTTTTTGGCTGATATGAGTGTTTAAAGGGTTAATGATGAATTAATTAAATAAATCTTTTAGAATCAGTATGTGAATATGGTACACTTCATCAGCTCACTACCTCACAGGATATTAATTTCATTTCAATCTTGGGAATTAGAGTTGTGGTTTTAAATTACAAGATTAAATGTTTTCCTATGCTGGCTAAATATCTAAGATATGTATTGTGTGTGCTGACATCTATAACTTTGAATATTTTGATATTTATTTGACAGTGAACAACTGCTGCTAAGTGAGATTGGTCAGTCTGTCAAATGATTACAAGGGTTTTTAGAATGCAGTTAACATGCTATAAAGACCACCTGTACTAAATGCCAATTTTACATGCCGCCAAGCTGTTATATCCGATAGATTCAGAAATGGCATGGTTGAAATCAGCATACTCATAACCCTGTACTAAACAAATTTTGGCTTCAAAATCATCAAATAAAAAAATCCAATATTGCCGTCAAACATGCTGTATTTTGATTGGCCCACTGCGGCCATGTTTTTTGACAGATCTACTTCCCTTGAACAAAGTTTAATGGCCCTTAGTCCCTAATCATATCTGCCAAATTTCGACCCCGATTCCTTCAGTTGTTCTAGAAGTAATTTTTGCTAAAACTAGGTCGCTGAACCATTTGGCCAAACAAGTTCCCTTGAACAAACTTATTCAGCTCTTGCCATAGATCATATTTCATGGGATTTGCTTCAATCCACCAAACGGTTTTGGAGGTTCTTAGACGTTTCTAAAAAATCGGCCAAAATTCAAGATGGCCGATCGGCTCCGTTTGAACAAATTTGAATCTCTACACCCTAAGGATGCGTCCTGCCATATATAATTGAAATCGGGCCCGCAGTTCTCGAGACGTAGACATTTTAAATTTCCCATTGCCTTAGTATGGGAGCTTTTGGCGGGAAAATGATCGAAGACGGCCACCAAACCGTTTATCCGACAGCTTTGAAAATTGCAATTTGTGATCAGAATACCCAAAAACATATATAAAACCAATTTCAGCCTCAAAATCCATCAATAAAAAAATCCAATATGGCCGCCAAACATGCTGTATTTTGATTGGCCCGACTGCACCATGTTTTTTGACAGATTAACTTCCCTTGAACAAACTTTAATGGTCCTTTAGTCCCTAATCATATCTGCCAAATTTCGGCCCCGATCCCTTCAGCGGTTCTGGTCGTTTTCGCTAAAACTAGGTCAACCAAAATGGCCACTGAATCATTTGGCCAATCAAGTTCCCTTGAACAAACTTGGTTCAGCTCTTGCCCTAGATCATATTTCATGGGATTTGCTTCAATTCACCAAGCGGTTTCGGAGAAGATTTTTAAAGACATTTCCTAAAATCGGCCAACATCCAAATTGGCCATCGGCCAAACACACGTGGTCATG
>CM067360.1:129504185-129567493 GCA_034401795.1 Chaetoderma sp. LZ-2023a
CAATGACCACAAGATAACATTACGTAACTTACACCTCTCTTCTTATTAAAAATCCTCTGGCGGGCCAGTCGACATTTCTGAGCAGTAAGAATTTCATTTCGCTTACGAACGGCCTCGTATGGATTCAAACGGAGCATGACTTGGAGGTTCTTCAGTGGGTTCTTCTTCAGACGCTTGCGATTAATCTTCTTTCTGTAAATAACAGGATATACATGTATTAGTATTAGGGCAGTAACGAACATTCGTTGCTTAGGACAATCGCAAACGAACCATGGTTCAGTTCGTATGTATGGGATTCGTGTGGTTTGTGAGCCATACATAAGCTAACCCCTTCACCGATGAATTCCCATATCTAATTTTAGGAAAACTATACAGGAACTGTTGAATATTTTGAAATTAATTAATTAATTAACAGCTTCCAGTCAATTTAATTCTAAAATATTCAACAGAGTAAGCTTTATATCATAAAGAATTGACTTTTTCCCGGATTAGTAGGTGAAAGGACTAATAGACAAGCAATCTCTGAATGGTCCTCTAAGTGTGATTTACGAATATGACCATGAACGGAACTTAGCTGGCTATGAATCTTATATTATTTTCTAACATTTGTTGTCAGAACTTGTCATTTGTGTTTTTCTACCATTTAGCCAGTAAATCCACCTGCCTTTAATTGTTATTTTCTGTTAGGAGTAATTTCTCGCATACAATATCATATTAAAAAGGTATATGTATCATGGACACAATATTATAAAAAAGTTTAAATGTTTCCCAAAAAAAAAATGTAATTTAATTTTGAAAATTTTGAACACGATTAAGAAATATTCTGTTGAATATTTTGAAGATCATTGGGCATGTTGGATTGGAAGACATCGCCAATCCAATTATATTCGGAAATATTCAACTGTACATTTATTATTATTTCTGAACTGTACCTGATGGTCTGGAGTGCCCTTTAACTCCAGAATTTATTCAGAAAATTTCAATTTCCAATAGAAAATGCCCATTTGCAGACCAAGAGAAGACTACTTTTGAAAATTTACAACTGGAATGACTGGCTTGGTTATCGAGGCAGTCATTCAAGGATTAAATTTTCAAAAATAGTCTTCTATTGGTCTGCAAATGGAAATTTCTTAAGACCACTTCAAAGACATTTTTGGATGATATGAGGGCTAAAGTGTTAAGGCGACACTTGTGGTGAAAATCAGATGAATTATTCTTACATTATCAAAATTTTGTGGTGTGCATTGCTTACGCCATTTAATTTCTACATTATCACAGTATTAACCCTTTCACCGAAAAATCCCACAAAGTAAATTCTTTACGATATAAAACTTATTCTGTTGATTATTTTGAAATTAAATTGACTGGAAGCCGTTGCTGCCTAAGACAGCAATGACCTCCATTTAAATTAATTTCAAAATATTCAACCGTTTTCTTGTACATGTATGGTTTGTCTTGAAAATGAGATATGGGGAATTCGTCGGTGAATGGGGTAAGATTTGAAACAGCATCTAAATTGATTATAAGAATGATTACTGGATGACATGACTCAGATAGGTCGAGGATAATCACATTGTATCATAAACACGGACCAGTTATCTTCATTGTCATGTAAAACAGCTTAAGGTGAAAACAACACTAACCCACTAGATATGTGCCTTACTAGTAATGAGACAAAATCAGCCACCCCTCCCACAAAAACTCACCACATCCTCTAGCCATCACAGCCATTAATAAAACACACTTTCTAGAAGCATAGCGGACATTAGCAGGGGGTCGAAATAACGCCTTTTTACATGCAGAATGCTGCAGCTAAATTTGCAATCCTGGGTGCACAAGGCGCTAAATTCACCTTTCCAGAGTATCCATTCATCATCAGACCTCGTATGACATCATAATCAGCTCCGAGCATGTATGATGACGTCATAATTATTACGTCAAAGGGTTCCATATAGACCGTCAGCAAATCTCAAATGGTCCGACACATATGAATTGTATATCTTTGTAATTCTTTGCTATTTAATAAACATGCTGGTGAATATTTTGAGGACTACATGTAATTTGACTGGGCGCTGTTGCTGCCTTAGGCAGCAACAGCAACAGCTTCTTCTTCTTTTCGATCGCTGGTATCACACATGGAGCCCATTCTCAAGATGAAATCTGTGGTTTTCTGCAGTTCTTCCACAGGCCCATACAGCTTTTCAAGAAAAGAGGTTGGGCAAAGGCCAGATCACTTCTCTCGGCAGCTGATACGTACTGCAACATTGAAGTATGTGCTCTGTGGTCTGTTCTGCTTCTCCACAAGGACAAGCGGGGCGATGTCGTAAGGTGGAACCGCCTGTACATGTGTTGGTTTAGTCTGTTGTGTCCAGTTCTGAGACGAAAAATGGTCACTTGCTCTGGCCTCGAGAGATGATGGTAGGCATCTTCTGATTGAGGTGTTCTATAGAGTGACTTGATGATAGTCCTTCATCTCTGTATGGGTAACCATGTTTTCTGTCCGATTCTCTTCTGCACCCACCTTTGCACCATCTTGTCTGCTTCCTCATTTCCTTGGACTCCACAGTGTGAGGGGATCCACTGCAATGCTATCCAAAAGCATTTGATGGTTTGTAGTGCTTCTTCAAGTTGTGGCAGCTTACCTTTGGTGATAGCCCTCAAGGACGGAACGGGCATCAGATAAAAAGACAATCTGTGCAATAGGGTCTGCTATTCTGCTGATGGTATTAGCTGCATGAACCAGTGCTTCGACTTCAGCTCTGTAGTTTGTGCAGTGTTTGTCCGTCGGTATTGCAGCTGACTCATGTTGTCCGTTTGAATACTGTATGTGCAGTCCGGCACCTCCGCTCCTAACTGCATCTTTAGCTGATCCATCTGTGTAGATCCTTATCAATGTCTCCTGAAGGTACATTTCTTCCAGCATGGCTAGGGTCAGGGCCTTCTTGCTCACATCACTGTGTTCATCTTTGGTTGTGAGATGAGGTACTGTGGTGCGAATAGCTATGCTCTCTAGTTTGTTTTCCCAGGGTGGAGGATCAAGGGTGTGGTTTGGGTCTTCTATTTGTGCTGGCAACATTTCTTGGCGTTTCCTTTGAAGTGCTTTTGTCTCTTTCACAAAAACTTGATCTTTTAAGTCTTCCTGATGACAGCTGTGCTTGCCTGATCTTCATCGCTTGGTTGCTGAACGATTTGAACTTTGCAGCTTGGATCAGTGCTTTGCATTCCCTTCCTTTGCCAAGTGGGGGGTATGCCTGCTGTCTGCTCCATTTTTCTATTGGTGTTGATCTCATTCCACCAGTGATGATGCGCAACAGCTTACCTGTGTAGTTTTTTGGAAATTGATAGTCAGGGTGTTCAGAGATCGATCGATCCCAACACGAGCGAGGGTGTGGGCGGAGCTTAGTTAGAAATGGGTGGGGCATAGCTAAAACCGGAAAGGTCAATTAGCTACAGATGGCAAAAGAGGAACTTATCTATTAAGATTTGAGACAACGTGTATCTATATTCACTATGAGACTCATTAAGAATCACATGACTCAGATTGGTTAAGGTTAATCACATTGTATCATAAACACGGGACCAGTTATCCTCATTGTCATGTAAAACAGCTTAATGTGGTAAACAACTCAAGAAAAACACTTAAGTCTTGTATCTTGCTCGCTGGAATAATCTAGATGTATCACTAGGCCTCAAGTAGTGTCCTTTCATCTGCATCAGATTCTAGAAGGCATTGCTTGCGCACAATGGAATACATCGTCCATAGAGGCCAACATTCTTAAACCATGCCGAAGTGTCCGGATTGATAGCTATGAATGTCATTGTGTTTCGTGTCAAATGTGTCCATTTTTCTTCTCACACAACTTCTGTCTCCGAAATTCACATCAGTGTAGGAGTATTTCCGAAATGACATTTTATTGTATATTTGCTGAAGTCAGGCGAGGTACAGTTCAGTGATACAATGTAACTTGTCAAAAATGTAACCAAAGCGTGGTCCAAAACAGACGCTTAGGCAGAAATGCATTCCAATCAAATTATGCTCAAAATATTCAACAAAACATCTCTTACTAACTCAAGCGTACATGTTTCTGTTTTTGCTTTGGAAGCATTTAACTTATTTGTGAGCAGTATTGCAGGACAATATAATATATTCAACTATACATGGATAGTTAGATACCAAAATAGGAAATCCAATAAGATTTGAGACAACATCTATATTCAATAGGAGACTCAGAAAATGTCCATTTGCAGACTAAGAGAAGACTATGTTTAAAAATTTACCACTGGAATGATTGGGTTGGTTATCGCTCCAGTAATTCCAGTGGTAAATTTTCAAAAGTAGTCTTCTATTGGTCTGCAAATGGACATTTCACAAGACCAATGAAGAAGCGATTTTTGGCTGATATGCCTGTTAAATGGTTAAGGATGACATGACTCAGAATGGTTGAGGATAATCACATTGTATCATAAACACGGACCAGTTAATCTTCATTGTCATGTAAAAGAGGATTCCACACACACACACACACACACACACACACACACACACACACACATACGCACACACTTCGCTAGTTCTTTACTAGTAAATATAAATATTAACAGAATCAACTCCGCTAGCATTTCCAACAGCATTCACAACTCAGATAAATGCATTGCAACCCCAGTCATCATCTAGTTCCATTTTTCAATGATAATTGACAGGTGTGATTTTGAAAAGGCAGCTTTCAGCAACATTATTTTTAAAATTTCACCGCTTTGCTACTGATAAATACTGTGTTGTAAGGGCAGGAACATAAATGCACCCAACTAGCTAGAACATGACCATTAGGGAGTGAATAACTTCTTGTCTCTATCGCACCTATCTAGAAGGCTCAACCATGATGTTCATTTCTTGGGCTGTCAATCAGACTACTTACCTAGGTACGCGCAGTGCTTTCTTTACCTCCTCACTCTTCAACAAACGACTTAAATCACTATTGGTCATTTTTGGCATAGGTAAACTGAAAGAAAACAACAAGACAAATATTGATATTGATCAACAGAATTGTAGAAGCAGACGGCTTGATAAAAAAAAAGTGTTATGTGTCTGCTGAATATGCAGACCACTTGATCAATGTTAAGTGTCTGCTGAATATGCAGACCACTTGATCAATGTTAAGTGTCTGCTGAATATGCAGACCACTTGATCAATGTTAAGTGTCTGCTAACTATGCAGACCACTTCCACATACATGTATCACATGGTTTAGAATTCAATTGGTTTCCTTTTTGAAAAACTTGGTTTCAATGACAAATCACCGGGAAATTATATTCTTTACGAATTGCTAAATATTTTGAGATTAATACGACTGCGAGTGGGAGCCATGGCAGCAATGGCTTCCAGTCATATTAATCAACAGCTTTCATATAATTTATAGGTGAACCGGTTAATTAAGCTCACACTGAAAACACATTGCACCTTTTATGCAATGCAGTTTTATCTATGCCCCACCCATCACTAGCTAAGCTCCATCCACGCTTCCCCTTGTTGGAATCGAACAATTGTTGGATCAAACGATCCCTGAACTCCCTGACTATCAATATTCCAGAAAACTATACCGGTTAGCTGTTGAATATTCTAGAATTTGACTAGGTGCAGTTGCTGTCAAAGCACCCAATCAAATTAGTTTCGAGATATATTCAACAGCATGTTTATTAAATAGTACCAGATATACAATTCATACAATGCTTAATCCATCATGTTTTAAGCGCTTGAACTAATCTACGTCATCCTACACATCACGTAGTTGATTGTCGTCTTACGATGGATGTGTAAGCTGGAAAGGTCCATTCACCGCGCGCGCGTGCATGCGTGTGTGTGCGCGCTCATGACAGGTATGGAGGGCTGGCGAGAACACATTTACAGAAAACAAACACAGTACATAGATTAGAACTGCTACTTACTTATAATTATTTTTCTCTGTAGATGGCTTCTTCCAAGTTCCATATATCTGATCTAATTTACGGAATGCTCCCTCCGTCCAAATACAGAAGCGACCAACATGTCCACCAGGTGCCATACGAAGCAGATTTAAATGATTAACATTCACAAGGTTAATGCCTGAAAGACACATAGTTGACAGTGTACATTAGAAACTCGCATGCATTGCTCAGCGAGACATTAGTGCATAAAGGTCATAACTCAATAATCTTCACCTATGCTAGTCAGGGCTGGAACTTAACCCATTAAATCTCTTATTAGCCAAAAAACAGCTTCTGCAGTGGTCTTGAGAAATGTTCATTTGCAGACAAAGAGAAGACTTTCTGAAAATTGACCACCAGAATGACTGGCTCGGTTACCAGTGGTAAACGTTAAAAAACAGACTTCTCTTGGTCGGCAAATGGGCCGCTTCTTTGAGAAAATTTAAAATTTGAGTGTTAAAGGGTTAACTTGTTAACGCTCAAGCCGGCTGACACCACTTCTGCAGTTGTCGTGAGAAGTGGCCATGCGGACCAACGATAAAACTATTTAAAGAATTTTAAAATTTACCGCTGGCATGGCTGGTTCAGTTAACAGCCCATTCCTTCCAGTGGTAAATTTACAAAAAATTTTCTATTTTGGTATGTAAATGAATTTTTCAGACAATGGGCAGGTGGCTTTGGCTATCTTGACAAAATACATTTAGTTGAAATGACGACACCGACGACAAATTGTATTCATGAATTACGAGCTTTTTTTATAACTATTAGAAGTTAGTTATCTCCCTTCTTGAATATGACCACTAAATAATGCACATGTCAGTCTCCAGCATACCTGGAATATTCCTGAAAGAGCGTGTTAAACCATTATCTTCATTGTAAATTATCAATGGCCCTTTACGCTGGATTCTACGACGATTACGCATCTTGCCTTTACCAGCACGGAAACGTTTTGACTTGTACACCTGGTATCAAAGATAAATACATACATATACGCATACTAGCTGGCCATCACTGGTACAGTATGACTCATGCCTACAACCACCCTAATAATAAATTAAGTTTTGTAATCGTCACCCATAGCTGTTGAATATTTTGCCTCTAACCTTTAAACACGCATATCACCCAAAAACGGCTTCTGCAGTGGTCTTGAGAAATGTCCATTTGCAGACCTAAAAAAGTCTATTTTTGAAAATTGCCAGTCATTCCAGTGGTAAATTTTAAAAATAGTCTTCTTTTGGTGTGCAAATGGACATTTTTTATTTAAATTTGAAGGTTAAAGGGTTAATTGGCTAAAAGGCAGCAATAGCTTCAAAACCCAATTATTTTCAAAATATTCAACAGAACATTTCTCACAGCGTGTTCAAAGTTATACTAAATAACATGTTTCTGTTTTTGTTTTGGAAACATGTTAACTTATCCATGTGAACTGTAACAATGTTCATACACTCCTCCTGTCCATGTTCATACACTCCTCCTGTCCATGTTCATACACTCCTCCTGTCCATGTTCATACACTCATCCTGTCCATGTTCATACACTCCTCCTGTCCATGTGCATACACTCCTCCTGTCCATGTTCATACACTCCTCCTGTACATGTTCATACACTCCTCCTGTACATGTTCATACACTCCTCCAGTCCATGTTCATACACTCCTCCAGTCCATGTTCATACACTCCCCCTGTCCATGTTCATACACTCCTCCTGTCCATGTTCATACACTCCTCCTGTCCATGTTCATACACTCCTCCAGTCCATGTTCATACACTCCTCCAGTCCATGTTCATACACTCCTCCAGTCCATGTTCATACACTCCTCCTGTCCATGTTCATACACTCCTCCTGTACATGTTCATACACTCCTCCTGTCCATGTTCATACACTCCTCCAGTCCATGTTCATACACTCCTCCTGTCCATGTTCATACACTCCTCCTGTCCATGTTCATACACTCCTCCAGTCCATGTTCATACACTCCTCCAGTACATGTTCATACACTCCTCCAGTCCATGTTCATACACTCCTCCTGTCCATGTTCATACACTCCTCCTGTCCATGTTCATACACTCCTCCTGTCCATGTTCATACACTCCTCCTGTCCATGTTCATACACTCCTCCAGTACATGTTCATACACTCCTCCTGTCCATGTTCATACACTCCTCCTGTCCATGTTCATACACTCCTCCTGTCCATGTTCATACACTCCTCCTGTCCATGTTCATACACTCCTCCTGTCCATGTTCATACACTCCTCCTGTCCATGTTCATACACTCCTCCTGTACATGTTCATAACTCCTCCTGTCCATGTTCATACACTCCTCCTGTCCATGTTCATACACTCCTCCTGTCCATGTTCATACACTCCTCCTGTCCATGTTCATACACTCCTCCTGCCCATGTTTATACACTCCTCCTGTCTATGTTCATACACTCCTCCTGTCCATGTTCATACACTCCTCCTGTCCATGTTCATACACTCCTCCTGTCCATGTTCATACACTCCTCCTGTCCATGTTCATACACTCCTCCTGTACATGTTCATACACTCCTCCAGTACATGTTCATACACTCCTCCTGTCCATGTTCATACACTCCTCCTGTCCATGTTCATACACTCCTCCTGTCCATGTTCATACACTCCTCCTGTCCATGTTCATACACTCCTCCAGTACATGTTCATACACTCCTCCTGTCCATGTTCATACACTCCTCCTGTCCATGTTCATACACTCCTCCTGTCCATGTTCATACACTCCTCCTGTACATGTTCATACACTCCTCCAGTCCATGTTCATACACTCCTCCTGTCCATGTTCATACACTCCTCCTGTCCATGTTCATACACTCCTCCTGTCCATGTTCATACACTCCTCCTGTACATGTTCATACACTCCTCCTGTCCATGTTCATACACTCCTCCTGTACATGTTCATACACTCCTCCTGTCCATGTTCATACACTCCTCCTGTCCATGTTCATACACTCCTCCTGTCCATGTTCATACACTCCTCCTGTCCATGTTCATACACTCCTGTCCATTTTCTAATTATGATTTTGTGCAATACAGGGTTCTGCCTACGATGAAATTAGTGCCGGACATTTTTACGGAAATTTTACAAAGTCCCTTGAAATAAAGCTTAATTTCAACAAAATATGTGAAAAGTGGTGGTTAAAAGAGTTTAGTCTTTAGTGCCGGTTAAAATTGTTGAGTGGTGGCTAATCCCGACCAGTGTGGGCAGAACCCTGGCAATACATGTATATCATTCTGTTTCGAGTCAAAATGCTAACATAGTCTAGAATATTTGGAAAGTAATTTAACTACCAGTAAAAGTAGTTTCAAAATGTTCAACAGCTTGTCCATATGACTGTCTTGAAATAAATACAACGTACATTGTGTATGCTCTTCAGAGTGTTAACTTTCCATTAAGGATTTCAATATTTTCTCAAAATAGATAAAAATAATTTAGCAGGATTGAGGGAGGTAACTCATGACCATAATAATTAAGATATTAAGAGTTACCTCCCTTGAGTCAATATATACGATATAAATATTTCTACGGGTAATAACTCTATTTAGGTAACAGCTGAAATAGCAATACATGTATGTCTCGTGCCAATCTGTCCAGAAATAACAGAACGTGCCACTATTGTTTACAATGGGCAAACAGACAGCTGATCTAAAGAATGTTTTTTTGTACATTCAAATGTCTTCGAGATATCCATAACCAGTATGAATGAAGTCTGAAATCAATATTGCCTACCATGCTCCCTCGTCATCAATCATGAAATACTACTAGCCATCATGAAATACTACTAGCCATGGCAAGTTCCTACTAAACTTGGCCTAGGCTTAACACTTTCAACGACAAATCCTTTAAATAGTACAGTTTTTACAACGCACATGTTCTGTTGAATATTTTGAAATTAATACAACTGTTAGCCGTTGCTGCCAAATATTCAACAGCTTTCCTGTTTGCTTGCCCAGATATTGAGATACAGTGAATTTCTCAGTTAATGGCTTAATTTCCGATCCATGTTAACCCGATCATGACGAAACCAGCCCCTGCAGTGGTCTTGAGGAATGTCCATTTGCACGCCAAGCCTTTTGGAAAATTTACCACTGGAATGACTGGCTCAGTAACCGGGGCAACCATTCCAGTGGTAAATTTTCAAAAATACTCTTTTCTTAGCCTGCAAAAGGACATGCAATAAGGAAATATTTAAATTTTCTTGACCACATTTGATTCTTAGAATCATTCAGGTTGCCCTCACAATTCACCTTCTGTATATCCTGCCATGCCTTGAGACGCTTTAGAAAACCAACTGCTTCCTTGGTCTTTTTGAAGTCCTGTACTTTGTCGGCGACAACGAGTGGCACTTCAGCGATCTCTTCAATCTTGTGACCTGTTAGACACATAAAACACGCTTAGGTTAGTACATTTATTACCAGCGAGGGAAATAAGAGATTGCACACGCCATCATTTTTGTCACCAATCTTTTTCTCAGATTTTCTCTATGTACAGATTATGACCAGAGTACATTATGACCAGAGTGGACTCTTACTAGCGCATTGTTACAGCCGTTCTTTTGTTAAATTTTGAGCCAATTGGAATGGCAGTTTTCGGGATAGCCATGGAATTATATCTGATCTGGATTCAGTTTATGTTAACCCGGAAACTACCAAGTCTGGGACTCCTCCTCTTTGACAACTATAGTTATTGTGTGTTAACCACATGTTTACAAGTCAAACATGGCAGATTAGTAATTGTTTAGATAAATCTCCACCCACACACGGACAAACACAAGTGACAGACCGGACTTACTGTAAAACCTTCCTTCTCCTAGTACATTTGAATTGGGAGGGGGGGGGGGGGGGGGGTCTACAGTACAGCTCATACATAAATAAGTTACCATGTTTCCAAAACAAACATAGAAACATAATAATTAGGCATGTTAGGGCATACCAATTTATTTTTTGGGTTTTACAAACTCTCCTAAATTAATTTCTAGAAAGAAAATTATGCTACAATTTTAAGGCATATTTTCAACATTCTCTCTATCTAGCAATTTTTCGCAGCCAAATCTTTATCACTCGGAATTCATCAGTTTTCACTAACTCTTTGTTCTCTGCATCTTTGTTAACCCTTTAATGGCCAAGCTGCTCAAGAACATGCTCATGAAAACAGTTCATTTGCTGGCCAAGAGAAGATTAACTTTGAAAATTTACCACTGGAATTGCTGGCTCATTAACGAACCAGCAATTCCCATGGTAAATTTTCAAAAATAGTCTCCTCTTGCCCAGCAAATGGAGTGTCAATGAGAAAACGTTTTGGATTTTCTTGATCACTCTTGATAATTAACATGATGAAAGGATTAATATTGTAATAGCTTAAAACTTCTGAGCTGAAATTGTGCATTATTTAAATTTTTCCCCCCTCTCCGATGTTGTGTTTTGGGTGGGAATTTCAAGACAAAACATTACATTGGTCTGCCTGACCATATTAAATTCTGAACAGGATGCAAGATGTTATGTTGAGTATTTTGACCGTAATACAGGTACTAAAGAGAACATTAAGTACAATTGAAAATTACATGTATCAAGCTAGTCATACCAGTGGTAAATTCTCAAACATAGTCTCCTCCTGGGACGCCAAAATTTGCAAATGGACAATTCTCAAGACCCCTGCCATGACCCCAGAAGACAGCATAAGCTCACTTGTCCAGGTGAGCTATAATTTTGTGCTTAATTGAAAGATTGGACAGGCAGGCATAAAGAGCAAATACAAGTTCATGGAGACGCCAAAGCATTTCTGCTGAAGAAAACAACCTTCTTTTAAACCACATTTAATAATGTTATGTCATCCATGTATCACCCACCCTGCCGTAGATGCAGAACAATTAAATCAGATACCGGTACTACATTTTGATTGAATCACAGAATTCAGCAATAAAACAATTATCACCATCTACTTCCAAACAACAATACACTATTTACACTTGTTATGCTTATAAAGAACATCGACACCAAGGCATAATTTATCTGGTATCGCATCTCAGTCTGCTACACAGATATAGGCAGTTACTATACATTCTGCAACATTTCGGAATCAGCACCCTCAAATTAACCAAGAACATTTCTTATAACATTTTTGTGGGTCTCGTGTAGACTTTTTTTAGCATTTTTGTGCAACTGGCCCTAGTGTTGTTCCGATTAATCGATTTGATCGAGGACTGATTGGTTTGCATGTTCAACCAACCGATCGATCATGATTTCAGAAATCGATTTTGGTTGTTTATAAAATTGACTTTATTAATATATTTTAACTGATCAAACTAGAAAATGAGTACTTTTTGGAAAGGAATTTAAATTTAATTGTTACAATCATATAGTATTACTCCTTAGTCTAAGACATTAATTCTTTCAGCACTGAAATAGTATGTTAATTTCAAAGCAACCATACCAATAACATGTTGAATATTTTGAAACTTGTTTGACTGGAAGCTGTCAAATTAGTTTCAAAATATTCTACAGATTATTTCTTAAATTATTAATGTGACTTGGTTTGAAAGGGGTAATTATCCTTGAACATGCTATAATTACTGCATTGAAAATGGATAAAAAATGAGAACCTGTTATGATCAATCATTACTTGATCATCGGTTAGTATATAAAACCAATCATCGATCACAAAAATAGTACCAATTCCCTACACTAACTGGCCCCCTAACGAATGCAAAACTGTATCATTGATTTTCTTAAGTTCTATCATTAACCCTTTCAACTACAAATCCCTGAAAAAGTACATTCTTTACAAAGTATAGCATACACAGTCTGTTGAATATTTTGACATTAGAATGACTGGCTTCCAGTCCTATTAATTTGAAAGTATTCAATAGTAGGGAGTTCAGAGTAAAATTTCAAGTAGTTAATATGACATTATATTATATTATTTCTAATAGAAGGCAGCTTAACAAACTGATTACTAAAAACCATTCGAAAATCGGCATATTCATTTTAATGCTATGCTTGTGTGAAGTTTGCCAAATTAGGGGATTCACATATATATATATTAGGTCACTGGATTAACACTAGCCCTATTGTCTTAAAAAGGTACCATGTAAGCATAATAATCCCGTTTTGAAAACATACTGTATATGTCCATAATTTCTAAACTAATACAGTTATTGCCATGAAATTTGGAACACAATCGTATCTTAATAGGGCAGAGCCAGTGATATGGATTTTAATAAAGTGCTTTATAAATTATTAGTTAATTAGCATAAATTTGCATATTTAATTAGTACATTAAACCAGGTACTTTTTGGACAAGATACATGTACACCAGATTATTTGTCCAAAAAACACCGGTTCCTCAATGCCTATCCTCACAACTGATGTATCATTTTGTAGGGGATTCTCTGTACTATTAGAAACTGTTATTGAAATGTAGACTCTTAATAACTTTTTCATGGGAATGCATTCTTTCTAGATTTACAAGCTATATTTGTACTTATAAGGGTGTTTTCTGAACAATCTTCACCTCCCAATAATCGATTGTATTGATAACAAAATCATTGATAGTCAACATTTCAATTACAGTTTCTAAAAGTACAGAGAATTCCTTACAAAATGATATATCATTTGCGATTGTAGGCATTGAGGAACCGGTGTATTTTTATCATAGAATACTGGAGATCTTGTAAAGATACTGGTACCGTGCCTGTCACTGACTCAGAAAATAGGCAAACACTGCTGGCTAAATTGTATTTATTTCATTGGGAATATTTCGTTTGGACAAATTTTCCAAAATAACACATCGATATCAACCGATAAATAAGATTTATTACAATTTCTAAGAGAAATTAATTCCGTTCTCTATTTAAAAATGATTAAAATTGCTAATTTTGCAATTTCCCCAGCTTTAGAAACTGCCATTTTCCTGATCACTGAACTCAAGGGCTATCAACAGCATCCCAGTTTGTTTTTCCCGAGATCGAGATACAGGTAATTTATCGCTAACAGAGTTAATTGCTAAGTATATTTTTGCTGACAACTATACAATTTACAATTTGCAGAGTACTATGGTGTTAGAGAGAATACCACAAGTTGGGTACAGGACTTTCTAAGCGACAGAACCCAAAAAGTCGTCGTTGATATTGAAGAACCAGATGAAGCTGATGTACTTTCTGGCGTCCCGCAAGGACCTGTTCTTGGACCACTGCTGTTCCTCATCTTCATCAATGACATCCCGGATAACATCAAATCCAAGCTAAGACTTCGTCGAAGACTGCCTCATGTACCGCCACACAGACACCGGACAACCATATTACTCTGCAGGAAGAACTAAACCGCCTAGTTAAGTGGTCCAAAGACTGGCAGATGTCTTTTAACACAGATAAATGCTACATAATGAGCTTCGCTCATATCAACAAGCGCATTAGCAACTATCAATACAAAATGGAAGGAGTAACCCTAACCATAAACAGAGGTAATCCATATCGAGGGGTTCCGTTACAAAACAACCGTAACTGGTCCGATCATGTGAACCAGATCTCCATGAATGGTCCGATCATGTGAACCAGATCTCCATGAAGAGTAGCCGAGCTCTGGGGTTTATCTCCCGAAACCTGAAATCCTGCCCGAAGATCATCAAAGGCAGAGCTTACACCACGATGGTTCGACCTATTCTTGAATACAGCTGCCCAGTCTGGAATCCCCATCATGAAGCACATTCAAACAAACTAGAGGCAGTCCAGAAAAGAGCAGCACGATTCATTCTGAACCGACCACATAGGTGAAATGATCCTGGAACCAGGACTGGCAGTGCCTCAAAAATGGTGAAGGAACACCGGATGGGTCTCATTAAAAAACCGACATGAGTATCACTCTCTGGTGTTATTATACATGTACAAAGTTACAAACAGCCTGGTAGATGTGCCACATGAATTCCACCCTACTCCAGTATCCAGGAGAACCAGGGGTACCTGCAGCCAAGAGAAAACAAACTGGTGTACCAACATAGCTTCCTGCCACGAACAACAAGAGGCCCAATGGGCCTGTATCGCTCACTTGGAACATTGGCATTTCAACTAATCTTACTTAAGTTTTACATCCATCGGTGTGACTTCCAATGACTTTCACTCAAATGGTTTAGTTTTCGAGATATTGACAACAATCTCTGGACTGTTTTTTGGCATTAGTGATTTTGAACAATGTTTAAGTAAAAATAGATGATATCAGTGCTAACTACAGCTGGTTTCTTAACTGTCTCACTGCTGCAAGCCAATTTTCAAAAGCTCTTCACTTGTTGAATATTTTGAAAACAATTCGACAGAAAGTTGTTGGCGGCTTAGCCACCAACAATTTCAGTCCAATTGTTTTCAATATATTTATCAGGTTCAGAGAATATAACCTTTGGAATATTTCGTCTGCAAAAAATCTTACTTAAGTTTTACATCCATTGGTGTCACTTCCAATGACTTTCAGTTAAATGGTTTAGTTTTCGAGATACTGACAAGTTTTCGAGATACTGACAACAATCTCTGGACTGGTTTTTTGCATTAGTGATTTTGAACAATGTTTAAGTAAAAATAGATGATATCAGTGCTAACTACAGCTGGTTTCTTAACTGTCTCACTGCTGCAAGCCAGTGCAGCCAATAATTTCAATTTTCTTCACTTGTTGAATATTTTGAAAACAATTCGACTGAAAGTTGTTAGCGGCTTAGCCACCAACAATTTCAGTCCAATTGTTTTCAATATATTTATCAGGTTCAGAGATATAACCTTTGGAATATGTCGTCTGCAAAAATTCAGTCAGACGGTTATTAGAGGTTTAAATACAATTGAAGAAAATGGTCTCTAAAGGCAGGTAGGTGGTCTTTATAGCAGGTTATTCCCCACCACCACACAATCCATTTAACACATGCGCATCTGGCTGAATCACCAAGTTAGCAGCAGAGGTAGGGTGAGCTGGAGTGGATTTAAAAAATAATTTGACTGAAATCATTGCTGCCTTAGGCAGCAACAACTTTCACTGCTGCCTAAGGCAGCAACAACTTTCAATCAAATACATTTCAAAATATTTTTAAGAGCATAGATGCCAGAGCACATAATACATATCTTAAATATTTCGGCAGTACTGGAAAGTTTAATCCGTTAATTGGAATTTAATATCTAGTTTGGCAATAAAATCTGAGTGATAAATCAATGGACGGTGGAAACAAACCTATATTTGCCCTATGAAAGTGAGACTGCATATATTTAAGGAGTGGTAACTCTGGCATTTGACATCCTATCAGTTTCATTTTCACAACACAGATATTAGATGCCGACATTAACATTGTGACCAAGTTTGGTGTCAATCCGTCAAGAAATAACAAAATGAGCCGCCATTGTTGGTGACGGACAGACAGATGGATGGATGGACATACAGAAGACGGATATATCACATCGCTATACGACAGCTGACTGACAAGTAAGCCGAGTTAAGAAAACCAATTTCGGCTTCAAAACCCATCAAATAAAAAAATAGAATACGGTAGCCAAACACGCTAAAATTTGATTGGTCCACGCGGGCCATGTTTTTTCACCGATCAACTTCCCATGAACAAACTTTAATGGCCCTTAGTCCATAATCATATTCCCAAAATTTCAGCCCGATCCGTTCAGCGGTTCTGCAGAATAAGTCGTTTTCACGAAAACTATGTCATCCAAGATGGCTGCCGAACCATTTGGCCAATCAAGTTCCTTCGAACAAACTTGGTTCAGCTCTTGCCCTATATGATATTTCGTGAGTTTTGAATTGATCCACCAAGCGGTTTCGGAGAAGATTTTTAGTTATTTCCTAAAAATCGGCCAAAATCCAAGATGGCCACCGGCCAAATTGGCCGATCGGCTTTGTTTGAACAAACTTGGCTCATTATGCCATAAGGATACTTCCTGCCAAATATAATTTAAATCGGCCCAGTGGTTCTTGAGAAGTCGTTTAAAGAAAAAAGTTGACGGACGGATGGATGGACGACGGACGGTCGCCATGGCATAAGCCATTCTGGCCAATGGCCAGGTGAGCTAATAAATTGATAAGAAGCGAATCTTATTACCGCATTTAACTGGAAATAAGGGGTGTGTAAGCTGTTGCTGTCAATTATACAACAGCAACAGCACTGTCTATGACAGCAATGGTGTTTACAAACTGTACAGCAGCCTTTCTAATAATGGCTTTGTAACAATTAATCTTTAGACATTGGTGTGACAAGGGTTGAATAGTCAAGCAGAAAACTGTTGCTGCACTTGACAGTAACAGATATTGTCAGCAAAACTATTTTCAAAATGGTCGCCACCATGTTACATGC
Source organism: Chaetoderma sp. LZ-2023a (assembly GCA_034401795.1). Taxonomy (NCBI): domain Eukaryota; kingdom Metazoa; phylum Mollusca; class Caudofoveata; order Chaetodermatida; family Chaetodermatidae; genus Chaetoderma; species Chaetoderma sp. LZ-2023a. The sequence goes on from CM067360.1 coordinate 129,521,503, forward strand.
TATCCAACAAAACTTGTGAATAACGCAATACTGAACTAAATTTATTGCTAGAACCCTTTAACCCTCAAATTTATTCAAGACAATTTAAATTTTCTCAAAGAAAATGTCCACTTGCAGACCAAGACTATTTTTGAAAATTTATCACTGGAATGACTGGCTCGATAACCGAGCCAGTCATTCCAGTGGTAAATTTAAAAAAAACGTCTTCTTTTAGTCGGCAAATGAACATTTCTCAAGATCACTACAGAAGCCCTTTTTTGCTGATATGAGTACTAAAGGGTTAATGATGAATTAATTAAATAGATCCTTTAGAATCAGTATGTGAATATGGTACACTTCATCAGCTCACTACCTCACAGGGTATTAATTTCATTTCAATCTTGGGAATTAGAGTTGTGGTTTTAAATTACAAGATTAAATGTTTTCCTATGCTGGCTAAATATCTAAGATATGTATTGTGTGTGCTGACATCTATAACTTTGAATATTTTGATATTTATTTGACAGTGAACAACTGCTGCTAAGTGAGATTGGTCACTCTGTCAAATGATTACAAGGGTTTTAGAATGCAGTTAAACATGCTATAAAGACCACCTGTACTAAATGACAATTTTACTACATGCCGCCAAGCTGTTTATCCGATAGATTCAGAAATGGCATGGTTGAAATCAGCATACTCATAACCCTGTACTAAACAAATTTTGGCTTCAAAATCTATCAAATAAAAAAATCCAATATTGCCGCCAAACATGCTGTATTTTGATTGGCCCACTGCGGCCATGTTTTTTGACAGATCAACTTCCCTTGAACAAAGTTTAATGGCCCTTAGTCCCTAATCATATCTGCCAAATTTCGACCTGATTCCTTCAGTTGTTCTAGAGAAGTAATTTTTGCTAAAACTAGGTCAACCAAAATGGACGCTGAACCATTTGGCCAAGCAAGTTCCCTTGAACAAACTTATTCAGCTCTTGCCACAGATCATATTTCATGGGATTTGCTTCAATCCACCAAGCGGTTTCGGAGGTTCTTAAAGACGTTTCTAAAAATCGGCCAAAATTTAAGATGGCCGATCGGCTCTGTTTGAACAAATTTGAATCTCTACACCCTAAGGATGCGTCCTGCCATATATAATTGAAATCGGGCAGTAGTTCTCGAGACGTAGACATTTTAAATTTCCCACTGCCTTAGTATGGGAGCTTTTGGCAGGAAAATGATCGAAGAAGGCCACCAAACCGTTTATCCGACAGCTTTGAAAATTGCAAATTTGTGATCAGAATACCCAAAAACATATATAAAACCAATTTCAGCCTTAAAATCCATCAAATAAAACAATCCAATATGGCCGCCAAACATGCTGTATTTTGATTGGCCGACTGCACCATGTTTTTTGACGGATTAACTTCCCTTGAACAAACTTTAATGGCCTTTAGTCCCTAATCATATCTGCCAAATTTCGGCCTGATCCCTACAGCGGTTCTGGAGAAGTCGTTTTCGCTAAAACTAGGTCAACCAAAATGGCCACTGAACCATTTGACCAATCAAGTTCCCTTGAACAAACTTGGTTCAGCTCTTGCCCTAGATCATATTTCATGGGATTTGCTTCAATCCACCAAGCGGTTTCGGAGAAGATTTTTAAAGACATTTCCTAAAATCGGCCGAAATCCAAATTGGCCACCGGCAAAATTGGCCGATCGGCTTCGTTTGAACAAACTTGGATCCCTATGCCCTAAGGACACTTCCTGCCAAAGATAACTTATATCGGCCTAGTGGTTCTTGAGAAGTCGTTTAAAGGAAAAAGTTGACGGACGGACAGACGGACGCTCGCCATGGCATAAGCTCACTTGGCCATTCTGGCCAGGTGAGCTAATAACAATGTGGAATAGCCTGCCAGAGGAAGTTGCTCTTGCTCCTGACCTTGACACCTTCAAGGCAGGACTAGAAGCCCACCGCCAGTAAATTGGCAGCACATCACTGTATATCTGTACATAACCTGCAACCAGGATAACTGTATATATGACTCATTTTGGAAGACCAAGCTTGATCTGCCCATGCCACCAACATATTGAACTGTAACCTGAAGAGGACGTTTCAATTATCTTGTAGAAGTAGAAGTAGTAGAAGCAATACATGCTATACACAAAACATTAAAATCTAAATTATGCCCTGTACATAGGGCTGCGTGGTTTGGCTTACAGCCATATCGGTTTCGATATGACTTTTCATATCGGTTTTAACCGAATATCGGATTTATGGGCATGAAACAAAAATTTAAATGATCAAAAATAGCACGAAAACATCGTTTATTTTGTCAAAATTAATCATAAATCAGCAAAACAGGTTGCGAAAAGACATAAATCACGGGATTGTAATTAATTATGATGTAATTATCTCCCTTTTCTTCTTTCATTTCCAATTCGGCCCGAGGACGAAATCATGCCTTGAAGAAAATATTAATTGTAATATTGCGAACGCGAATTTCATAAGTTAATATGATATTGTGTATAAAAGATAACGTTTTAAAAACGGTTTGAGTAATAATTTTATTTAAAATTATATCCTAATCAGCAAAATGTATTCAGCATTATATTTATTGGCGAGATTTTTATGCATTCGGGCGATTTAGTTTTGGGATGACCTTACATTATGTTAATTAGCCGGTGACGTAAATAAAATGGATGCCGTTATCTAGAAATGTTTTCCCAGATACAAATTTCAATGACAAAATCCCGCCTTAGTATTGTGTTTTATATTGCAAATTTATCTGAGACTACCAGAGAAAAGACGAGTGGATATTTATTTAATTAATTCGCTGCTTGATTTCTCTCGGCGCACAGCGAGTTACATGGAGTTACACAACATGCGCAATTGGGGCCACGTTCAATTATTAGTTGCCCCGAACGTAGCTTAATGGAAAGTATGCCCATTATTATTCATTACGCTTTTCATGCTCGTTATTATCTTTTATTTTTAACAATCCTGATACGAAAAACCGAAAATATATTCATATTCGGTTTTTCGATATTTATTTTTTTAATCAGTTATGAAACCGTCAGTGCAGGATATCGGTTTTAAATATGGTATCGGTATATCGCACAGCCCTACCTGTACATATACCTGTATGCGCGTCAGAATATTCATGACTTCAAGTACATGTACTAATTAACAAATTGTAATTTGAATGTAAATCTTTGCATATAGGAGCTGCACTGTGGTAATCACACGCAGCATTTTGACAGCAGCATAAGGGTTAAAATAAATAAGTTGCGTCACTCAAGTCGTAACCACATATGTCGCAAGTTAGCCGACGTCACAATCAAAATGAGTTCCAAAAGGCCATTGTTAGGAAATTGCAAGTTTAGCATGAGAATTAGGTTCAAAATATTCAACAGTGTTTAGTAAATTGTAAATTCATCAAGGACATTCGTACACTTGGGCTTTTCATGTCCATCATTGAGCTAGATACAGTATTATGATCGAGACATCGGCTAAAAGTACTAGTAATGTACCCAGTACAGCTAATTGATATGCTTAAGATACTTGAATGACAGATCAGATCCCTCCATTACGCATAGCATTCACGCGAGACTTGGATACGAACAGTACCCAGCTTCAGATGTGGGCAATATCAGATCACATATAAGCATCATAGATATCAGAAACACAGACCAAGTGATGGAAGTGCTCATCATCTACTGCCCAAAATCTGAGAAATACATCAGCAGTTGCTCCGTTATTAGATTTTGACAAATTTATATCCAATGTTTCTGACTCAATTATTTGCTTAACCTTTTAACCCTCGAATTGGTTTTAAAAAATTTCAATTATCTGATAGAAATGTTCATTTGCAGATCAAGAACACTATTTTTGAAAATTTACCACCAGTGGAATGACTGACTCGGTTATCGAGCCAGTCATTCCAGCGATAAATTTTCAAAAACAGTCTCCTTTTGGTCTGCAAATGGACATTTCTCAAGTCCACTGCAGAAGGCATTTTGGGCTGATATGAGTGTTAAAGGGTTAATTCATGTCCAATCATGTTTTTTATGATTGATGGAGCAGACCATGTGAACACGTTCTATATGGGCGGCACCAGGCTTCAGATTAGGGAAATATCAGATTACATATAAGCGTAACATATATAAGACAAACAGACCAAATGAACAAGTTGTCATCATCTACTGACCAAGACCTGAGAAATAAGAGGCTATCACTAATGGATCTATAGATTTAACATATACAGAACCATGTACATAAACCGCTTCCAGTAGGCTAATAGCAATTTTAGCATCAATTCTTTTACATACGACTACTCAATACCCAAGAACATGCAGTTGTTCATTATTAGATTTTGACAAAGTAATTTCAAATTGTTTGTGATTATCCACTCACTTGCTTAAACACAGATATGTACACGATATATGATCGTGATTAATGGGAAAAACACACGCATGCGCATGGACACACACACACACACACACACACACACACACACACACACACACACACACACACACACATACACACACACACACACATATATACACACACACACACACACACATCAACAGTGATTAATACCATATAGGCGTGTGCGATTTTTGCTTTGAAACATCACGATCGATTTTGTACAAAAAATCGAGATTTTTGATTAAATCGTACATGTAGGTCCAAAAACGTAGGTCACGAAAACTGGGACTTAAAATTTCTAGAAACGGTTGAAATGATAAAAAATAACACGAAATTAGAACGCAATTTCATGCGACAAACTCTTATCATCCTACTCCATGCTTTATGTATACCTTATATCGCTGGAGTCAAATTATTAATTGGGACCGCCTAAATATTGCGCATAGTTTGATAAACATTGTTTATTTTATCAAAATTTGATATAAAATGTCATCGAGAAAAAATTTAAATTACGTGATTTATCAGCTTCCGATTATAGCCTCCCTTTTTAGGTCACTACCCGAATCGCGCGAAGACGCTAATATTAGTACCCGGGGAGTGCGCAATCCACATACATAGGCGGTAGCTTTGAGTAGCTACGAGAGCTATGGCGTAAACTCGTCCTATAGTGCAGTTTATAGTTGCTTTCAGAATTTACGATTTATATTTAAGAGTATTCAAGGCATCAAGCACAGTTCAAATTACAACAATCTGGAATGCTGTTGCCGAATCAAAAAGGAAAAATTATTACACCGCCTGAAATTGCCAAGTCTAGAATTAAAAAGAATTATGTTCACTGATTATTGCCTAACACACTGCAACTAAGTAAATACTTGGTATTTCACGACAGACTCAGGGTCTGCAGCAAATGAAAGAAAATTATATGGCGATTCGGCGAAGTAACTAGCTGGTTTTCTCAATGACAAAGGTGTTACCTCGCTATTGTTAGCGTGTTTATCTTAGCGCTTTGTGTTGTGATTAGTAATTATTCGACACGTGCATGGCACGGCGGGATATAAACACAATGAACACAGGTGTGAATTGATTATAATTTTACTGATGTACTGAAAAAATGCGACGGAAAAGTACACACTTCAGATTTTAAACAAACATGAACTTTTGACGATTTTACCTGAGAATTACATCGTAAAAATCGCTATTTTAAAAATAAATCAAACTTTACGATTAAATTAAAAAATCGTGCAAGTCTAATACCACATTTAACCCTTTAGCACTTATATCAGCCACAAACGCCTTCTGCAGGTGTCTTCAGAAATCTACATTTGCAGGCCAAGCGAAGAGTATTTGAAAATTTAACACTAAAATGAGCGCTAAATTTTCAAAAATAGTCTTCTCTTGGTCCACAAATGGACATTTTCTGAGAAACTTGAATTTTTCTTGAACAAATTCGAGGGTTAAAGGGTTGATCGTGTCATGTGCTTGCACCATCCATGTAGCAATCAGCTTTAGAAGCATAACATTTACATTAAGCTCCAATGTAAGCATTCTGACATATCTCAGCAGTATCAGATACTACATTTTCATTGAATCACAGAATTCAGCAAAGATTTATTACTATCATCATGTACTGCCTGTCAGTGCCAGAAACCCATACTAACCGTACACAGTAACCCGTTGACACTCGGGGACAGATCTGCCTTAAATTGCAATGTTCTAGCCAATAGATTAGCCAAATAACATTTTTGTTAGCCAAATATAAAGTATTTTATCAACATCTTTACTTCAATGTCACTTAAGTATAAATATGTTTGCCGTCAATCACCATCAGTTAATATTATCAATTCTACAGTCCGGAGACAAGTGTCTCTACTTATATAAGAAGTTTTAAATACTTTGAAACTAATTTGACTGGAAGCTGTTGCTGCCTTAGGCATCAAAGGCAGCAACAGCTTTCAGTCATGTTAGTTTCAAAATATTCAGCAACTTAAACAGGAATTTTTGCTTTGCAATTGAAATGCTGTAATTAGTCAGGATACCTGCCAATCAATAAGATTAAATTAATTTTAATGATTAGCCAATTTTGCTTTTCATTATCCAGATTTCAGTTTTACTAGCATATGACTAATTGGCTGTCCCCGAGACTCAAGACAGCCAAAAACTTCTCCAGCTATGGCCTTGAGAAATGACCATTTGTAGACCAAGAGAAGACTATTTTTGAAAATCTACCACTGGAATGACCGGCTCAATAACCAAGCCAGTCATTCCAGAGAAAATTTCCCAAAATGGTCTTCTCGCTGTAAATGGACATTCTATGATGAAAAATTAATTTTTTTAAACAAATTTGAAAGTTAAAGGGTTAAATAAACATTTATAGCAACTGTGAGGAAAACCATTCACCAGACTTAGGCTGCATGTAGATTTATACTAACTACTTGTACATGTATATGAATGGCACCTGCACCCAGCTTCAGATGTGGGCACCTGCACCCAGCTTCAGATGTGGGCACCTGCACCCAGCTTCAGATGTGGGCACCTGCACCCAGCTTCAGATGTGGGCACATGCACCCAGCTCCAGATGTGGGCACATGCACCCAGCTTCAGATGTGGGCACATGCACCCAGCTTCAGATGTGGGCACATGCACCCAGCTTCAGATGTGGGCACATGCACCCAGCTTCAGATGTGGGCACCTGCACCCAGCTTCAGATGTGGGCACATGCACCCAGCTTCAGATGTGGGCACATGCACCCAGCTTCAGATGTGGGCGCATGCACCCAGCTTCAGATGTGGGCGCATGCACCCAGCTTCAGATGTGGGTACATGTACCTAGCTTCAGATGTGGGCGCATGCACCCAGCTTCAGATGTGGGCACATGCGCCAGCTTCAGATGTGGGTACATGTACCTAGCTTCAGATGCGGGCAATATCAGATCACATATACGCATCATAGATATCAGAAACACAGACCAAGTGAAGAAGTGTTCATCATCTACTGCCCAGCATATTATTAACCCTTTAACCCACACATTTGTTCCTGAAAATTCAAATTTTGTCATAGAAAGTGTCCATTTACAGACCAAGAGGACTATTTTTGGAAAAATTACCACTGGAATGACTGGCTCGGTTATCGAGCCAGTCATTCCAGTGTAAGTTTTCAAAAATGGTCTTCTCTTGGTCAGCAAATGGCCATTTCTCAAGACCACTGAAGAAGTCGTTTTGACTGATGAGTGTTAAAGGGTTAACGATGACATATACATGTACAAGCAACACATGCCACTTACAGAATACATACATGTGTCATGTGCACACGTTTTCATATTTCCAATGTCTTATGAAAAGTCAATGTTTACATCACTAACCATTTAAAAGCGAAATCTGGCCAAGAAAATAAAAATATTTGCTTAAATTAACCGTCTATTTGCAGGCTAGGAGAATACTGTTTTTGAAATTTTACCACGGGAATAATTGGTCAAGATTTTTTAAATTGAAATTTTTGTGCAATGAATTTCCATTTGCAGACCCACATAATACTCCTGGCAAGAGGCAATTTTTGCTACCTGCTAATGACTGGGTAGTACTGTTGTTCCTATTAATCGATTTGATCGATGATTGATTGGTTTGCATGTCCAACCAACAGATTGATCATGATTTCAGAAATCGGTTTTGACTGCTTATAAATTTACGACATTAAAACTACAGAACATGATTCCTTTTTTTTTTTTGGGCAAAATCATTTTAATTTGTTTTTTACAACACAGTATTACTCCATACGAGTCCATAGTCTAAGACATTAACCTTCACAACACTGAAATAGTATGCTATGTCAAAACCAGCATTCCAATAACCTGTTGAATATTTCGAAACTTATTTGACTGGAACCTGTTGCTGAGATTCAAAATATTCAACAGATTATTTCTTAAATTATTACGGTTAAATATCCATGAACATGCAATAATTATTCCATTCAAAATTTCAGAATGGGTAAAAATGAGAAAATGTTATTATCGATTATTAATTGATCATCGGTAGTATGTAAAACCAATCATCGATCACAAAAATAGTACCAATTCCCAACACTCCGTAGTAAATTATAAAATAGTCCTGCCAATGGACAAAGGCGTACATTGTTTGATTAGTGCAATTTGTTTGTATAAAGTTGTGAGCAGTATCAGATACTACATTTTAATTGAATCACAGAGATCAGCAAATATTGGCTATCATCATCTACTGTCAGACAACTGTACACTGCATATAGAATAAACAAATTCCGAAGCTTTTTTTTGACAAAATACACTAAACCTTGCTAAAATAGACTGTGCAACTATTACTAATCCTAAACTGTGAACAGAACTTCAGAACAAATCAGACCACTAGTTTCCAAGATATTCCTAGATCCAGAATGTTATCTGATCCGGAATTATGGTTTTTGAATTAAATATATCCAATATTAACCCTTTCACAGACCAATGCCTGAAAAAAATTAATTAATATTTTTACGATATAGACCCTACTGTTGAATATTTTGAAATTAATTTGACTGAAAGCTATTGCTGCCCAAGGCAGCAACTACTTCCAGTCAAATTAATTTCAAAATATTCAACAATTTTCCTGTATGGTAGCGTTGAAAATGAGATACAGGGAATTCATCAGTGAAGGGGTTACCGTGTTTTTCAATATCCGTACCTTTAGCCATAATCAGTGATGGGATACCAGTAGCAGCAATGGCGGAACAGATAGCGTAACGCTTCTGGTTTATATTGATGCGACGATGCCAACGACGCCACACTTTTGTTGGTGCAAACATTCGGCCTCCACGACACATGTTCCCAAATGCAGCTTGACCAGACCTGTGTGTACCTCCGCCACGAACACGGGGAATACGCGCTACGGCACGACCAGTTCCCCATGACTCCGCAGATGTCTGATGACCTGGCAAGTGGCAATAAACAAATATTATTAACCCCTCTATGATCAAGATTTAGTCAAGAAATTTTTTTTGTAAATGTCCATAAGTAGACTGACTATTTAAAAAAATGTACCACTGCATTGACTATCACAGTATTTTCAGGAGGAATCCAGTTTTAGCTATGCCCTCTAGATAGCTCCGCTCCACCAACGCTTTCTTTGTCCGTGTTGTGTTCGATCAATCCCTGAACTTTCTGAATCTCAACTTCCAGAAAGCCAGACAGGTAAGCTGTTGAATATTTTGAAACTAATTTGACTTGGTGCTGTTGTTGCATATGGCAATAACAGCGCCAGTCAAATTAGTTTCAAAATATTCAACAGCATGTTTATTAAATTGTACAAACATACATGGACTATTAAGTGTTTACCAAAGAATAAAGCGAGTAATTCAAGGCGTGAGTGATTACGACGTCAGCCTACATGTCACGTAGTTGATTACCACATACGAATGATGGATAAACTGGATTCCTCCATTGGAGATGTCCCAAAATCACAGTAAAAAGCTTTAGTTCGGCTTGATAATTACTTGGCATTAATCTATGGTACATTTTCAGGGATAAAAAACTTTTTCTCATTAACAGAAGATACAAGGTCCACTCTCAATTAAAAAATATAAATTAAAATTCTACTAAAACTTAGCACATTTAGAAAATTTCTGTAAATACATCACTGTTCAACTAAATTAACCCTTAGCACTGGCATGTCTGTCTCTGATGTCAAAATCTTTAATTTTCAAATTAAATTAAAAGATGAATTGCAAGCCTGGAAATAAGATGCCTGTCAAGGACATTGTCAGGCACAAAACTATCAAATGTCAGGCAGTCTTTCTGGTTGCTGACATTTTGTCAGGTACAGATTTAAACAGTCCCAGTAGTTGCAGTGTTCAACAAAAGCATACAAGTGTTGACAAAGCCATTAAATATTCATCTACCTAAGGTGTATCATGATCAATGTGACGCATGTTTATTTGCCTTCTGACATGTTTCTAATACGTTCAAGTAAAGAACACTGAAGTAGAATAGTGTTGACAATTCTGGATGTCCGGTAATAAGTAGCTGGTGCCTGACAAAGTCTTGGACACAGTTGAAAAAGTTATTTCCAGGCCTAAATTGTTGTTCATTTTTCAACAAATTTAGTGCAAGAGGTTACTACAGCGTCATCATCCATGAAAACTTGAAAAACGTACACCAGTTTCTTTGCTATTGACAAAGCAGAAGACGGAATATTGGCATCAGAATAATAATGGTTGATTACTTCATTCTCTACCAATCAAGTTTTCAAGAAAATATAAATTATTGCTTTATAGTGAATGCTTATAAGCATCTGCAGGCCAAAATTCTACATGATAATATAACCGAATAACTGGCTCACTGCTCAGTCATCAAGATAGCCATACCAGCGGTTACTAAGCATGAATTTACGCAAACAATGCGGTTACTAAGCATGTATTTACGCAAACATTGTGGAGGCAACATGTTTTGTGTTTACACAATTTTTTTATTTTGCACATGTATAAATATGTTGAACAACGTTAGGTAAAGCCAAAATAAATCTGCAAAACCAAAATACGGGTTACGTACACATATTTTCAACTTCTATAAATTGGGTTTAAGAAATCTACTGTCTTTTTTACATTTTACGCAACAATGAGAATAAAAACAGGCACTATTTCAATTTGCCATACATTTACAAAAAACCCTTTTTTTATGCTGGAAAATTATTTCTTATTTAACTCTATCACTCCATTTGTAGACCAATGGAATTTTTTTTAATTTACCATTGGAATGACTGGCTAGATACGCGATTTCCAGTGGTAATTCAAATATTTTTTAAAGGAAATCTTTGCTCTAGGGGGCGGGCTAAGAACATACCAGCTTTAACCGATACTGCATATGGATGGCGAGAGTTCTTTTTCATCTCAGAATGTACAAAGCTGACAATGTCCGGCCGGATCGGCGCGCGGAACACCGCTGGTAACTTGACATGCACTTTTGTGTTCTCTCCTTTTTCTGAGTAGACTGTAATCAATGGCCTGGCTGCCTGTAAATATTAATACAGACTGTCACTTAAACATTTATATTCTCATAATTGGAAATTCAGCATAAGTAGTACAGACATCATAGAATTGAACGTGCTCAGATTTGCGATTGAGCACAGGAAACAGTACATGGGTACCAATACATTTATTTTGTCAGTAAATGTAGGGAAAAACGATTACCTACAAATTCCTATACTAATATATATATATATATAGAGAGAGAGAGAGAGAGAGAGAGAGAGAGAGAGAGAGAGAGAGAGAGAGAGAGAGAGAGAGAGAGAGAGAGAGAGAGAGAGAGAGAGAGAGAGAGAGAGAGAGAGAGAGAGAGAGTATATTAATACCCTTTCTTGGATATGTCAACAAGTTCAGTCATGTCAGTGACAAACAAGAGGATCGAGGATAGGTCTTGGCGATATTAGCTTTTAGAAGATAATGAGATCTAGGAAAATACTGTGATATCACGATATATCACGGGGCATAATTTAGAATGTAATATTTGCATAGCATGAATTGCTACGCAAATTATAAATTGCATAGTTGTCTGCAAAAAATGTTTAGCAATTAACTCTTTCACGGATAAATTCCCTGTATCTCAATCTCAGAGCAAACAAACAAGAAAAGCTGTTGAATAATTTGAAATTAATTTGACCGGAAGCTATTGCTGCCTTAGGCAGCAATGGCTTCCGGTCATATTAACCTCAAAACATTCAACAGAATATGCTATACATTGTAAAGAATTTACTTTTTCAGGGATTAATGATAGAATTTGAGAAAATCAATGTTAAATTGCAATCGCATAAAAATTGTGCATAGCAGATACAGCTTTGCATGATGCAGAATTTATAGCAACTGCTCAAACATGTGTAGGAAATTGAGATGCGATACCAGATACAGCTTTGCATGATGCAGAATTTATAGCAACTGCTCAAACATGTGTAGGAAATTGAGATGCGATACCAGATACAGCTTTGCATGATGCAGAATTTATAGCAACTGCTCAAACATGTGTAGCAAATTGAGATGCGATACCAGATACAGCTTTGCATGATGCAGAATTTATAGCAACTGCTCAAACATGTGTAGCAAATTGAGATGCGATACCAGATACAGCTTTGCATGATGCAGAATTTATAGCAACTGCTCAAACATGTGTAGCAAATTGAGATGCGATACCAGATACAGCTTTGCATGATGCAGAATTTATAGCAACTGCTCAAACATGTGTAGCAAATTGAGATGCGATACCAGATACAGCTTTGCATGATGCAGAATTTATAGCAACTGCTCAAACATGTGTAGCAAATTGAGATGCGATACCAGATACAGCTTTGCATGATGCAGAATTTATAGCAACTGCTCAAACATGTGTAGCAAATTGAGATGCGATACCAGATACAGCTTTGCATGATGCAGAATGTATAGCAACTGCTCAAACATGTGTAGCAAATTGAGATGCGATACCAGATACAGCTTTGCATGATGCAGAATTTATAGCAACTGCTCAAACATGTGTAGCAAATTGAGATGCGATACCAGATACAGCTTTGCATGATGCAGAATTTATAGCAACTGCTCAAACATGTGTAGCAAATTGAGATGCGATACCAGATACAGCTTTGCATGATGCAGAATTTATAGCAACTGCTCAAACATGTGTAGCAAATTGAGATGCGATACCAGATACAGCTTTGCATGATGCAGAATTTATAGCAACTGCTCAAACATGTGTAGCAAATTGAGATGCGATACCAGATACAGCTTTGCATGATGCAGAATTTATAGCAACTGCTCAAACATGTGTAGCAAATTGAGATGCGATACCAGATACAGCTTTGCATGATGCAGAATTTATAGCAACTGCTCAAACATGTGTAGCAAATTGAGATGCGATACCAGATACAGCTTTGCATGATGCAGAATTTATAGCAACTGCTCAAACATGTGTAGCAAATTGAGATGCGATACCAGATACAGCTTTGCATGATGCAGAATTTATAGCAACTGCTCAAACATGTGTAGCAAATTGAGATGCGATACCAAATACAGCTTTGCATGATGCAGAATGTATAGCAACTGCTCAAACATGTGTAGCAAATTGAGATGCGATACCAGATACAGCTTTGCATGATGCAGAATGTATAGCAACTGCTCAAACATGTGTAGCAAATTGAGATGCGATACCAGATAGATTATGCCCTGTATCACCTAGGTGATTGGACTTTAGGATACAGTGACTTTAGGATACAGTGACTTTAGGATACAGTGACTTTAGGATACAGTGACTTTAGGATACAGTGTATTTTAAAATCTCGTGGAGATCATGACTGATAATGCAGACTTTCTACATTACTGATAGCCAGTAGCATGGATTAAATTGATCTCAACGTCCCACGTGAAATATAAAACAAGCGTACATATTGTATTTTATGGCGTTCTCAGTTTTATTCAATCACTTAATAAATTTGTTGCAAAACAGACATTTGCCATTTGCACGAGGTAAATCCCAAAGTACAATTCAAATCTGAGTGGCTAAGATACAAATGGGTCTAAAGTTTAAGACGTGTTCGACTATCCAAATATAGGCAACTATATACAGGTATTTTAGTCGATTTAGGCTTGCACGATTTTTCGATTTAATCGTGAAGTTCGATTTATTTTTTAAATCACGATTTTTACGATGTAATTGAGAAAAGATCGGAAAATCGTCAAAAATTTCATGTTTTTAAAAAATCTGAAGTGTGTACTTTTCCGTCGCATTATATCAGTACATGAATACAATTATAATCGATTCACGCCTGTGTTCACTGTGTGTATATCCCGCCGTGCCATGCACGTGTAGAATAATTACTAATCACAACACAAAGCGCTACAATAAACAAGCTAACAATAGCGAGGTAACACCTTTCTTTGTCATTGAGAAAATCAGCTAGTTACTCAGTCGAATCGCCATATAATTTTCTTTCTTTCGCCGCAGACCCTGAGTCTGTTGTGAAATGTCAAGTATATACAGTTTCACAACACAAAGCGCTACAATAAACAAGCTAACAATAGCGAGGTAACACCTTTTGTCATTGAGACTCCGTCGAATCGCCATAAAATTTTCTTTCTTTCGCTGCAGACCCTGAGTCTGTTGTGAAATGTCAAGTATATACTTAGTTGCAGTGTGTTAGGCAATCAGTGAACATAATTCTGTTTAATTCTAATTTTTCCTTTTTGATTCGGTTGTCATGTCAAATTAAAGAAAATAAAGGAACAGCAATCCAGATTGTTTGATTTTGAACTGTGCGTTCTGTTGATTACTCTTAAATGTAAATCGTACATTCTGAAAGCAACTATAAACCGCACTATAGGACGAGTTTACGCCGTTACACTAATACCTACTCAAAGCTGCCATCCTATGTATGTGAATTGCGCAGTATCTCCCGCGGTACTAATATTAGCGTCTTCGCGTTACTCCGGTAATGACCTAAACTCATCCTTTAAAGGGAGGCTATAAGCGGAAGCATCATGTAATTTATTTTTTTCCAGGCGACATTTCTTTCTCAAATTTTGATGAATTAAATGTTTATTAAACTATACGCAATATTTAGGTGGTCCCAATTAATAATTTCACTCCCGCGATGCTGGATATAAAGTATACATTAAGCAGAAGTAGGATGGTAAGATTTCGTCGCATGAACATGTTTTAATTTCGTGATATTTTTGTATCATTTATTTCAACTTTTTCTAGAAACAAGTCACGTTAATCCGGTTTATACTTTTGGGAATTTGGATCCACGATTTAATCGAAAATCGCGATTTTTTTCATAAAATCGATCGCGATGTTTCAAATCAAAAATAATCAGCTTTGTAGTTATCTACAGTTCCCCAGTCATTGCCAGTTGAACACCACATAGCTAATTGCATTTCCGGTAAATCTAGCTGTCTGATTGGTTAAGATTCACTTTGACTGCTATGCGCTGTAGGATACTTCCTATTAGGGAATGGACTTGTAATTGCATTGAAATTTTCTAGCTTTTACAATGAATTTACCTGTTATTCCCTCTCCACCACCACAAACCAAGGCCAGTTAAAACTTGTCCATCTTTTGACATCGCTCGGATCATAAGAGTTCTACCGCAAAGGCGTGAATATAACATTTCACCATAAAAGCTGAAATATGTACTGTAGACCAGATCTTTCTTATTAAATTAAAAAAAATAAATAGTCCAATTTACTGATTATTTTGACATTTGATAGAAAGTTGTTGTCAGGCGAGACTGCACTCGCCAGAATCTTTCAATCTAATTGTTTTAAAAATATTCAGCTGGTCTTACGTCTTATTTCCTTCCTTATTTCGGCTACATTTAACGCATTCAGCGTAACAGTGCCTGTGGTTGTCACCCCTTGGACGATTAATCCTCCAAAGCGATGTGTAGGGGTGGGTATTGCGAATATTATCGTATCGCGATATATCACGATACAGGGAGAGTGTATCACAATATGTATCATGATATATTGTTCAGTCTGATGCGTATTATTAATGGCATTGTATTCGATACGGCTACGTATTGATAATACCTCCCAACTCTAGCGATGTGCAATTAATTATCCTAGGGACACGCGTGTTGTGAATAGGGTGTGTCACAATACGCATTATGTATCGTGATATTCAAGCTTGGCAATACATGTATCACATCGGCACCTCTGTATTAAAATACGGAGGTACACCATGGTTAGCCATTAGACCTTAAAATTAAACACTGACATGACTTAATAGCATGCATTATTTTCATCTTACATGTATTTTAGCACAAATTTTAGTTCACATCAAAATATCTTGGCAAATACATGGAGATTGAGATTTTTGCTTGTTAGTACTTTATCACACTGTTAAAAAAGCTAAAATATAGACAAAATGTTTTGTTTCACATTTTCCTTTGCTGGAAGTCATTACTTACATAACTTTTAATATGCAAATTTGTGTATTTAATACAAGCCATCACCATATCATTTTTCTCAGGACAGACAAGACGTAAGTCGTGGGTCCAGGACTTTGGTGAATTTTGCCCGAGTCCTGAATACAAATACTTGAGTCCCAACTCGCACGGATAGTCTTTAATATTTTGACGACCATACTCCATACCACCTAACAGTCACATTAGTTCCAAAAATATTCAACAGATAAATTTCCTATACAAATGTCTCAAAATTGTCATACCAAGGTAATTACAGGTAATTGAATGATGATTGATCAATGATGGTTGATAAAAGAAATATTGGTCATAACAAAGGTCTGACTCTATCATCATGGCTTGGTGATATGGATCATGTGATTGTGACATTTTGTTCATAAAATCCTATACCTTGACTTTGTCAAGTTTGACTAACAGTAAGTTAACTTACTAATGTCTATTGGTCAATCTCAAGTCACGGTAAATGTGATAATACTCACAGACATGTGACATCTGATCATTAATGCTCTAACAAATGTAATAAAATCAATTATCAATAAAAATGTCTAACATCATTTTCATGTCTGTTATTTGTCTGACACCTGAATGAACCTGTCACTTTCATTTATGGCAGGAGTCTGGCTGTCACCTGACTTGTCACCTTGATTTCTAGGTTCTGGAACTTTGTGTCCATCTATATATTTGGGACGTGATAATAACCAGTGACCAATGGCAGAGTCCGCTTCAAAATCACACATACTAGGAGGACCTTCCTGCATGATCAGCAGTTGGTCAAGAAAACTGTCTTGAGTCATAGTACTACGGAGTTTGGTTTTTAAAACATTTACTTTAGAAAAACCTCGTTCACATGCAGTAGTAGAAGGAGAAATAGTGATCATGAATTCGATCAACCTCTGAATATGACAAACATTAGCCTTTTCATTTTCCCGATTTTGACTGCTTTTCATCTGTATGAGCATAGGATATACTTTTGTCGGTGCATTGGTTCAGAATTTGTTGACATACAATTTAAAGTCTAGCCACTCTGCCGTGATAAAACTTCTCCTTTGCTGTGAAGTAAGGGCCAACCTCCGGGTGCACTCAGCAATGAATCCAGATCACTGATACCATAGGTAGCTAGTAATGATTTATCAAGTGGCCAGTTTTGCAAATTTAAAACGTAAATTCGACTGACGAGATTTCATGTTTGTTGACTTTTTTAGGAAAATGGTAGGTATTATTATTAGAATGCATTACTCAACGAGATGAATAGCGCCCATTGTTTAGTTCACAGGCACTTTAAGTTTATATAATCGTGATTATATAATTCAAAATGATTGTGGACGATTATAAAATGAAATAATCGTGTAATCGTCATGTTGAAATTTTTGTCAAGACACTTATGCTTGTGAAACTCTGCTCGCTTTACCAATCATGGAAACAAACATCCAGCTATCAGCCGAATGTGTGAATGATTAAATAAACTAAATAAATAACTGATTTGTTTGTATTGACTCATGATTAGTTTTAGATGAATAAAGATTGTTCACTTGGTCGCTATTTGTCATTGTTGTTGTAATCACACACGCTTATCCCGCATTCCCCATTCTCTGAATAGTTATGCGCTAACTGTTTTTCCAAAAAAGTTCTAAAACTGATACCACGGAAATTCAACGCATTTTCTCCCATAAAAATTCTCACCGCCTACGCCTATGTTTAATGTATACCTCAATACATCACTGGGGAAGTGAAATTATTTGATTTATGTGCCTAAATATTGCGTATCCTTTAATAAAGGTCGTTTATTACATCAAAATTAATCCACAATTTGATATAAAATGGCGTCACGAAAAATACAAAATCACGTGATTCGCCTCCAATTGAAGTGTTTTTAGAGCGAATACTCGGATATAAATATTCTGGAATCGGGGACTCGGGAATTTCTACATATTATCATTGCGCGATAGGAACTGAGTATTATACTGATCTGAATAACGGGTACCCGTTTGATAAACTCCTGTTAGCGTATAATATCTCGCGAGAACTCGCCGCTCCCATCGCAAAAGAGCCGGTGGCTCGCCAACTTAAGAAGCCGGCTATATTGTCGCTCGTAATAATTCAATTTGGCTCATTTAATGTTGATTGGCGTTACAAAATTGATGCACATTTTCTCCCGTTCTTTGGTACATACATTTGGTCTTAAAATATACTTATAAGGAAGGTATTTAATCACGGCAAGACTGTTTTAAGCGCATTTTGACGACAAAAGTCTGGAATCTGTATCAGGGCAGAGATCGGTTTGAAGTAGACACACTCTGTGACACGATTGTTATTATTATACACGCTATTCTTACAAATTTTCTCTTAAAAATTTCTTCTAATACAGAGTTTTGCCATTTTGAAACTACTAAGAAATCATTGGAGCTCATATGTCAAAGTTAGGGGGTGGGCTTCTATTAGTGCATAGGCCACAATTAAGCGAAATACGGTAACTTCCGTTTTCCGTCTAGAAAAATCTTGATACATTCCTCTGTTTGCAATCAACAACTGGTGTATTCTGTCCATGTTTGTATACCCAAGTGCCTAACCCATAATCTTACAATCTGCAGTAGCATAATAACAACCTCTTAAGTAGCATTGACGTAGTTAATATAGTTCATGACTAATCGTATGACCGGGATTTTTTTTTTAAATGATCGTGATTATGAAAAGTGAATAATCGTGCAACCCTAGTTCATAGGAGCGATGCAAAACCACAGGCCGAATGGGCCTGTATATTGGAGGCCTGTATCATCGCTCACCTGGCACATTAGCATTTCAACTAATCTTAATTAAGTTTTACATCCATCGGTGTCACTTACAATGACTTTCAGTCAAATGGTTTAGTTTTCGAAATATTGACAACAATCTCTGGACTGTTTTTTTTGCATTAGTGATTTTGAACAATGTTTAAGCGAAAATAGATGATATCAGTGCTAACAACAACTGGTTTCTTAACTGTCTCACTGCGGCAAGCGAGTGCAGCCAATAATTTCAATTTTCAAAAGCTCTTGACTTGTTGAATATTTTGAAAACAATTTGATTGAAAGATGTTGGCGACTTAGCCACCAACAACTTTCAGTTCAATTGATTTCAAAATATTTATCAGGTTCAGAGATATAACCTTTGGAATGTCGCCTGTAAAAACTAGAGGTTTAAATACAATTGAAGAAAATGCTCTCTAATGGCAGGTAGGTGGTCTTTATAGCAGGTTATTCTCCACCACCACACAATCCATTTAACACATGCGCATCTGGCTGAATCACCAAGTTAGCAGCAGGGGTAGGGTGAGCTGGAGTTGATTTAGAAAATAATTTGACTGAGTCATTGCTGCCATAGGCAGCAACAACTTTTATTGCTGCCTAACGCAGCAACAACTTTCAATAAAATACATTTCAAAATATTCTTAAATATTTAGGCAATGATGGAATGGTTAATCTGGTAATTGGAGTTTAATCTACTTTGGCAATAAAATCTCATATTCACAACACAGATATTAGATGCCGACATTACAGGGAATATTTTGTTGGAAAACAATTGCGTAGCAGTAACTGCTAAACAAATCGAATAATGCATAGCAGTTGATAGCACTTGCATAGCAAACAAACTGTGTTGAAACTGGTTGGTGTTTCAACCGGGAAACGTTTCAAAACATATTTGCATGATCAAAAACGGCTTTTTTCGTCTACACACGCTATGAGCAAGTGAATCCCCAAAAAACTGAAAAGCATAATTTTCCGATTTCTAAATCTGTTGCTTGCGCGAATCAAGTGCGATACGCCGCCGTAGCATGGCTAACTATACTGTGTCGGCCTTGATTTGGGGATGCGCTAACAGGAGTTTAGCATTCGCGATGATATAACTCAGTTTCCAAGACAAACATTGTCTAAATCGACCAGAATAAGCCTTGTATTTTTAAAGTTTATCATAACACTAACAAATGACGAGGCAATGATCAATAGCCATACCTCACCTATAGGAGATTTAGATTTACAAGAGTCTGTTACGAGCAGTATGTCGACGACCATGAATACCCTGTGATACATATTACAAGTTTCCGACCGGTGTCCAAACTCACAACTGAAGTCTGTAACAGTTTATTATTATACCAGAAGGAAGCCGCTAGCGCATGTGCGCATCGCTAGCTTTTAGAATTTTGATCTATAGAGTGCTTACTGAACTCGCGTCACCGGCGGTCATTTGTCCCATAGTGAAGGAAGATATGAAGATATGCGCTCTATAGCTATATACGTCTATGGGCTATATCGGAAATCAGTCCCCAATGCATGCGCATCTCGCTTCCTTACTAAATTTGACAAGCATTTTGCAACTCTTAGCGACTTTTTTCAAAAATATTTCTAAATTAAGTGAATTGTCTGAATTTTACATCAAAATTATGTATCGCAGCAAACAGCTAAGCGAAGTTGTGAATGTGTAGCAACAGGTACTCATTTGCATCACATTTTGCGATGCGATACCGCTCAAAATATTCTCTGCATTGGTCCGCAACTTACACCCATGCGACGTCAACTGCAATGGCTGCATGCGCATTCACCAAACCGGTTTCGCTTGGCCCAGTGGAGACGTGTGTCATTCACCAACGAATCTCGGTTCCCGCTTTACAGGTCAGATGGACGACAACGTTGCTATCGCCGTCAAGGTGACCGATATTCTGAGGCGTGTGTGCTGCAAAACAACATATTCGGCGGGGGGTGTGTCTGTTAGGGTTTGGGGAGGAATTTCTCATGGCATGAAAACACCTCTCGTGGTTATGCAGGGCAATCTTACAGACGTAAGATATCGTGATCAGGTCCTCCCACTTATCCAGGAGCGTAACCTTACGGTGCAGCAGGATAACATGAGGCCGCACGTTTCTATGGTTTGTCGTGACTTCCTCAACCAAAACAATATTCCAGTTCTCGATTGGACACCCTACAGTTCAGATTTGTCCCCGATCGAGCATTTGTGGGAAGAGCTGGACAGGAGTCAGGAAGCGTGTCAACGTCCCAAACAATGTCACTCAGCTCACGGGGGCCCTTCTTCAGGAGTGGAATAACATCCACAAACAACTTGATGGGGTCAATGGTTAGGAGAGTTAGAGCAACGATCGCAGCGCAAGGTGGGTACACCAACTATTGACTTTGATCAGGAAATGGCATAGGGTACTTGAGTTCAGGGTTCATACACCTAGAGCAGAAATTTCCATACCTTTTCCATACTAAATTTTATAATTTCCACACCCATTGTGTAACATTGCCCGGTCATACCAATAGTTAATACTAAATGGAAAATAGAAAAAATTTCATGGCAACCGTATAAAACTTAGATATTTTGCAATTAATTTGACTGGAGGCAGTTGCTGTATTGCCATATTTTCCTGAAAAATTGGTGTATATTTTGAAACATAATATATATATATTGTGTGCGTGTTGCGTGCATGCATGCGTGCGTGCACTATTGCATCATTTGTGATTCCATGCAGCTGGTGTACAGCCGAACCAAAAAATAAGATAACAGTACATAGAATTAACATTTTCTTCAATTTTGAATGATATGCAAAAACTTTCCTGTTGAATATTTAGAACACAATTTGCTTGGAAGCCATTGCTGCCAACCCATTACCGCCTATGGCAGCAATACCTTTTTTCAAGCAAATTGGGTTCAAGCTTTTTAACAGCATTGCTTGGAAATTTGTTATTTCCGAACTATAGTGATAGTGTAACTTGATGCAAGCCATTTCAGCCATGGCAATAGGTGACACAAATCTAAATCTATTAACTTATATTAGTAGCAAAAGCATCGGTATTAACGCAATAGGGAAATAAAAATTTGCAATTGCATCCTTAGGTGACCGAAAAATTTTCTGGAAAAATACGTTGGTAAATTTTCTTTCTGGAAAATTTTCCGACAACACTACCCATGATCGCAACGTTTGTTTAACTCAATCTACCATACAAACATTATATACACCTGTGCAAAAGTTAAGCACCACCCTATTTTTACGCACATGCGAGGGTATATTCATGTGCTATGAAGAAAGCAATAGCATAAACATTTATGTACCCATCCATCTTAGTGCAAGAGGTAATAATGCAACTAGAGGAATGCTGATTATGATGGTGGGGAAACACTGTATGTTTTTGTTTGAACTTGAAAACGAGGCCTGAATATGGTTACGTTGACACAACTGACAACTATTGCCCTACAGTTGACACACGTGGCTAGATTGTCATTAATGGTGTCTGAAAACGAAGTTTAACATCTGTGCACGAGTTTGAGACTGTCATTATTAATACCGGGTATATCCACCTTGTGCCTGGATGACGGCCTGGACACGACGTCTCATGCTGGTCACCAACCGACTGATACGCCATTGTGGTATTCGTTGCCATTCAAGATGGAGTGCGTCTGTTAATTCCTGTAGGTTCTGCACAGGAGGATCCCTCCTTCTCACCATGTTTCCCAGAATGTCCCAGATATGCTCAATAGGGTTCATGTCAGGGCTCCTTGCTGGCCATGGTAGGGTTTCGATGGCATTCTGGCGGAGGTATTCATGCACAGCTCTAGCACGATGTGGTCGGGCGTTGTCATCCATGAATATAGGGTGGGTTCCAGGTGCATGATTTACAAAATGAGGGACCACAACTCTATCCAGTATGGAATCTTGATATCTTTGTCCATTTAGTGTTCCAGGTACAGTCAACAGATCCAGCTTACAATCAAATGAGATGCACCCCCATATCATAACGGAACCTCCACCAAATGGAACTTCTTCCATGATGTTACGTTGGTCGTACGCCGTGCGTCTGGACCTCCATACATGAGTTCGACCATCTGTGGCATGAAGCAGGAACCGACTTTCATCGGACCAGTGTACCCGTCTCCAGGATCTCATGTTCCAGTGTCTTCTTTCGTTGCACCACCTCAGACGCTCCTCTTTGTGGTGTGCAGTGAGGAGAGGACGTCTGACAGGTCTCCTAGCTTTCATGCCAGCAGCATAGTCTCCTTTTGACGGTAGACATTGACACTCTATTGCGCGTTTCCCATTGCTGGCTGAGCACTCTGCTGTTGGTGAATGGAGATCTCCTAACAAGGCGTACTAGGGCTCGATCATCACGGGCAGTAGTCTTCTTCGGTCTTCCAGATCTAGGCCTGTCCTTCACCTGGTTAGTTTGCCCATGTTTTGTAATCAAACGACTGATTACAGTATGGTTAATGTTCAGCTGTCTGCCAATCTCTCTGCATGACATACCAGTGGTATGCATGCCTATGATTTGCCATTTCACACGATCACTTAACCTTCGTCTTGCCATAGCGGTTCACAATCAAGAGCTAATTCTCTCTGTACAAATAAACCACGGTCATGAACACAAAATTCCTATTCTTGTCGCCTAAATCTGTATGTAATGTTCTACACCTCAAACTGGACTTTTACATAACTGAACACGTGTGCTGTTTCCCGCCACGCACGGACATCAAGCGGCGTGAAGTTATGCATGCATGTGCATTTCGTACTTGGAATTATGTCAGCTAACGCGGGGACAAAAAGTATGGCAGCCTAGTTGTACCATCATGTTTCTACGTTCTATTGTTTTTGCTGGTGCTTAACTTTTGCACAGGTGTATATAATTATAATTGCGTGGAGGTTACTTTCTTGATGGCTATCTAAATACAACTGATTCAATGTTTACAAATTCATAAAAACAATGGCTTCTTACAATTGACAAGTTCAGACACGTATTACTCAAACCGAAGTGTGTTCCCGGTACGGTTATCGTTAACAGCGCAGTTTAGCATACACCCGAAACCAATCTGATGTTGCCGCCCCTAAACTCTTGCGTAATAACGGCGAGATTTTGCGAGACTGGCGAGAATTTGTGCTTGATGACGTTTTACACAAGCCGAAGTGTGTTCCTGGTACGGTTAAACGCAGTTTAGCTTACACCGGAAACTAAACGGAGATTTTGAGAGATTAGCGAGAATTTGTGTCTGATGACGATTTATGAGAAAATGCCTGCCAGGAGAATTGCAATTGCCGATATTTTAATGTTCCATACATTTTTCATAGCGGAAACATAAAATATTGATTTATAAATTTTTGATCACTATATTGAAAATATTGATTTTCAAGCCCTGGAAAAGGGTTTCTTAATTTTCCATACTCTTTCCAGACGTCCACGAACCCTGCACATTTGAACGTT
Organism: Chaetoderma sp. LZ-2023a; assembly: GCA_034401795.1. Taxonomy (NCBI): domain Eukaryota; kingdom Metazoa; phylum Mollusca; class Caudofoveata; order Chaetodermatida; family Chaetodermatidae; genus Chaetoderma; species Chaetoderma sp. LZ-2023a. The sequence goes on from CM067360.1 coordinate 129,546,084, forward strand.
ATCCACGCAAACGCTGTCTGTGTTAAGACAACAAACCTTGTCAATATCTAATCAGTAATAAAGAAATGGAATAAAAATACAAAACAATGAAATAATAATCAATAAATCATTTGAGATATTTACTACTAAATCTGAATTTGCGTTTGTTTTTTCACCAAGTATAGTAGTAGCGTGGAGTATCCAGTTTCGGGGCGCCTAAGCAGAAATTGCAACTAATTTAATAAATACCATAAATATTTAAAAATAAATTGGCTTAATTTGTTAGTTACTTTATCCCTTATACAGCGCCAAGTTAGAAGAAAATCCCCGAAATCAAAATGTCAAAACAGTGCTATCTATCAGGCAATGACGTACTTCAAAACAAACAAAAACGATGGTATCCTGTTTCGGTGATACCCGTACAGGCTCGCCTAAATTTTTGTTTTTAGACAATACAGCTACCATATAGAGCAAAAACTGCTGAACGTTCGAAGTTGTCAGAATGGGGAAGTGTTTAATTGTCATTTTCTTGTTTTTTCTCAGGTGATGGTGGTGGACATTTTCCTCAGAATGGAGCTAGTTGTGAGGGCTTGACTAAAGCATCAAATGGAAATATGCAAAAGATATTGAATAATATTATGCTGTGCGTATACTCCTTGATTTTGATAATGTGCTAAGAACAGGCACTGCGCTGTTGACTTTTGAACCATCCTGGCCAGTCTGGATTTTGACATTGGTCACGTGGTATAAATAAAACATAACGGGGAAGAATTTCCAATATTTGAAAAAAAAAATTAATAAGAAAATCGGCAATTTTTTACATGCTAAAGTTGATTTAGTGCCGACTCACATTTTATTGTGAATTTTCAGGGGAAACACGGTAAACGTTACCGATAATTACCGTAATGGTTGATTACAAAATTATGACATGAGAATTTGTGTTGTTGCACAGCGCATGCATACCGAAAGCTCACAGAAACTAGAGCCTCACCGAAACTGGATACACGATAATATGAAATATGCTAATAATATGAAATAGGAAGGTAAACTTCAAATACCTGTGGTTTAGTTATCGATGTGTGCAACAAGTTTGAGGCGAAGCTTGTTTTACCACGTCCGAGTTGTCTATTGCATAGCGGCGACCACGCAAGCTTGTTTTAACAAGTTCCATAATTCTTAACGCCCGTCCGTATTACAGTAACTCATTTTTTCCCATCGGTAGTTTTGAAGTAGACCGTAGTACCGTATTTTCAATGTAATTTCCATAAAAAACGATGGACAATCTGTAATGGTAGGCAGATCTGCAGTATTAACGTGTTTTTAATTGGAATTGTCCGGTTTTCCTAGGTTTTGTCCGGCTCCACCAAAAAGTACTTTGGTATTACGAAAACTGGTGCTACTGACATATTTATTAAAAGAAATTAATTGAAGGTATAAATTTTCTTTTTATCATTAAGATCATATAACTGTTTCAAATTTGAGGCATGGAATGGACGTGTTCTCATTAGCATTACCATTTTGTCGACTGATATGTGCACGACTTGTGGCACGAGGAAAAGGAATTGACGGTTAACAATAAAAGACGGATTAGCGGATTTTAGATAATTGCGGAGTTGACTGTACCGTATAAAATGCGAATCAGTACCGAAAACGCGGTAAAATTACGTTGACAGAAATGATTAACGATGTCAAGTCAATTTACTTTGGCTATTTTCATTAAAGCAATATATGCATTAACTAAAATAAAGATATATACCCTAAATTTACCACTAAGTAAGGGTCCATTTTGGCGACTGAGCGGGTCAGTTTGTAAACCAAACTACCAGAGGGAATAGTCAGGCCCTGGGCTTCATATCAGGGCCCTGGTCTTCATTTCGCGAGACTTAAGGTACAGTCCAAAAATCATCAAAGGCATGGCATATACAATAATGGTCCGGCCCATCCTAGAGTATAGCTGTACAGTCTGGACCCATATCGTTCAGTGCAGTCAGACAAGCGTATGGCTGTACAAAAAGAGCAGCTCTATTCGTACTAAACCAGCCAAACAGAAGAGATACCCCAGCAACCAGAACCAGTAGTACCTCAGGTATGGCAAATAAACTTGGATGGCAGCCACTTAAAGAATGGCGACAATACCACTCCCCGGCGCTGCTGTACAGAATATCAAACAGCTTCGCAGATGTCCAAATAGACTTTCATCCAAAGCCGCTAGAAGAACAAGGGGATACCAACATCATTTCCAGCAAGCTAGATGTTGCCCTTGCTCATGACGCTTCAAGGAGTGGCGGGGGGGGGGGTGTAAAACGAACCACCATTGAACTGGCACAAATTGACTGTAAATATGTACATACAAATTCGAAATTGACCAGTATATATATAATAATTTGAGAAAGCTTCATGATCCACACATGCCATCAAACGTATTGAATGGTGTCCTGGAGAGGTCATATCAATTATAAAATAGAAATAGAAACAGTGGTTCCATGTACCCGGTTCATGACTGGTGTAGCGCGGATTTACCGGTCAGGTATGGACCATCCCAGCCAGTCTGGGTACAGAACTGCCAGGCCAGATACGTTTCGAGCACGCACCCCCACCCCTGGGTAGGATGATACACGTGTATCGATCAAGCCATATATGAGAGGTTTGTAAAATAACTAACTCCGCGAGATCGCCTAGTGCGCATGCGCAGGCGTCAGTGATTGCTAGCCAACATGCATTAGTGTTGAGGAGAAATAACATCTTATTTTGTACAGAGTTGGTACACGTAATTACTTTAAATTACCCCTTTCTCGCCGTTCTTGGGCTTGATCATGATCGAAATGAAGCGAGGATTCCAAAACTCTTTACTTTTTTAAAATCAGTCCAGAATTAACCGAGTTATAGCCAATTGAGCCAGGAAATTCCTTTCAAAATATTGAACCCCATAGGCTTAGCGCATGCACGGTCTCAGTGCATGGGTACGATAGTGCGGCACGTGACCTGCTTCTCTGCCTCTGAAGTGCACTCGCTGATTGGCTGTGGTGCGCCAGCTGTGACGTCAGAGGTAGTATAAAAGGGGCTAGAAAATTATATTCAGCAGCAGTTAGGTGGCAGTGAGGTGCCTAGTCTGAAAGCACGAGCTTGAGTTAATGCAATCTGTATAGCAGATACCTAAGATCTGCTGCGGATCCATTTGGTTTTGAGACTCGTCGTCTCTAGGGTACAAGCCGCCACATCGGCAATCACAAGTTTTTGTAAACTCCTGGGAAGATATCACCTAGAGTCAATAAAGAAATTAAAGTCAGGTAGCCCAAGCCACTAGTTCCAAAAAGCGACCTTTCATGCAGATGGGCCTTTTGGCCCTGATGTAGCTCGTCATCCAGTATGCGGGGCGAGTGACATGCTCTGTGATAACTTGCCCGATCTGCCATACCACGCAATCAGTGGTGTAATCAATCCGCACAGCATGTGTTAGCATTTTAGACATTTTTTACCACAGTTAGGGGAACATTGCCTGATGCATCATGTGAGCTATTCGATGCATCTCGTCTTGTGGTCTGTCAGAATGCATCTGCATTATTAACTTCATCAATGGCCCTTCAAGAACTACAGGGCAGCTTTTAATTTCCGCACAAGTACAGAACCTTTGACACACCATTTAAATTGATAACTATTTATGTAGACATGACTATCTACAAACCATCCATTTCCACAAATGTTCTTCTTCACTTTTCCTGAGATTGAACCACATCCGCAGTGTGTAGAACTTTTTCCATACTGATGACTAATAGGTACTCTGTTATTATTATATTATTATCATATTATTTTTGTGTAACAGGTACTGATGACAAATAGGTAACTCCCGATCACTTGAGACCGCATTTTTATAGTTCATTATTATGTAAATATTATTCTTATTTTTGTGCCCACATGCACCGTTAAGGTCGTTTGACCTTCTATTACTGTATTATGCAACGTTAGTGATATGGCAGTAGCCACCCATGTTATATGTTTTGTTTATTTTATATACAAACTCTTGGACCGCAGTATCACTGGGCTACACTATACAGCAACAACATCCGCCCCCACCTTGTTCCCAGCACAGGATCAATTTTTCACTGAGCTCGCTGTTCATGTTCTCATTACGCGAACATGACATGCAGCTGACTAAACCTGGACTGTTCTAGCTCGATAGGATAGGTTTATAGTAGTAGGAACGATTACTCAGTAGGAGACATTTTGTGTTAGTCTCTTTTCCGGGAGTAGCGGATATGTAACACCACACACCAGCTAGATTATATAATTGGCCATCTACCGTAAGGCCTCTGTTATGAGTAATTGTCTCTATCTATGTTCCACCAGCCTTCGGGCTTATTAATTGTCTGGACCTCCACCCACCACATTATTTAGAGTTCACTTTGGAACTACTGGGGTTCCAGTGCCGCTAGAAATAAAGTGATGATCACTGCATACACATACACACGCATGCACGCACGCACGTACGCACGCACGCGCGCACACACACCCTCGTATCTTCGGATACTGGTTAGTTAGAAAACCCCGACAAAGTAGGAAGCACTGCGAAAATATATTATAGTTACCGGCCTGCAGTGAATCTCTGGGCGATTTTACAAAACCCTAACGTCAGGTAAATGTTAATCCCCAAGTGCGGATCTCAAATGATCCGTCCCGACACACTGGTGACGGATAAGATTCAGGTCTCCATCTAACCCCATAAGTGACTGGTTGCGGTCTTAGAACCCACCACACCCTCACGTGAAGGTCGCTATAGTTGGATAGCTGCATCTTTGTCCCCATCCTAAACTTATGTGCTTTTCAATGCTTATGTACTGTGACTTTTCCTTGTGCTATTATATGTGGTCATGATGCGATGGTAACCAGATCGCTATATAGCATAGCTCATTTGGTGTGCAGTTCGGATCGACCGGTCGGATACCGGCCATACCAGCTGAGCTGGGTACGCGCCGCCCGTCCTTGATTCGTTTCCTGAACACGCCCTTCTGGGTAGAGCCATAAGCGTATATAGGCCTATGGGAGAGATAGCGTGTTGAAAAACGACTAAGTTCGTTAAAGCGCATGATGCGCATGCGTGCGCCGAGATGCTGTTTATATGGAGCACGTAGTTATGACCTAGATAGGATGGTGCTTTTAGTTTACCGAGATGGTACCCTGTAATCCTTATTGATTGCCTGTTCCCGTTAAATCTGGCATTAATCAAGACCAGAGTTCAATTCGGGCTTTTTAAATCTGTAAACCATTTCAAAATCGGTTGAGAAATGGCTGAGTTATCCAGGGAAAACTCTTCATGATTATCTTCAAAATATTGCCTTGACATCATAACCACGTGGACGCAAAACTTCTAGAATGTTCTAGAACGTTCGACTGCGCTATTATTAGCTATGCGCTGATTAGCTGTTGCTCGAACAATGATTGGATGAAGCCTGCGCCTGAGATGTCACGAGGAGTATAAAAGGAGACGCGATCCAGTGATCGAGAGAATCCTCGGCCAGTGGCCGAACAGGTTGGATCTGTACCAGCTACTAACAAGCGCGACAGACAATACGCGTCTTCCTTCGCTATTGTCAGGTTTTTATCCCGTAGCATGCAGTTCTCCAACCCAACGCACTAAAACAATTTTGTAACTCCCCATTTACGGGAGTAATTTGGAACTTCTGATAATTGTTCACGAATATTAACATCTACATTCGGAACACAAATTTGCGGTGAGGCCTTCACGGCCTGAATATGTGAGTCTACAGATGTAGAGGCAGGATATTCTTTGATGATGACTCGCCGGATCTGCCAGCCATGCCTAAAAGTGGTATTTCAATCACCGCCACACTAATATCGTGTAGGTTCTTTCGACTTTCGACCGCAGCAAGTAAACTCTGCCCGGTGCGTCTTCAGAGCTGGCTGACGTACCCAGCACCATGAAGCTTTGTTTTGTATCTTCGTTTGCCTGTAACAACCACTCCCCAGCCAACATTCGCTAGTGGGCCCCGATCAGAAGTGTCACTGGGCTTGGTGCGGGCCCCGATTGGGCTAGCCCAAATATGAGCTATTATGTGGGCCCCACTCTGGCTATGAGTGGGCCCACTCGGGCTATGAGTGGGCCCCAATTGGGCCCCATGTGGGGCCCATGTGGGCCCCAATTGGGCTAGTAGAAAGTCCCTGTTTGGCTCGATAAATAGGTAGGACCGATTGGGCTGCCCAATAAGGACCCAATTGGGCTGCCCGATCGGGACCCAATTGGGCTGCCCGATCGGGACCCAATTGGGCTGCCAGATCGGGACCCAAGTGGGCTGCCCGATCGGGACCCGCTCAGATGTGTCACTGGCTTGGCTCTGGGCTCCAATGGAACTTTCAAGATTTAGCTATGCCCGCCAATCCCTAGTTAACCGCCAACCACGCTACACCCAGGTTGGGATCGATCAATCCCTGATCACCCTAGCTATCAATTTCCAGAAAACTATACAGGTAAGTTGTTGAATATTTTGAAACTAATTTGACTGGGTGCTGTTGCTGTCAAAATATTCAACAAAATGTTCCTAGATAGCAAGCAAACATTGGCCTAATGTTTTACGCCAACGTAATTTTGTTCATCAGCCTAATGTTGGCGTGAACATGGAGCCAATGAGCACACATACGTTGGGTCAATGTTGGCAAGCCACATTCAGCCAATGTAGGGCCAACATTGAGCCAAGGAGCAAAGTTACATAGGCCCACCAACAGAGAGCCAACATTGGCAAGATGCCTAAGCTACAAGACTGTGTGGGAAGCATTTACCCGCAATGCCTATTGGCTGACCAACATAGTCTGCAGCAGACTTTGGTTGTCTACTTACAGTCTCGATCTATGTATTGACATTGAACCCGTTAACCTTGATAAATCAGGATCCAAACTTGAAACTGAAGCAATCATACAATAGTCGTTGAATACTTTAAAAGTTATTTGAGTAAAATGAATCATCTATGATTGATTTGAAATAACCTAAATTTAAAATACATCCGTTTATTATATCTATAACAATGTGTTCACCCTTCACTTTGGTGAGATAGATGTCAGACTTGAGATTTCAATGTTAGACTATTTTAGGTTAATCTACCTGGTGAATCGTAATGAAAGCAATACTGGACGGACGGACGCCACTTTCTTTATATAAGGTAATACACCTACATATATGTGACGATCAATAGGGACAAGCCGTGGATATTTCAGTAGCAAAGAGTGGACAGCAAGAAACGGTCAAAGGCCATCGATGTTCAATCTCTCAAAGTTATTGTCTCATTCCAATATGCTGAACTCTGATCATTTGGTGTGCTGATGTCTTCTGTTAAGGTTACCTTGTTTCAAGAAAATCTTTGCTCAAGCGGGCCAATATTACACTCATGACAAATGGCTGATATCATTTTGGTTAGGCTGGCTAGCTAGGAAAAGGTGGTTACAATGTAATTTAGGATAGAGACCTGTATCATGTCCAGTTTTATACGCTAGTTATGCAATCAAAATATTAAAAACTCAGAAAATCCATGATGACTGCTATAAAAAAATTGACCAATCAAATTTCGGAAGCCTACATGTACCACAATATGGTGCTTCCAGCCAAGTTAGGTTAAAATCCGCTAAGTGATAAATGAGTAGAGGCTTTTTAAAGCAGTAAAATTAACAGAGAACATGCAAACAACAGGTGGATGAATGGACGGATGATGGGTGGACAATGGGTCAACGATGGATGGTTGCCATGCCATAAGATCACTGAGCTAACAATCTTAATTCCAAGCACTATGCTGACACAATTTGGGTTATTTCAGAAACTAATATGCAGATGATATCATGATGAATGGTAATCGACTAGGGATCTACAGTCATAAAATAAAAGACCACACATCCTCCGACCAGGGCTTTTTAGTACAACCCTAATTTTTTTAATTCAAATGTTGTACATACAATCTTTCACGAAATCAAGGGGGATTACTCCGGTCATTACAGACATATCTTGGCCAAATGCAATCCCAGTCTCAATCCATCCAGGATAACTGAAGTTTTCAAACGGAAACCAAATATTTTATGATTTTTCAGGAAATCAAGGGGAATAACTCTGATGGTTCTGGACACATTTTTGCCGATATGCAATTCAATGAGGTCTTGTCATAAGGAGTTGATATTCAAAATTTGAAATGAATCCCAGCAATCGAACTGAAGTTATCGAAAGGAAACAATGAAATATTTTACGATTTTTCAAATAATCAAGGGAAATAACTCTGATGGTTCTGGACACATTTTTGCCGATATGCAATCCTCAATGAGGTCTTGTCATAAGGAGTTGATATTCAAAATTTGAAATGAATCCCAGCAATCGAACTGAAGTTATCGAAAGGAAACAATGAAATATTTTACGATTTTTCAAATAATCAAGGGAAATAACTCTAATGAATCTGAACACATTTCACCGATATGCAATCACCACCGAGGTCTTGTCATAAGGAGAATTTGAAATGAATCCATTCAAGCTAGCTGAAGTTATCGAATGGAAACAACATTTTCATGATTTTTCAAAACATCAAGGATGATAACTCTCATGTGTCTGGACACATTTCGCCAATATTCAATCCCCACCGACGTCTTGCCATAAGGAGTTGCCATTCCAAATTTGAAATGAATCCATTTATGTTAACTGAAGTTATCGAGCGGAAACCACATATTTTATGATTTTTCAAGAAATCCAGGGGGATAACTCTGGTGTGTCTGGATACATTTCGCCGATAGGCAACCCCCGATAAGGTCTTGCCATAAGGAGATGACATTCCAAATTTTAAATGAATCCATTAAAGATAGCTGAAGTTATCGAACGGAAACAACATTTTTATGATTTTTCAAGAATTCAAGGGGGATAACTCTGGTGTGTCTGGAGACATTTCGCCGATAGGCAATCCCCGAGGAGGTCTTGTCATAAGGAGATGATATTCTAAATTTGAAATGAAACTATTAAAGCTAACTGAAGTTATCGAACGGAAGCAACATTTTTTTTGATTTTTCATGAAATCAAGGGGGATACCTCTGGTGGGTTTGGAAATATTTCGCCGATATGAACTCCCCACCGAGGCCTTGTCATAAGGAGTTGCCATTCCAAATTTGAAATGAATCCATTCAAGTGACGATGTTGGGGGCCTGTTGAAACATAGGGAACATATATAATTCTTAAGATTCATAATTGTACCATTAGCCCAATCGGGCCCCGAACAAAGCCCACATGAAAGCCCGCTCAGACATTATTGAGATTTATCAAAAGTAATAAACATTCATCATGCTTTATGCTTTGAGATTTAATGGGGAAAATAATTGTTCACATGGTATGAAATACAGTGAACATAATTCTTGATCAAATCGTAATTGTACTGATTGCCCAATCAGGCCCCGAACAGAGCCCACATGAAAGCCCACTCAAAGCCCTAGCCCACTTTGCCCTTACTCAGCCCAGTCAAACGTTATATAAACTTCGATCATGCTTTAGACTTCGAAATTTAATGGGTTAAATAATTTTTGAAATGAAATAAAAGACCAGTTCTAGTCACACATCCCCTGTCCAGGTTTTTTTTAGTACAACCCCAATTCTTTAAATTTAAATATTGTACATAAATCTTTCAAGAAATCAAGCGAAATTGCTCTGGTCATTACAGACAGATTTTGGTCAGATGCAATCCCAGTCAAAGTCTCATGCAGAGGGATGTATTTTCGAAATTTGAATTGAATCCATCCGGGCTAATTGAAGTTATCAAACGGAAACCAAATATTTTACGATTTTTCAGGAAATCAAGGGAATAACTCTGATGGTTCTGGGCACATTTTTGCCGATATGCAATCCTTACTGAGGTCTTGTCATAAGGAGTTGATATTCCAAATTTGAAATGAATCCCAGCAGTCTAACTGAAGTTATAGAAAGGAAACAATTAAATATTTTATGATTTTTCAAGTATTCAAGGGGAATAACTCCGATCGATCTGAACACATTTCACCGATATGCAATCCCCACCGAGGTCTTGTCATAAGGAGGTGATTTTCCAAATTTGAAATGAATCCATTAAAGCTAACTGAAGTTATCGAACGGAAGCGACACTTTTTACGATTTTTCATGAAATCAATGGGGGATAACTCTGATGGGTTTGGACATATTTTGCCGATATGCACTCCCCACCGAGGCCTTGTCATAAGGAGTTGACAGTCCAAATTTGAAATGAATCCATTCGAGTGACGATGTTGGGGGACTGTTGAAACATAGGGAACATATATAATTCTTAAGATTCATAATTGTACCATTAGCCCAATCGGGCCCCGAACAAAGCCCACACGAAAGCCCGCTCAGACATTATTGAGATTTCTCAAAAGTATTAAACATTCATCATGCTTTATGCTTTGAGATTTAATGGGGAAAATAATTGTTCACATGGTATGAAATACAGGGAACATAATTCTTGATCAAATCGTAATTGTACTGATTGCCCAATCGGCCCCCGAACAGAGCCCACACGAAAACCCACTCAAAGCCCCAGCCCACTTTGCCCTTACTCAGCCCAGTCAAAAGTTAAAAACGATTGTGCTTTAGACTTCGAAATTCAATGGGAAAAATAATTTTTCAAATGAAATGAAACACAGGGAACATAATTCTTAAGATTTAAAATTGTATCAATAGCCCAATCGGGCCCCGAACAGAGCCCTCACAAAAACCCGCTCAAAGCCCTAGCCCACTCAGCCCTTTCTCAGCCCTGTCAAAATTTAAAAAGCTATGTCGTGAAATATTCTTTGGGATTTAATTGGGGGAATGATTTTTCAAATGAAATGTGACACAGGGAATATAATTATCACGTTTTGTAATTTGACCAAAAACCCAATCGGGCCTCGAACAGAGCCCAAACAAAAGCCCACTCAAAGCCCTATCCCACGCAACCCTAATCAGCCCAATCAAAACCCTAGTGGGGCCCACTTGGGCATGCTGGCTGGGCCACTTGTGACTTGGGTTGATTACACCTTCCATCAGTGATATCGGTGTACAGGAACTTTCTTCAACATGTAGTCCTATCGTATCTTTTGCTGACTGCGTGTTAGAGTGATGCACTCCCGCCATGAGTGTTCTTGCGGGAGTCTTGTTTGCGGAAAACAGTTTGCGGGAACCAACCTGCAGGAACTTTCCAGCTTCCGGAGAGCGCTTCATCTCACGTCGACTACGGATTGACGTATCAATTTCAGTAACACGGTAGCCTAACTTAGAAATGACTACCAAGTATTCAAGTACCTATACTTCACAGTTTAATTATTTCTCTATATAGGTTTTGTTCATTATATTATCCGCAAGAACGGTCCCAATGACTAAAAGGAACCGTAACGGTCTTAGGACCGCTAGTTATAATTTCTGTATTTGTTGATAATTATTCTCATTTTCCTCAATGTGTTGCTAACCGCACTATAGTAGGTTTGTTAACCTGTACTGTTATATATATCTTGATCATTTGACACCGTATTGATTGGTCTGGTTTAGATTATGTATATATATGGCCAGTGGACATCCGTTCATATGTTTTGTTTATTCATCGAAAATATAGGATTGCAGTGCACGTAGGAAACACTATACAGCAACACTTATATATGCAGCACTTTCTCCCGCCACCAACAATCTTCCACTGAGGTCGCTGTCCATGCTATAACTCTGTTTAGCCCGGCATGCTACCGACTAAACCTTTTCTATTCAGCTCAATAGGATAGGTTCAAAATGATTAGAGACACTTTCTTCATTACATACTGTGTAATATACTCTTCTCTTCCGGTAGTGCGATAATCTAGCCGCGCACTCCGGTAAGACTCATAAGTAAGATTTTGTCTCTCTTCGTGCTCCACACAGCCTTGTGGATTCTTAATTGTTTGGATGTCCCTATCCACACCATGGGCTGATCCGACTCTGGGAAACGGTTGGGGTTTCCGAGCGGTGATGGCCAGGGTGTGGTATCACACACATTCCTGTGTATCTTTGGATACTTAGTAGTTATCACTTTAAGCCAATGTAGGAAAGCACTGCAAACACATGTATTAATTATTATTTTATTTACTGACAATTCTCCTGCACTGCAGTGCAAAACTGGCAACTTGTATATAAACCTAATAACAGGTAAAACGGTTAGTTCCATAGGCCACGGTGACTGGCGAGATATGTATTCCCACCGAATTCCGTTAAAATGTCTGGGCATGACATTTAGATCTGCCACGCCATTGCGGGAAGGACATTTACGGTGGGTATTCGTCTCTCTTACCCCCACCATAACGATAAGAGAAAAGGCCTAATAATGCTTTCGTGAAATGTAACCCATGTCTTGTAATGTTTTATGTGGTTATGGGGTGGAATGTCCGGATTCTTATCCAGTTCTGAGATCCTGCTACGTAACATGTATGAGCGCTGTCTCTAGTATTGATGTCTTGGGGCATCTGTTCTCCATGATAGCCATGTCTAATAGCTAGGTAGATATCAGCCAGATGCGGCCTAAAATAACTCTTGTTCTGAAAACAACTAAAAGGAATTAAGCAAAGCAGAAGGCCCGCGGAAATAAAGCGGCAACTACTAATATAGCAAACCAAGAATTACATAAGACGGTAACAAGGGAATCCATCGGGAATCCCCCGTCCCGTCTTCACGTAAAACAGTACGCACCCCTATAGTCATAATCTCACTAGGTATGGTCTTTTCTTTCTAAAGCATTTTTGGTTACCAGATTTTCCGGTGTGATCGAAGAGGCAGAAAGAAAGGCGGGGTGATCACCTTGGTCTGAAACAGTGTGAACGCCAGCCAGATCAAAACCTTTATGGAAGAGGCAGAATATATCAAGATCAAGGTAACAACCAGCAACTCTGTGATTGACATTGTCAATTATTACTTCCCTAATGACAAGAATCTCTCACTTGACACAATCCATGTCTCGGACTGCCACTTCCTCATTGTGGGAGACTTTAATAGCCAGCCCCAGAGCTGGGGATACAGAACACTTGATAAACGAGGAGAAGATATTGAAGCATGGCAAGATGAAAACCACCTTTTACTTGTCAACGATCCCACAGATCAGCCTACCTTCTAATCACGCCGGTGGCACTCGACATCAATGCCGGACTTGGCATTTTGTACAGAAGACATTTACAGAAACCTCAGTAGAGTGGTCGGATCTCAGTTAGGCGGAAGCGACCACCGCCCAGTCCTCCTCTCTCTTTCTGGAAGTATTTCGACAAGTTCACCTCAACATCCAAGGTGGAACTACAAAAAGGCAAATTGGAGTCTGTTCGGCATTCGTTCCAATGAGCTTACCCAAATTATAGCAGTAGAAGGGAGAAACATCAACAATGTGGTCAAGGAATTTAATTCAAGTATCCTCAAGGCTGCCAACGAAGCGGTTCCTCGAGGGTTCAGAAAAAATTACCGCCCCTACTGGACAACAGAACTGCAAGCAGCACATGATAAACTAGACAAGGCCAGAGAAGATGCAGAGGGTAATCCCTGTCATGAAAACCACTTCACGCTACAACAAACTAAATCCGGGTATCTAAAGACCAAGCTGGATGCCAAAAGAAGAAGCTGGAGGGAAAAGACGGCAGAGTTTAATTTAGAGAGAGAGAGAGAGAGAGAGAGATAGAGAGTGAGAGAGAGAGAGAGAGAGAGAGAGAGAGAGACACCACAAAGATATGGAGACTGACTAAAGCACTGAATGATGAGGGTGTCGGGGAGAGAAGATTACTCTTGAAGAAGATGGACAAACACTGACAGGAAAGATGGTTGCAGATGCCTTTGCGAAGGCATATATGCAAAAGAAAGCAACATTTCTATACCACGAATGAGTAAAAAAGAGGTTAGAAAAGAGCAAAAGGAAAGAACAGACGCCAACACTCATGATGCAATGAAAGTTGACATTAGTTTAGCCGAACTGAAGAAGGCTATCCGCCAATTGAAGAAGAAGAAATCCCCCAGGCCAGATGGCATTACGAATGAAATGATCCAACACCTTGGTAATGCATCTCCTGCAAGTTGCTAGACATCTTTAATCTCAGTTGGACCAATGGAGAGATTCCTCAGTGCTGGAAGGAAGCCAGAATGACCCCTATTCTGAAAAAAGGGAAGAACAAGACGAAAGTTCTGAGCTACCGTCCTATCAGTCTTACAAGCTGCATATGCAAGACCATGGAGCGCATCGTCAACCAGCGGTTGCAGTGGTACCTGGAGTCGGAGAACATTATAGTTTCAGAGCAGGCCAGCTTCAGAAGATACAGGAGCACAGAAGATCAAACAGCACATCTTGCACAGGTCATAGAGGACACTTTTCAAGCCAAGAAGGTGATGCTAGCTGCCTTTATCGATCTGCAGAAGGCATTTGACAAGGTGTGGAAGGATGGCCTCCTCATGAAGCTCCGGCGCACAGGCATCGGTGGCAACATGTTCCGATGGACCAAGTCATACCTACACAATCGCAGAGCTAGGGTGCTGGTGGATGGACATCTGGACAGAATGTATTGCTGAGACAAGGGGTGCCACAAGGCGGAGTATTATCACCAACTCTGTTCATACTCTTCATTAATGACATTGTAGCACAGCTGCCCAATGGGATCCAAGCAACCCTCTATGCAGATGACCTCGTACTTTGGTGCACCGAGGAGTACACAACGACTGCCACGTACAGAATGCAGCTCGCCTTGGACAGAATTACAGCTTGGGCCAATCACTCGTGTATTACCATCAACAAAGAAAAATCATCAGCCATGCTATTCTCACTGTCCACCAAAACCAAGGTTGGCAACCTGACACTGGGCGGTACTCCACTCGAGTATGAGGACCAGCAGACATACCTGGGAGTCACATATGACAGAAGATTAACATGGAAGCAGCACATCCAGAACGCAGAGGCAAAGGCCAGAAGAAAGCTAAACATCATGAGGAAGCTGGCAGGAAGAAAGTGGGGTGCCAATGAAAGGATCCTCAAGACCATCCACCTGGGTGCCGTACGACCACGCCTTGAGTATGGATCCAGCTCATGGATGACAGCAGCTAAATCTCATCAACAGAACCTCGACAGAGTACAAAACCAGGCACTGCGCATCATCACTGGTGGAATGAGATCAACACCAATAGAAAAAATGGAGCAGACAGCGGGAATCCCCCCACTTAGCAAAGGAAGGGAATGCAAAGCACAGATCCAAGCTGCAAAGTTCAAATCGTTCAACAATCACCCGATGAAGATCAGGCAAGCACAGCTGTCATCAGGAAGACTTAAAAGATCAAGTTTTGTGAAAGAGACAAAAGCACTTCAAAGGAAACACCAAGAAATGTTGCCAGCACAAATAGAAGACCCAAACCTCACACTTGATACTCCACCCTGGGAAAACAAACTAGAGAGCATAGCTATTCGCACCACAGTACCTCATCTCACAACCAAAGATGAACACAATGATGTGAGCAAGAAGGCCCTGACCCTTGCCATGCTGGAAGAAATGTACCCTCAGGAGACATGGATAAGGATCTACACAGATGGATCAGCCAAAGATGCAATTAGGAGCGGAGGTGCCGGACTGCACATACAGTATCCAAACGGACAACATGAGTCAGCTGCAATACCGACAGGCAAACACTGCACACACTACAGAGTTGAAGTCGAAGCACTGGTTCATGCAGCTAATACCATCAGCAGAACAGCATACCCTATTGCACTGATTGTCTTTTTATCTGATGCCCGCCCCGTCCTTGAGGCTATCACCAAAGGTAAGCTGCCACAACTTGAAGAAGCACTACAAACCATCACATGCTTTCGGATAGCATTGCAGTGGATCCCCTCACACTGTGGAGTCCAAGGAAATGAGGAAGCAGACAAGATGGCAAGGGTGGGTGCAGAAGAGAATCAGACAGAAAACGTGGTTACCCATACATAGATGAAGACTATCATCAAGTCACTCTATAGAACACCTCAATCAGAAGATGCCAACCATCATCTCTCGAGGCCAGAGCAAGTGACCATTTTTCGTCTCAGAACTGGACACAACAGACTAAACCAACACATGTACAGGCGGTTCCACCTTACGACATCGCCCACTTGTCCTTGTGGAGAAGCAGAACAGACCACAGAGCACATACTTCAATGTTGCAGTACGTATCAGCTGCTGAGAGAAGAGATCTGGCCTTTGTAAACCCCTTTTCTTGAAAAGCGTTATGGGCCTGTGGAAGAACTGCAGAAAACCACAGATTTCATCTTGAGAACAACTCTCCAAGTGTGATACCAGCGATCGAAAAGAAGAAGAAGTCATAATCTCACTAGGTATGGTGTTTTCTTTCTAAAGCATTTTTGATTGAAATATTAGAGTAGGCCCATTTTTGCCTACTATTCTTCTCCCGCTTTAAGCAGTGGCGACACCTTCCCGAGACGGAGGCCCACATGAGGCACTTGCCTCTCACAAGGATTCAGCGACGACGGTCCACGCCAGGATAATACTCCTCACCCAAAACTTGCACTAGGAGTAGTGCCCGCATGAGGCACACCACTTTTCGTCTGAGATAACCTTCTTCCTTTCAGCTTAGAGGTATAATAACTTATATTAAGTTAAATAGTTAAGTCTCGTGCACGGGAGCCTCCCTTGCGGGGGATATCTCTGCGGACCTACGAGTCTGTGTGGTACCTTCGGGAGCCCCATGTTTAAAAGTTCATCTACCTGTCTCTATGTCTCGTATTTTCGTATGCTCTTCCTGTAGTGTTATCTAGCATATTAATAATTGCTTAGGTAAACTCATTGTATAGACTTATATTTTTAGGTCACCAAATCAAATCTTGTAAGTCAATAGATCACGAAATTGCTATGGACAGGCATACTGGTGACACAAACTCGTGGGATGAGACAGTTGTGTTTAATGTTCGCAACGATGGTCGCACGGCCCCACCAGAATGATTGAGTTCCACCGGCCTTAGGAGCCGGGTTTTGTTTCCCGCAGTGCAGTCTCGTACAAGGTCCATCACCCCGAGACCAGATGCTAACCAGCGTCATCACTCATCGTGCACTTGCGACTCGACACTACCTGGTGATCTACAAGTGGCGCCAGATGTGGGGCTCGAAGAACATCAGTAAAATGCAGCGGACTCACGCCCACACCATATAGTGAGCTCAGTTCAGCGACGACTCCCTCGATCAAGAGGTAGCCTCATACGATGGATTCTCAGCACACATGCTCACCGACTATGCAAGAAATTCAGTGGAATCAACAACTTCGCACTATAACCTGTTTTCACCTGTTAGTGATGGCACCTTTCGAGATGCCTCACAGGTGGGAACAGAGTTTGGAACCATATCGGACATCCACGATAGGCCAACACCAACAGGGCCGAATCGTGGATGACTCTGACAAAGACCCGATTATGGGCATATTTCCAGCCCTTCAGCATACTATCGTTCAGCCGTCTCATCTACGGAAACTGTATGGCCATGTGATAATCCACAGCACAGACAACCTCACGCACCGCCCCCTTCAATCGAAATGCTATACTCAAGGGGAATACCGCGGCACCATCGGGAGGAATCGGCACCACCATTTCGCCGGTATATCAGTCATGCAACACATCATGACCGTCAGCCGACTGCACCACCGCCATATGAGGAACAACAGTCCTCACCTCGGGAGGAACGACAGTGCAATCTTCACAGCAATCCGCCTCCCGTCCATAGACCCATGCCAGTCTATGGCTCTACAAACGGGGCGGACTCATTGAATTGGTGTCGGCATCGACGGGAAACACCGACACTACCACAACCTGCATCATGACCAACCTCAGTACATTCATCAACTTCCCAGAAACCCGCACCACCTGGACTTCAGCCACTGCATTCTTCCCGCGGTCTTGGCTGAGTCATCCTCCCTCCCGAGTTTAGTGGCGAGAATGACTGGACCAATTATAAGATAGAGTTCGAAATCATAAGTTGGACTACCCGCTGGGACGATCGACAAATGGGTGAATATCTGGCCGCAAAATGTTCCGGAAAAGCCCTCGAAGTTCTTGCGGATCTGGGAACTGATTACACACCCACCTACACACAGTTGGAATGAGCACTGACGGAGCGATTTGGCGACACAGCCCTCGGAGAAACCAGTCGTCTTCAACTTAAAAATCTCTGTCGACGCGTGGGAGAAACTCTTCCTGAGTTAGTTAGCCCAATTAGGAGGCTAGTCACCCACGCCTATCCGAGCACCAATACGGAGGGCGTAATTCATTTGCATCTAGACATCTTCATCGATGCATTAAGCAGTGAACCCGCCCTGAAAGAAAAACTATTTCTTAGCAACCACGGGATTTGGCCCAATTAACGGCAACCGCGGTTCGCATTGAGAACTTTCTGGGGTGGGAAAAGAATAACCGATGCCAACTCCATCCTATGAACGAGATAGAGGGTGCAACTAGCGCCCCACCCGCTAGTGCGCCCCCCCCCCCCAGATCATCAACACTGACCATACAGACACCACCACCACCGGATGTGCAGAATTCCAGTCAGAATCAAGTGCCTGGAGGAAGGGGCTGTGTCCGTAGAGGAGGGTACAATGGGGCCCCCAGGCGCAGGAACCAGCAAAACAACAACAACAACGGTAACATGAGAGAGCAGATAGAAGAGATTAACAAACAAATATACGCACTCACTAATTTAGCTACAACGCTCAGCACCAACCTCGCCACCACCCAGTTTAGGACAGCAAACACCACCAGCACCACACCACCACTGAACACCTGTTTCAGATGCGTTCAGCCAGGACATTGCAGGGAGCGGTGTCCTAACCGACCTCCCTCTACAACGCCTGCTCCAGACCGTAGCACACCGCAACTGGAGAAACAGTCAAACTCCAAAGGGTACCGAATCACAATGAGCCACTTCGGTGCACGTATCCGTCTCCCGGCTCAACTGCGGCTTTCACGCAACAACGTTCAGTAGCCACCCATCATCCACAGAAATCTGCTTACACACAGACACCAAAAAGCATGGCTTCACATATGTCAGTGCCTACGTTGCCTCCCCCATCTGCAGCAAGGACATCCCATTCTTTTTCCGCACATGACAAGCCTTCTTTCCTATGTAAAACGGCAGTAGTAGGTTGTAGCACCTCTGCTGAAACAACGTTTTTGAAAGCACCATGTCCCACCACCAAGGCACCAGATTCACGGTGTCCTCTGGTGGTATGCAGATCACCACCCCATCCAGGATCATCTTCCGCATCCACAGACAGTAGCGATTCGGGAGAAACAATTCACTCCACCTCATGGATCCACAAGCGCCGACATAAACGGAGGAACGCATGTCCTTGGCATTATCATTGTTTCTTTTACGCTTCACCAAAGCATCCTATGAAGCATTGCAGGAAATGGCTTGCACAGGTAGAGCTTATCCGTCATCCCGTATGCACCACTGTATACACTAATACCGCCTACACCGAAACAGCAACAACACCACCACCATTGCTACCCCCAGCTCCGTCTTAACCGCAGTTTTCACACCAGTGGCGACGACGAACTGGACCTTTCCTCACTCAGCCATCCACAACGTTACAAGAAGCAATACGGAAACAGTCAGAATTTATACAGAGTGATGCTGTTCCAACGCCATTATCGCAGACTGAATCATTGGAAACTCTTCCATAGGTACATCGCAAAGTAATATACAAATGTGCCTGTCTGTTTAGTGGCGTTTCCACCAGTGCCACCGTCGACACCAGTGCTTCTATCACAGTATTTAACCAGCGCTTATATGAGAGCATCCCACCTCATAAGAATCCTCCCCTTATGCCCACAAATATTTTCCTACAGACGGCTACGGGAGCAGATGTACCCGTAGCCGGTGTAGTTAATTTAGTTATCCAAATAGAGGAAATGCAATTCATTCAGAGAGTTGTCATCGCCTCTATCCATAATGCTGCCCTACTTGGCTCTGATTTCCTCAGTGCCAGCGAAGCCATCATACACTGTCGACAACAGGAACTCGACATACACGGCCGACGAATACCTCTCAGACCAGCATCGTCATTGTATGATACGTGTGCAGTAATATTATCAAGTACCGCCACAGTTCAGCCGGGACATGAACAGATCTTATGGGCCACCACACTACAGTTAGGAAGCAACACACATCGCCATGCTGGAACCCGATCCTGATTATATGATCGCCTCACAATGCGCAAGTCCCCGTATAATAGTAGACACTACTAATAAGGAAAAAATACCTTTTAGAGTGTTCAATGGTACCGCAGATCCTATTACTCTGGAACCCGGAGTACCCGCGGCCATTTAGTGGACATAATCTCATTGGAATCACCTGCACTTTCTGACATAACACCGCAAATGACTGATGATTTACCCGAACATTTACACGATTTGTATCTACATGCCAC
Organism: Chaetoderma sp. LZ-2023a; assembly: GCA_034401795.1. NCBI lineage: Eukaryota > Metazoa > Mollusca > Caudofoveata > Chaetodermatida > Chaetodermatidae > Chaetoderma > Chaetoderma sp. LZ-2023a. Next base: position 129,566,491 of record CM067360.1, read on the forward strand.
CATTGGATTACTGCAATCACAGAAACAAGAAATTCGGAAACTACTACATAAGTATCGTGATAGTTTTTCCTCCGGGGACATGGATCTCGGAGAGACCCATCTCGTACGACACTCCATCGATACAGGCAATAATCATCCCATACGACAACCGGTACGACGTCTTCCCATTCATAAGGAAGTGGAAGCACACCAACAAGTAAACGAAATGTTGCGAACTGTATTATTGAACCCTCAGCATCTCCATGGGCTAGCCCTATAGTGCTAGCAGGCAAAAAGGATGGAACCTTGCGGTTTTATATAGACTACCACCGCCTTAATGATCTTAGCGTTAAGGATGCTTATCCATTACCACGGATAGATCAGGCCTTGGATTCCTTGTCAGGAGCCAAGTGGTTTTGCACCCTTGATTTAGCTTGCGGTTACTGGCAAGTAGCCATGGATGAAGCTGATATGGAAAAGACCGCATTCGTTTGTAGGGATGGCCTTTTTCAATTCCGCGAGATGCTCTACGGGTTGTGCAATGCTCCCAGAACCTTTGAACAACTCATTGAGCAGGTATTAACCACCCTGCAATGGGAGATATGTCTCTGTTACATCGATGACGTAATAGTTTTTGGACCTACGTTTGAGCAAACATTGATAAATTTGGACACCATGCTTTCAAGATTCCGCACAGCCAATTGAACTCAACCGAAGAAATGTCATCTCTTCAGACAGAGCGTCGTGTTCCTTAGACAAGTCATATCCAGTGATGGAGTGGCTACACAGCCATAAAAAACTAAGGCAGTAGCAGAGTGGCCTCGGCCCTCTTCAGTTACAGAGACACGAAGTTTCCTTGGCCTATGCCAGTACTATTGCTGTTACATCCAACATTTCAGCCAGATTGCTTCACCCCTCTACAAGATTATCGCAAAAGATCGACCATTTGAGTGGACGAGTGAGTGTGAAGGCTCCTTCAGGGCGGTGAAGGAGCTCTTGACGACTGCCAACACACGTGTCATGC
>CM067360.1:129567993-129708212 GCA_034401795.1 Chaetoderma sp. LZ-2023a
CACGACACGACGATGTTGGAGCTTTTGGCGGGAAAATGATCGAAGACGGCCACCAAACCGTTTATCCGACAGCTTTGAAATTGCAAATTTGTGATCAGAATACCCAAAAACATATATAAAACCAATTTCAGCCTCAAAATCCATCAAATAAAAAAATCCAATATGGCCGCCAAACATGCTGTATTTTGATTGGCCGACTGCACCATGTTTTTGACAGATTAACTTCCCTTGAACAAACTTTAATGGTCTTTAGTCCCTAATCATATCTGCCAAATTTCGGCCCGATCCCTTCAGCGGTTCTGGTCGTTTTCGCTAAAACTAGGTCAACCAAAATGGCCACTGAATCATTTGGCCAATCAAGTTCCCTTGAACAAACTTGGTTCAGCTCTTGCCCTAGATCATATTTCATGGATTTGCTTCAATTCACCAAGCGGTTTCGGAGAAGATTTTTAAAGACATTTCCTAAAATCGGCCAACATCCAAATTGGCCATCGGCCAATCAAATTGGCCGATCGACTTAGTTTGAACAAACTTGGATCCCTATGCCCTAAGGATACTTCCTGCCAAAGATAACTTATATCGGCCTAGTGGTTCTTGAGAAGAAGTCGTTTAAAGGAAAAAGTTGACGGACGGAACGGACAGACGCCATGGCATAAGCTCACTTGGCCATTCTGGCCAGGTGAGCTAATAACAATGTGGAATAGCCTGCCAGAGGAAGTTGCTCTTGCTCCTGACCTTGACACCTTCAAGGCAGGACTAGAAGCCCGCCGCCAGTAAATTGGCAGCACATCACTGTATATCTGTACATAACCTGCAACCAGGATAACTGTATATGACTCATTCTGGAAGACCAAGCTTGATCTGCCCATGCCACCAACATATTGAACTGTAACCTGAAGAGGACGTTTCAATTATCTTGTAGAAGTAGAAGTAGTAGAAGCAATACATGCTATACACAAAACATTAAAATCTAAATTATGCCCTGTACATATACCTGTATGCGCGTCAGAATATTCATGACTTGAAGTACATGTACTAATTAACAAATTGCAATTTGAATGTAAATCTTTGCATATAGGAGCTGCACTGTGGTAATCACACGCAGCATTTTGACAGCAGCATAAGGGTTAACATAAATAAGTTGCGTCACTCAAGTATCTGCAGTCGTAATCACTTATGTCGCATGTTAGATGACGTCACAATCAAAATGAGTTCCAAAAGGCCATTGTTAGGAAATTGCTAGTTTAGCATGAGAATTAGGTTCAAAATATTCAACAGTGTTTAGTAAATTGTAAATTCATCAAGGACATTCGTACACTTGGGCTTTTCATGTCCATCATTGAGCTAGATTGCAGGAAATGTAAATTTCCCTTTCTCCGAGATCTAACAATACTCACTATTCTGTTACTTCTGATATACAGCTGGCCTTGACAGCTGGCTCTAGGACTATAGACTTAGAAAGCTTTACCGACTCCTTGGAACCGGGTACTCGGCTCCCAACTGCCGAGTACCCGTCTACCATAGAGTTCATATTGTTTGCATAGCCACCAAAGAAGAGAAATCCATGGCTTGCCTCCGTGGGGCTGGGAGGCTGGGTCCGTAACAGAATGGTGAGTATTGTTAGATCTCGGAGAAAGGGAAATTTACATTTCCTGCATTCTCCTTCGATCAATACTCACCATTCTGTTACTTCTGATATACACCAGATTTGGTCAGTAACCTGGTGGGAAGGGGCAAGCCATAAATGCTACTTTTGCCCCTTGGAGAAAGAGTTAGTCTTAAAAAACTTGACTAACGGAGACCTAAAAAGGACCGTCAAGTTAACGGAACCGAATCACATTCGCATCACTGACCCTCCCTCCCCCCCCCCTTTTTTTCTCCTAAGAAAAGGGAGAGAACTCACGAACATGTATCTCGCCTGAAAACACAAATATGCCAAGAGGGTTAACTGCTCCTTGCATATACACATGTATTAGCCTGGGAATGAGCATGAATATATAAGATGAATGAACATGATATATAGACATAATACAAAAAACTCTCAATCTTGAATTACCTCATGATAAATGGACTCCAGACGTACCGCCTCCAACCATTCACTGGTCCGGCCATCAGTGACATCCTCTCGCTTGACCATGTCTGCTTTTAAATTCTTTTCTTACCAAAGTGAAAAAAGGGAGAAGAGCAGTGTGGTCACTTAACTATCATTTCAAAACAGCTAAAGCTAGTGGAGTGGCTGAGTCTGACACATCCCTCATATAGTAATCCGTGAATGAGGACTCACAGATCCATTGTGAAAAGGCCATGATGTCCTCTAACGGAACACCACTGTAAAGGGCGGTCGAGGCGGCTAGTCCTCTAACATTGTGTGCCCTTGCACCTGGTGCCCAGTCGCCATCTCATGAGTAGTCTGAATGCATTCGACTACCCAACGAGAGATAGTATCCATGGATGCGGTGCCATAAGGCTTCTTATGACAGATGCATAGATGTCTATCGTTCGACCGTAACGAGTCAGTCCGTTTCCTGTACTTAGTCAAAGCACGGACCGGGCACCAGACACTGGCATCACGATCAAACCTTGTTAACTTCGGTATTATGATCGGTTTGCCGGGATATCTCAAAGATTGATTCTTTGACATACTCTGCTCATGGCAGAAGACGCCGACCCTCTCCGGAGACAATAAATCGGTCCCTCTCTGCCGAAAGCGCATGGATCTCACTGCGCCTTCTAGCTGAGAAAGCTGCCAATAGAAAGACCGCCTTTAGAGTCAAATGCTTTAGACTAGCCGAACGCAATGGTTCGAAAGGGTGCTTGGCCAGTACATTAAGCACTAAAGATAGACTCCAGGCTGGAATGACTACCGGTTGTCTCGGTCGGAGATTGCTCATTCCCTTCACCATCACATTTAACTGGGCCACCTCTGGACTATCCCTGTTGGCTAGACAAGGGATAACTGATGCCAAAGCTGACTTGTATCCAGCAATTGTGACGGGAGCTAGTCCTGAAAAGAACAGCTCACAGAGAAAGTCTGCTATTTGCTGAATAGTGGATTGAAAGGTATCAATACCCTTTTCTTCACACCAGTCTGCAAATCTGTTAACCTTGTTGTTATATGACTAGAAGGTTGACCTCCTTCTCGCAGTCGCGATGAAATCAGCAGCTTGTCGAGAAAAGCCTTCCGACGTGGAACGTTGTTTGATAACATCCACGCAGTTAATTTGAACATTTCGGGATGCTCGTGTAGGAAGCGTCCCTTGGCCTGGGAGATTATGTTCGGAATCTCGGGCAACTGGACTGGGATTTCCACCAGCAGATCTAGCAGATCCGTGAACCACGCCCTGCTGGGCCAATACGGCGCTATTAGCAGGACCAGACACGGTTCCTCCCTGATCTTCACCAATACCTTCGGCAGAAGAATGGTGGGTGGGTACGCGTAAGCGTACATCCCTCTCCAGCTTATCGCCAGAGCGTCTGTATCGACGGCATTTGGATCTGGAATCGGCGTGACATAAGTCATCTGATCTTCACCAATACCTTCGGCAGAAGAATGGTGGGTGGGTACGCGTAAGCGTGCATCCCTCTCCAGCTTATCGCCAGAGCGTCTGTATCGACGGCATTTGGATCTGGAATCGGCGTGACATAAGTCATGATTTGAGCATTTTCCCTTGTGGCGAACAAGTCCACGTTGGGTTTGCCCCACTGCTCGAAGATCCTTCGTAGAACTGGAGGGTTGAGGGACCATTCTGTTGGTAGAATTCTCTGTCTGCGAGACAAAGCATCCGCCAGAATGTTCAATCGCCCCGGAATGTGAGCTGCTTTCAAAACAACCGAGTAATTCCTGCACCATTGAATCAAGTGCCACACTTTGATACACACCGTGGGTGACCTGGTCCCGCCTTGGCGATTTATGTATGATACTACCGTCGAATTGTCCGACCGTATCAATATCACCTTGCCCCTGATCATTGGAAGAAACTCTTCCAACGCCAGTTCCACTGCCATCATTTCCAACAAATTGATATGCAGCTGACTCTCCTGGAGAGTCCATGTGCCCAAGACCTGGTGCTCTCCCAGGCAGGCCCCCCCCCACCCCTCCAGCAATGCATCTGTGTACACGGATAGCTGGGGGTGGGGTAGGTGCAGCGAAACCCCTACTAGGAGATTCTGACGCTCTTTCCCCCATACAAGATGCGACATTATCGGCTCCAAAACTGGCACCAGTTTTGACAGGGGTTCTGTTCTCTGTTTCCACAGAGACATCAGATACAACCGGATAGGTCTTCGCATCAGAGCAGCGTACGGGATCACCTGCGCCACGGAGACCATCATCTGAAGAAACCGCCTCGCCTGAATGTGGTTTCCCACTCGAAAACTCTTGAGGATGGCTAACAGAGACACCACTCTGGGCTCTGATGGGTAAACCCTGCCTTCCTCGACATTGAATCGCATCCCCAAATAAACGAAATGTTGAGTGGGTGTCAACTCGGATTTCTCCTTGTTGACTATCCAGCCTAGATCTGAAAGTAACTTCAGAGTCAGAGCAGTATCCACGTCCAACCTGGCTGCCGAGTCTGCTTTGATCAGCCAGTCGTCTATGTAGGTGTGTAGCGCCACGTTCTCTTTTCTTAACGAGAGAGAACCGTTTCGGTCTTGGCTCGGCAGGTCTAACTGGCACCGCTGTTCCTGTCGCACAGGTGCGGTCCAGGCGGATACGAAGGGAGCTCTCGTACCCTCAGGTATGATCCGCTCCCTTCTTTTCGCCCTTTGAGGACTTACCCTTCCCCTTCCCGCCTCTAGGGTGATCCGGAGCAACATTGGGGAGGGTAGGGGCCTCTACAACCGTCCTGGCTTTCTTCGCCGGCGGCGGCTGAGAAAATCCAGACGAAGCAGAAGCCGCACTAGGCTTAGCTTTCGCCTTGCCTTTATGCTTCTTCTGTTTCTTGGAAGGTTGAACAGTCAACGGCTTCCCTACAGCCCCTAGTGCGTGCGCTTGCCGCACTAGCTCCAGCTGTAAGTTTAGCGCCAACCGATTCTGCGCAATGCTAGCAGCGTCCTCTAGGATGGCCCGCGCCTGGCCACAGAAGATGCTAGGACCTGTCAGGGGCGTCCCAAGAAGACGTTCCCTGACGGCCGTAGCCGGACGCATATGGTCAAGAACCATTTGCCTCCTGGACTTTGTAACACGCGCCTGCACCCTTGCCAGCGCGTCCATAGACAGCACAAGGCCGTCATTTACGCACGAAAGCGCCACAGGTGGCACAGGGTGGCCTGCCCCCGCTTCAGCCCACACCGACTGAAGAAGGCGATAAAGAGTGGTTGACAGCACTCATAGCTGCCCTCACCGCATAGGGACAGGACTTCCTCATGGTGTGCCTGGGACTTGTCCACCAGTGCCGGACCGGGGCCACCCGCTCCAGCACTCTGGACACCCAGAACCCATCGGTCATCCTCCGTAACCCATGGTACCACACCATACCTGTCGTATTCCCCCCTGTGGAATACGACACCTTGCCCGCACCTCCCTGGAGGCCGCAGGGAGCTGGCCCTTGGTCATGAGCTGCTTGCTAAAAATAGCCTCTAACAACTCGATAAACCGTGGATCCAGTCCAACGGACTGGATGCGGGCTGCGGGCAAGATCCCCGTCCTAATCGATGCAACCGACGGACGGGGCGCATCCTCCTCGGCCGTGGCCGAAACCACCGACGGGTCAACCATGGCTAGCCAAGCCAGAGCCTCCGACCAGTCTACTTCCGAGGAGGACACACCCGTGAACACGTCACCCGTTGAGACGTTCACGGACCTACCAGCCACGGCCTCCCGGCTAGGAGCCGCGGCTGACACGCCAGGCACTCTGGTAGCATACGGTTCCGCCGCCACCCCCATGGAACACACCAGTCCATGGAGTAGGCCCGCACGGAAAACCGTGCGGACCCATAGCAGACGCGGAACCGTGGCCAGACACGGGCGCCAACGGCACCCCGTCTGACTGCCGGACCAGGCGAGATAGGTGAGTACCACGCCTGGCCCGGCACCGTGTCGGCTGGCATCACACCAACCATCACGGGACCGGTGCCCGGTACCGGATTGGCCTCAACCACGGGCAGAGCCGCTGCCCTGGCTTGCGCCAAGCCAGACAGATGGAGGACGGTTCCGTCCAGGACGGAATCGACCTCCATCTTCTCCACCCGTGGCATCACAGGCCGCAGTAACCTCTCCTCCTCGTCTTCAGACCCCGAAGAGTCATTACTAGACGAAGAAACCGTGGAGCCGTCCGGCTCCCATGCCTGACGGACCGGCCACCGCTACTGGACCACCCGAAGGTGGCCGCAGAGAAAGAAAACCTGTCAGGCCGGAGCCCGACGGGACTGCCAGGGGGCCGTACGAGACGGCTCCCTCGGTGACCAGTCCAGAACCCTGCCCAAGGACAGGGTCTGTACCAAGCATGGGGAGAGACTGCCCAACAACCTTCGGCAGCAGGGACGACACCAGCGTTGGCAGAACGCTATGCAGAAAACCCTGCATAGCCGGACCAAACCACGCCAGCGGTGCCATCTCCGCCACCTCCAGCTGACGTGGAGCGCCCCCCACCGGCCGAACCGGACGCTCCACGATTAAACCTTGGACCGCCTGACCCCGCGTCAGACCCAGCCAAATCCTTCTGGGCAAGGAACTTCAACATCATATCCGCGGACCACACTGCACACACATTACACCTACTATCAAGGTTACATGCAGTACATCTAAAGCAGACATGGTCCTTAAATAGGACCCGTACGAACTTGTGGCACTCATCACATGATGGCGGGGCTGGCTTGGCCTATAAATAAGCAAGCGGAACGAGACACGGATGGAAGGCAGACAATTAATTCTCAAATAATTTGACCATAAATTAACTGTAACCCTCCCGTACCCCACCCCGCAACGTTACAGCAAGGATCGCATTGATTATGACGACAAGAACGAAGCCGGCATTAAATACACCCATAATTGATCCTCCAGGATGTATAATGGAACCAGGAATCATATCGCATAGCATTCGGGGTATATTTACCATCTAATATAAATTATACTCCTAACGAAAGCCAAAACGATACGTGAAGAAAAAACAAAATGTAAACAAACTGCTGTAGCACACGGTAAAACCGCAGACCACACATCTTAATCACGAATTTTGAAACCACCGATCATTGCAAACAGATCGTGACAACACGCAAAACTTGACCATTCCAAAGTTTTCTTGTACCATTTTTAGTACGCAGCACCCAGAAGAAGAGGCGCAAATTAATGAAAAAATTTTCTTCACATAAACATCCGAGCACCACGGGTGTGACGTCACCCGCTCGGATCTTACGGAGAACGACGTCAGCCGATATTCGTGTTACAAATACCGTAGCAAACACCTATTTTCATATCTGCCGATCGCCTGTTGGGGTTAAAGAAGGCGACCATCCGGCATATCTCGTTGTTAACACACGTCCCAGATTCTTTGGGGTCAGAAATTGGAACATGCGACACAACGAAATTTAGAGACCTAAGTCTTTTAACTATGGAATAATAAGGAAATATACGACCTGGTTATCATCGGCAGTATCCATATTATCCAATTATCCTTGCAAGAGTGTCACTAGCTATCACAATCACAGTTAAACAAAGACTTAGATTTTTTAGATTTTTATTTCTCAATCTTTCCACTGCAAAAAGCATGTATAGTAGCTCTTGTTGCTATGCAAACAAGAATGATCTCTATGGTAGACGGGTACTCGGCAGTTGGGAGCCGAGTACCCGGTTCCAAAGAGTCGGTAAAGCTTTCTAAGTCTATAGTCCTAGAGCCAGCTGCCAAGGCCAGCTGTATATCAGAAGTAACAGAATGGTGAGTATTGATCGAAGGAGAAACAGTATTATGATCGAGACATCGGCTAAAAGTACTAGTAATGTACCCAGTACAGCTAATTGATATGCTTAAGATACTTGAATGACAGATCAGATCCCTCCATTACGCATAGCATTCACGCGCTACTTGGATACGAACAGTACCCAGCTTCAGATGTGGGCAATATCAGATCACATATAAGCATCATAGATATCAGAAACACAGACCAAGTGCTGGAAGTGCTCATCATCTACTGCCCAAAATCTGAGAAATACATCAGCAGTTGCTCCGTTATTAGATTTTGACAAATTTATATCAAATGTTTCTGATTACTCAATTATTTGCTTAACCTTCTAACCCGCGAATTTGTTTAAAAAAATTTCAATTATCTGATAGAAATGTTCATTTGCAGATCAAGAACACTATTTTTGAAAATTTACCACCAGTGGAATGACTGGCTCGGTTATCGAGCCAGTCATTCCAGCGATAAATTTTCAAAAACAGTCTCCTTTTGGTCTGCAAATGGACATTTCTCAAGTCCACTGCAGAAGGCATTTTGGGCTGATATTAGTGTTAAAGGGTTAATTCATGTCCAATCATGTTTTTTATGATTGATGGAGCAGACCATGTGAACACGTTCTATATGGGCGGCACCAGGCTTCAGATTAGGGAAATATCAGATTACATATAAGCGTAACATATATCAGACAAACAGACCAAATGAACAAGTTGTCATCATCTACTGACCAAGACCTGAGAAATAAGAGGCTATCACTAATAGATCTATAGATTTAACATATACAGAACCATGTACATAAACCGCTTCTAGTAGGCTAATAGCAATTTTAGCATCAATTCTTTTACATACGACTACTCAATATCCAAGAACATGCAGTTGTTCATTATTAGATTTTGATAAAGTAAGTTCAAATTGTTTGTGATTATCCACTCACTTGCTTAAACACAGATATGTACACGATATATGATCGTGATTAATGGGAAAAACACACGCACGCACACGCACACACACACACACATCAACACTGATTAATACCATATAGGCGTGTGCAATTTTTGCTTTGAAACATCGCGATCGATTTTGTAAAAAAAAATCGCGATTTTTGATTAAATCGTACATGTAGGTCCAAAAACGTAGGTCAGGAAAACTGGGACTTCAAATTTCTTGAAAAGGTTGAAATGATAAAAAAATAACACGAAATTAGAATGCAATTTCATGCGACTAACTCTTATCATCCTACTCTATGCTTTATGTATACCTTATATCCATCATCGCGGGAGTCAAATTATTAATTGGGACCGCCTAAATATTGCGCATAGTTTGATAAACATTGTTTATTTTATTAAAATTTGATATAAAATGTTGTCGAGAAAAAATTTAAATTAAGTGTTTTATCAGCTTCCGCTTATAGCCTCCCTTTTTAGGTAACTACCCGAGTCGCGCGAAGACGTTAATATTAGTACCCGGGGAGATACTGCGCAATCCACATACATAGGGCGGTAGCTTTGAGTAGCTCCGAGAGCTATGGCGTAAACTCGTCCTATAGTACAGTTTATAGTTGCTTTCAGAATGTACGATTTATATTTAAGAGTATTCAAGGCATCAAGCACAGTTCAAATTACAACAATCTGGAATGCTTTTGCCGAATCAAAAAGGAAAAATTATTACACTGCCTGAAATTACCAACTCTAGAATTAAAAAGAATTATGTTCACTGATTATTGCCTAACACACTGCAACTAAGTAAATACTTGGTATTTCACGACAGACTCAGGGTCTGCAGCAAATGAAAGAAAATTATATGGCGATTCGGCGAAGTAACTAGCTGGTTTTCTCAATGACAAAGGTGTTACCTCGCTATTGTTAGCGTGTTTATCTTAGCGCTTTGTGTTGTGATTAGTAATTATTCGACACGTGCATGGCACGGCGGGATATACTCACAATGAACACAGGTGTGAATTGATTATAATTTTACTCATGTACTGAAAGAATGTGACGGAAAAGTACACACTTCAGATTTTAAACAAACATGAACTTTTGACGATTTTACCTGAGAATTACATCGTAAAAATCGCTATTTTAAAAATAAATCAAACTTTACGATTAAATTAAAAAATTGTGCAAGTCTAATACCACATTTAACCCTTTAGCACTTATATCAGCCACAAACGCCTTCTGCAGCTGTCTTCAGAAATCTACATTTGCAGACCAAGCGAAGAGTATTTGAAAATTTAACACTAAAATGAGCGGTAAATTTTCAAAAATAGTCTTCTCTTGGTCTACAAATGGACATTTTCTGAGAAACTTGAATTTTTCTTGAACATTAAAGAGTTGATCGTGTCATGTGCCATCCATGTAGCAATCAGCTTTAGAAGCATAACATTTACATTAAGCTCCAATGTAAGCATTCTGACATGTCTCAGCAGTATCAGATACTACATTTTCATTGAATCACAGAATTCAGCAAAGATTTATTACTATCATCATGTACTGCCTGTCAGTGCCAGAAACCCATACTAACCGTACACAGTAACCCGTTGACACTCGGGGACAGATCTGCCTTAAATTGCAATGTTCTAGCCAATAGATTAGCCAAATAACATTTTTGTTAGCAAAATATAAAGTATTTTATCAACATGTTTACTTCAATGGCACTTAAGTATAAATATGTTTGCCGTCAATCACCATCAGTTAATATTATCAATTCTACAGTCCGGAGACAAGTGTCTCTACTTATATAAGAAGTTTTAAATACTTTGAAACTAATTCGACTGGAAGCTGTTGCTGCCTTAGGCATCAAAGGCAGAAACAGCTTTCAGTCATGTTAGTGTCAAAATATTCAGCAAGTTACAGGAATTTTTGCTTTGCAATTGAAATGCTGTAATTAGTCAGGATACCTGCCAATCAATAAGATTAAATTAATTTTAATGCTTAGCCAATTTTGCTTTTCATTATCCAGATTTCAGTTTTACTAGCATATGACTAATTGGCTAATGGGTAGATCTGTCCCCGAGACTCAAGACAGCCAAAAACTGCTCCAGCTATGGCCTTGAGAAATGACCATTTGTAGACGAAGAGAAGACTATTTTTGAAAATCTACCACTGGAATGACCGGCTCAATAACCAAGCCAGTCATTCCAGTGAAAATTTCAAAAATGGTCTTCTCGCTGTAAATGGACATTTTCTATGAGGAAAAATTAATTTTTTAAAACAAATTTGAAAGTTAAAGGGTTAAATAAACATTTATAGCAACTGTGAGGAAAACCATTCACCAGACTTAGGCTGCATGTAGATTTATACTAACTACTTGTACATGTATATGAATGGCACCTGCACCCAGCTTCAGATGTGGGCACCTGCACCCAGCTTCAGATGTGGGCACCTGCACCCAGCTTCAGATGTGGGCACATGCACCCAGCTTCAGATGTGGGCACATGCACCCAGCTTCAGATGTGGGCACATGCACCCAGCTTCAGATGTGGGCACATGTATTCAAATTCAGATGTGGCCACATGTATTCAAATTCAGATGTGCCCACATGTATTCAAATTCAGATGTGGCCACATGTATTCAAATTCAGATGTGGGCATATGTATTCAAATTCAGATGTGGGCACATGCACCCAGCTTCAGATGTGGGCACATGCACCCAGCTTCAGATGTGGGCACATGTATTCAAATTCAGATGTGGGCACATGCACCCAGCTTCAGATGTGGGCACCTGCACCCAGCTTCAGATGTGGGCACATGTATTCAAATTCAGATGTGGCCACATGTATTCAAATTCAGATGTGGCCACATGTGTTCAAATTCAGATGTGGGCATATGTATTCAAATTCAGATGTGGGCACAGGTATTCAAATTCAGATGTGGGCACATGCACCCAGCTTCAGACGTGGGCACATGTATTCAAATTCAGATGTGGGCACATGTATTCAAATTCAGATGTGGGCACAGGTATTCAAATTCAGATGTGGGCACATGTATTCAAATTCAGATGTGGGCACACATACTCAAATTTAGATGTGGGCACATGTATTCAAATTCAGATGTGGGCACACGTACTCAAATTCAGATGTGGGCACATGTATTCAAATTCAGATGTGGGCACATGCACACAAACTCTGGCACATGCGCCAGCTTCAGATGTGGGTACATGTACCTAGCTTCAGATGCGGGCAATATCAGATCACATATACGCATCATAGATATCAGAAACACAGACCAAGTGAAGAAGTGTTCATCATCTACTGCCAAGCATATTATTAACCCTTTAACCCACACATTTGTTCCTGAAAATTCAAATTTTGTCATAGAAAGTGTCCATTTACAGACCAAGAGGACTATTTTTGGAAAAATTACCACTGGAATGACTGGCTCGGTTATCGAGCCAGTCATTCCAGTGTAAGTTTTCAAAAATAGTCTTCTCTTGGTCAGCAAATGGCCATTTCTCAAGACCACTGAAGAAGTCGTTTTGACTGATGAGTGTTAAAGGGTTAACGATGACATATACATGTACAAGCAACACATGCCACTTACAGAATACATACATGTGTCATGTGCACACGTTTTCATATTTCCAATGTCTTATGAAAAGTCAATGTTTACATCACTAACCCTTTAATAGCGAAATCTGGTCAAGAAAATATAAATATTTGCTTAAATTAACCGTCTATTTGCAGGCTAGGAGAATACTGTTTTTGAAATTTTACCACGGGAATAATTGGTCAAGATTTTTTAAATTGAAATTTTTGTGCAATGAATTTCCATTTGCAGACCCACATAATACTCCTGGCAAGAGGCAATTTTTGCTACCTGGTAATGACTGGGTAGTACTGTTGTTCCTATTAATCGATTTGATCGATGATTGATTGGTTTGCATGTCCAACCAACAGATTGATCATGATTTCAGAAATCGGTTTTGACTGCTTATAAATTTACGATATTAAAACTACAGAACATGATTCCTTTTTTTTTTGGGCAAAATCATTTTAATTTGTTTTTTACAACTATATAACACAGTATTACTCCATACGAGTCCATAGTCTAAGACATTAACCTTCACAACACTGAAATAGTATGCTATGTCAAAACCAGCATTCCAATAATCTGTTGAATATTTATTTGACTGGAAGCAGTTGCTGAGATTCAAAATATTCAACAGATTATTTCTTAAATTATTACAGCTAAATATCCATGAACATGCAATAATTATTCCATTCAAAATTTCAGAATGGGTAAAAATGAGAAAATGTTATTATCGATTATTAATTGATCATCGGTAGTATGTAGGACCAATCATCGATCACAAAAATAGTACCAATTCCCAACACTCCATAGTAAATTATAAAATAGTCCTGCCAATGGACAAAGAAAGGCGTACATTGTTTGATTAGTGCAATTTGTTTGTATAAAGTTGTGAGCAGTATCAGATACTACATTTTAATTGAATCACAGAGATCAGCAAATATTGGCTATCATCATCTACTGTCAGACAACTGTACACTGCATATAGAATAAACAAATTCCGAAGCTTTTTTTTGATAAAATACACTAAACCTTGCTAAAATAGACTGTGCAACAACTATTACTAATCCTAAACTGTGAACAGAACTTCAGAACAAATCAGACCACTAGTTTCCAAGATATTCCTAGATCCAGAATTTTATCTGATCCGGAATTATGGTTTTTGAATTAAATATATCCAATATTAACCCTTTCACAGACCAATGCCTGAAAAAATTAATTAATATTTTTACGATATAGACCCTACTGTTGAATATTTTGAAATTAATTTGACTGAAAGCTATTGCTGCCCAAGGCAGCAACTACTTCCAGTCAAATTAATTTCAAAATATTCAACAATTTTCCTGTATGGTAGCGTTGAAAATGAGATACAGGGAATTCATCGGTGAAGGGGTTACCGTGTTTTTCAATATCCGTACCTTTAGCCATAATCAGTGATGGGATACCAGTAGCAGCAATGGCGGAACAGATAGCGTAACGCTTCTGGTTTATATTGATGCGACGATGCCAACGACGCCACACTTTTGTTGGTGCAAACATTCGGCCTCCACGACACATGTTCCCAAATGCAGCTTGACCAGACCTGTGTGTACCTCCGCCGCGAACACGGGGAATACGCGCTACGGCACGACCAGTTCCCCATGACTCCGCAGATGTCTGATGACCTGGCAAGT
The DNA here is from genome assembly GCA_034401795.1 of Chaetoderma sp. LZ-2023a. Lineage (NCBI taxonomy): Eukaryota > Metazoa > Mollusca > Caudofoveata > Chaetodermatida > Chaetodermatidae > Chaetoderma > Chaetoderma sp. LZ-2023a. The sequence continues at coordinate 129,582,085 of CM067360.1, forward strand.
GGCAATAAACAAATATTATTAACCCCTCTATGATCAAGATTTAGTCAAGAAATTTTTTTTGTAAATGTCCATAAGTAGACTGACTATTTAAAAAAATGTACCACTGCATTGACTATCACTGTATTTTCAGGAGGAATCCAGTTTTAGCTATGCCCTCTGGATAGCTACGCTCCACCAACGCTTTGTCCGGGTTGTGTTCGATCAATCCCTGAACTTTCTGAATCTCAACTTCCAGAAAGCCAGACAGGTAAGCTGTTGAATATTTTGAAACTAATTTGACTTGGTCCTGTTGTTGCATATGGCAATAACAGCGCCATCAAATTAGTTTCAAAATATTCAACAGCATGTTTATTAAATTGTACAAACATACATGATGGACTATTAAGTGTTTACCAAAGAATAAATCGAGTAATTCAAGGCGTGAGTGATTACGACGTCAGCCTACATGTCACGTAGTTGATTACCACATACGAATGATGGATAAACTGGATTCCTCCATTGGAGATGTCCCAAAATCACAGCAAAAGCTTTTGTTCGGCCTGATAATTACTTGGCATTAATCTATGGTACATTTTCAGAGATAAAAAACTTTTTCTCATTAACAGAAGATACAATGTCCACTCTCTCAATTAAAAAATATAAATTAAAATTCTACTAAAACTTAGCACATTTAGAAAATTTCTGTAAACACATCACTGTTCAACTAAATTAACCCTTAGCACTGTCATGTCCGTCTCTGATGTCAAAATCTTTAATTTTCAAATTAAATTAAAAGATGAATTGCAAGCCTGGAAATAAGATGCCTGTCAAGGACATTGTCAGGCACAAAACTATCAAATGTCAGGCAATCTTTCCGGTTGCTGACATTTTGTCAGGTACAGTTTTAAACAGTCCCAGTAGTTGCAGTGTTCAACAAAAGCATACAAGTGTTGACAAAGCCATTAAATATTCATCTACCTAAGGTGTATCACGATCAATGTGACGCATGTTTATTTGCCTTCTGACATGTTTCTAATAAGTTCAAGTAAAGAACACTGAAGTAGAATAGTGTTGACAATTCTGGATGTCCGGTAATAAGTAGCTGGTGCCTGACAAAGTCTTGGACACTGTTGAAAAAGTTATTTCCAGGCCTAAATTGTTGTTCATTTTTCAACAAATTTAGTGCAAGAGGTTACTACAGCGTCATCATCCATGAAAACTTGAAAAACGTACACCAGTTTCTTTGCTATTGACAAAGCAGAAGACGGAATATTGACATCAGAATAATAATGGTTGATTACTTCATTCTCTACCAATCAAGTTTTCAAGAAAATATAAATTATTGCTTTGTAGTGAATGCTTACAAGCAGGCCAAAATTCTACATGATAATATAACCGAATAACTGGCTCACTGCTCAGTCATCAAGATAGCCATACCAGCGGTTACTAAGCATGCATTTACACAAACAATGCGGTTACTAAGCATGTATTTATGCAAACATTGTGGAGGCAACATGTTTTGTGTTTACACAAATCTTTTATTTTGCACATGTATAAATATGTTGAACAACGTTAGGTAAACCCAAAATAAATCTGCAAAACCAAAATACGGGTTACGTACACATATTTTCAACTTCTATAAATTGGGTTTAAGAAATCTACTGTCTTTTTTACATTTTACGCAACAATGAGAATTAGAGCTGGGCGGTATTGTCATTGGGATGACGATAACGGTATCTGTGAAAAATACCGCGATAACTACTAATATCGCGGTATTTGGAATAATTTTGGATATGATAGGGTTAATATGGCCAATCTATGAATAGGCATCCTTTTTAGATGTATAAACAAACAAAGCCTACACTTTGTATTATATTTGTTTCAGCACCAAATAAAATATTTTTTCTCGCCTTTTTGCGTTTTACTTTGTCATTGTGAAGAGGAAGATGCGCATAAGTGGCCTTAACTCCGTCACTGTGTGCGCAGGAATCTCCAAGGGAAATCCCAAGGGTCCAATCTGATTGGTTAAAAACATCAAGTATCTTTCATTGGTTTTAACCAGGTCATAATCGGGTGCAGTGTTTAGTGAAGCATTCACGATCAGCTGTTTTTATTATTACTATTGAAAGCTTATAATGAATGCTCCGCGAGAAAGACCACGCGATTAGGCACATGATCAATTAATGGACAAACCAGGTCTGAAGACGTGATCAGCTGCGCGCGTGTATGCGTGTATAAAGATAACAAAATGACCTGAATTTTTTTTAGCAGTAAAATACAGAATGTAGAATTGTAGATAAGAATCGTCGATCACTGATTAAATTATTATATTGACGTGCAAAATTCTGGTACTGAATGGTTAATTACTGAAAATGTTTTATAAGGAATTGACTAATCAACCCCACCTGTCCGCTCAGCCCCCATTCCACCCCTTTAGAACATTGTCGACCGGCATGAAAGTCAATCACACACTTCGTCCTATAAACTGGACTTACCGGAGTATGTGAAAATAAATAATCATCAGCTATTTACACAGATTATTTCAAAACAATTTGACTCGAAGTTGTTGCTGTCGATGTCAGTAACAACTTTTGGGTCATAAAGTTTTCAAACTAATCAGCTCTTTATTTATTATTTCCTTTAAATTATATTTCCATAAAGCCTCTGCATTCGTCTTGAAAGTGGTTAAATCATAGCCCTATAGATCGATGGCGCAATAGTCGCCTGAGCCAATGACCCAGAACATGCGAAATTAGTGAATACAACACATTCCACGCTATAAGATCTGCTGTCTTCTAGAAAAGATGATCTAAGAGGTTATTAGTTATTAATAACTTGTCCGATTTTAGCTAAATATGACGGTATTTGACGATATTGGGGTTTTTTTAGAAATGAGACGATAACAATAACAATATCGCGATTTTCCCGGTTTTATCGGGAAACCGCCCAGCTCTAATGAGAATAAGAACAGGTACTATTTCAATTTGCCATACATTTACAAAAAATCCTTTTTTTATGCTGGAAAATTATTTCTTATTTAACTCTTTATCACTCCATTTGTAGACCAATGGAATTTTTTTGAATTTACCATTGGAATGACTGGCTAGATACGCGATTTCCAGTGGTAATTCAAATATTTTTTAAAGGAAATCTTTGCTCTAGGGGGCGGGCTAAGAACATACCAGCTTTAACCGATACTGCATATGGATGGCGAGAGTTCTTTTTCATCTCAGAATGTACAAAGCTGACAATGTCCGGCCGGATCGGCGCGCGGAACACCGCTGGTAACTTGACATGCACTTTTGTGTTCTCTCCTTTTTCTGAGTAGACTGTAATCAATGGCCTGGCTGCCTGTAAATATTAATACACTGTCACTTAAACATTTATATTCTCATAATTGGAAATTCAGCATAAGTAGTACAGACATCATAGAATTGAACGTGCTCAGATTTGCGATTGAGCACAGGAAACAGTACATGGGTACCAATACATTTATTTTGTCAGTAAATGTAGGGAAAACGATTACCTACAAATTCCTATACTAATATATATATATATATATATATATATATATATATATATATAGAGAGAGAGAGAGAGAGAGAGAGAGAATATATTCATGTCAGTGACAAACAAGAGGATCGAGGATAGGTCTTGGCGATATTAGGTTTTAGAAGATAATGAGATCTAGGAAAATACTGTGATATCACGATATATCACGGGGCATAATTTAGAATGTAATATTTGCATAGCATGAATTGCTACGCAAATTATAAATTGCATAGTTGTCTGCAAAAAATGTTTAGCAATTAACTCTTTCACGGATAAATTCCCTGTATCTCAATCTCAGAGCAAACAAACAAGAAAAGCTGTTGAATAATTTGAAATTAATTTGACCGGAAGCCATTGCTGCCTTAGGCAGCAATGGCTTCCGGTCATATTAACCTCAAAACATTCAACAGAATATGCTATACATTGTACAGAATTTACTTTTTCAGGGATTAATGATAGAATTTGAGAAAATCAATGTTAAATTGCAATCGCATAAAAATTGTGCATAGCAGATACAGCTTTGCATGATGCAGAATGTATAGCAACTGCTCAAACATGTGTAGCAAATTGAGATGCGATACCAGATACAGCTATGCATGATGCAGAATGTATAGCAACTGCTCAAACATGTGTAGCAAATTGAGATGCGATACCAGATACAGCTATGCATGATGCAGAATGTATAGCAACTGCTCAAACATGTGTAGCAAATTGAGATGCGATACCAGACACAGCTATGCATGATGCAGAATGTATAGCAACTGCTCAAACATGTGTAGCAAATTGAGATGCGATACCAGATACAGCTTTGCATGATGCAGAATGTATAGCAACTGCTCAAACATGTGTAGCAAATTGAGATACGATAGCAGACACAGCTATGCATGATGCAGAATGTATAGCAACTGCTCAAACATGTGTAGCAAATTGAGATGCGATACCAGATACAGCTATGCATGATGCAGAATGTATAGCAACTGCTCAAACATGTGTAGCAAATTGAGATACGATAGCAGACACAGCTATGCATGATGCAGAATGTATAGCAACTGCTCAAACATGTGTAGCAAATTGAGATGCGATACCAGATACAGCTATGCATGATGCAGAATGTATAGCAACTGCTCAAACATGTGTAGCAAATTGAGATGCGATACCAGATACAGCTATGCATGATGCAGAATGTATAGCAACTGCTCAAACATGTGTAGCAAATTGAGATGCGATACCAGACAGCTATGCATGATGCAGAATGTATAGCAACTGCTCAAACATGTGTAGCAAATTGAGATGCGATACCAGACACAGCTTTGCATGATGCAGAATGTATAGCAACTGCTCAAACATGTGTAGCAAATTGAGATGCGATACCAGACACAGCTATGCATGATGCAGAATGTATAGCAACTGCTCAAACATGTGTAGCAAATTGAGATGCGATACCAGATACAGCTATGCATGATGCAGAATGTATAGCAACTGCTCAAACATGTGTAGCAAATTGAGATGCGATACCAGACACAGCTATGCATGATGCAGAATGTATAGCAACTGCTCAAACATGTGTAGCAAATTGAGATGCGATACCAGACACATCTATGCATGATGCAGAATGTATAGCAACTGCTCAAACATGTGTAGCAAATTGAGATGCGATACCAGATACAGCTTTGCATGATGCAGAATGTATAGCAACTGCTCAAACATGTGTAGCAAATTGAGATGCGATACCGGATACAGCTATGCATGATGCAGAATGTATAGCAACTGCTCAAACATGTGTAGCAAATTGAGATGCGATACCGGACACAGCTATGCATGATGCAGAATGTATAGCAACTGCTCAAACATGTGTAGCAAATTGAGATGCGATACCGGACACAGCTATGCATGATGCAGAATGTATAGCAACTGCTCAAACATGTGTAGCAAATTGAGATGCGATACCGGATACAGCTTTGCATGATGCAGAATGTATAGCAACTGCTCAAACATGTGTAGCAAATTGAGATGCGATACCAGACACAGCTATGCATGATGCAGAATGTATAGCAACTGCTCAAACATGTGTAGCAAATTGAGATGCGATACCAGACACAGCTATGCATGATGCAGAATGTATAGCAACTGCTCAAACATGTGTAGCAAATTGAGATGCGATACCAGACACAGCTATGCATGATGCAGAATGTATAGCAACTGCTCAAACATGTGTAGCAAATTGAGATGCGATACCAGATACAGCTTTGCATGATGCAGAATGTATAGCAACTGCTCAAACATGTGTAGCAAATTGAGATGCGATACCAGATACAGCTATGCATGATGCAGAATGTATAGCAACTGCTCAAACATGTGTAGCAAATTGAGATGCGATACCAGATACAGCTATGCATGATGCAGAATGTATAGCAACTGCTCAAACATGTGTAGCAAATTGAGATGCGATACCAGATACAGCTATGCATGATGCAGAATGTATAGCAACTGCTCAAACATGTGTAGCAAATTGAGATGCGATACCAGATACAGCTTTGCATGATGCAGAATGTATAGCAACTGCTCAAACATGTGTAGCAAATTGAGATGCGATACCAGATACAGCTATGCATGATGCAGAATGTATAGCAACTGCTCAAACATGTGTAGCAAATTGAGATGCGATACCAGATACAGCTATGCATGATGCAGAATGTATAGCAACTGCTCAAACATGTGTAGCAAATTGAGATGCGATACCAGATACAGCTTTGCATGATGCAGAATGTATAGCAACTGCTCAAACATGTGTAGCAAATTGAGATGCGATACCAGATACAGCTATGCATGATGCAGAATGTATAGCAACTGCTCAAACATGTGTAGCAAATTGAGATGCGATACCAGATACAGCTTTGCATGATGCAGAATGTATAGCAACTGCTCAAACATGTGTAGCAAATTGAGATGCGATACCAGATACAGCTTTGCATGATGCAGAATGTATAGCAACTGCTCAAACATGTGTAGCAAATTGAGATGCGATACCAGACACAGCTATGCATGATGCAGAATGTATAGCAACTGCTCAAACATGTGTAGCAAATTGAGATGCGATACCAGACACATCTATGCATGATGCAGAATGTATAGCAACTGCTCAAACATGTGTAGCAAATTGAGATGCGATACCAGACACATCTATGCATGATGCAGAATGTATAGCAACTGCTCAAACATGTGTAGCAAATTGAGATGCGATACCAGACAAATTATGCCCTGTGTCACCTAGGTGATTGGACTTTAGGATACAGTGACTTTAGGATACAGTGACTTTAGGATACAGTGACTTTAGGATACAGTGACTTTAGGATACAGTGACTTTAGGATACAGTGTATTTTAAAATCTCGTGGAGATCATGACTGATAATGCAGACTTTCTACATTACTGATAGCCAGTAGCATGGATTAAATTGATCTCAATGTCCCACGTGAAATATAAAACAAGCGTACATATTGTATTTTATGGCGTTCTCAGTTTTATTCAATCACTTAATAAATTTGTTGCAAAAGAGACATTTGCCATTTGCACAAGGTAAATCCCAAAGTACAATTCAAATCTGAGTGGCTAAGATACAAATGGGTCTAAAGTTTAAGACGTGTTCGACTATCCAAATATAGGCAACTATATACAGGTATTTTAGTCGATTTAGGCTTGCACGATTTTTCGATTTAATCGTGAAGTTCGATTTATTTTTTAAATCACGATTTTTACGATGTAATTGAGGAAAGATCGGAAAATCGTCAAAAATTTCATGTTTTTAAAAAATCTGAAGTGTGTACTTTTCCGTCGCATTATATCAGTACATGAATACAATTATAATCGATTCACGCCTGTGTTCACTGTGTGTATATCCCGCCGTGCCATGCACGTGTAGAATAATTACTAATCACAACACAAAGCGCTACAATAAACTAGCTAACAATAGCGAGGTAACACCTTTCTTTGTCATTGAGAAAATCAGCTAGTTACTCAGTCGAATCGCCATATAATTTTCTTTCTTTCGCCGCAAACCCTGAGTCTGTTGTGAAATGTCAAGTATATAGTTTCACAACACAAAGCGCTACAGAATGTATAGCAACTGCTCAAACATGTGTAGCAAATTGAGATGCGATACCAGACACAGCTATGCATGATGCAGAATGTATAGCAACTGCTCAAACATGTGTAGCAAATTGAGATGCGATACCAGACACAGCTATGCATGATGCAGAATGTATAGCAACTGCTCAAACATGTGTAGCAAATTGAGATGCGATACCAGATACAGCTTTGCATGATGCAGAATGTATAGCAACTGCTCAAACATGTGTAGCAAATTGAGATGCGATACCAGATACAGCTATGCATGATGCAGAATGTATAGCAACTGCTCAAACATGTGTAGCAAATTGAGATGCGATACCAGATACAGCTATGCATGATGCAGAATGTATAGCAACTGCTCAAACATGTGTAGCAAATTGAGATGCGATACCAGATACAGCTTTGCATGATGCAGAATGTATAGCAACTGCTCAAACATGTGTAGCAAATTGAGATGCGATACCAGATACAGCTTTGCATGATGCAGAATGTATAGCAACTGCTCAAACATGTGTAGCAAATTGAGATGCGATACCAGATACAGCTATGCATGATGCAGAATGTATAGCAACTGCTCAAACATGTGTAGCAAATTGAGATGCGATACCAGATACAGCTATGCATGATGCAGAATGTATAGCAACTGCTCAAACATGTGTAGCAAATTGAGATGCGATACCAGATACAGCTTTGCATGATGCAGAATGTATAGCAACTGCTCAAACATGTGTAGCAAATTGAGATGCGATACCAGATACAGCTATGCATGATGCAGAATGTATAGCAACTGCTCAAACATGTGTAGCAAATTGAGATGCGATACCAGATACAGCTTTGCATGATGCAGAATGTATAGCAACTGCTCAAACATGTGTAGCAAATTGAGATGCGATACCAGATACAGCTTTGCATGATGCAGAATGTATAGCAACTGCTCAAACATGTGTAGCAAATTGAGATGCGATACCAGACACAGCTATGCATGATGCAGAATGTATAGCAACTGCTCAAACATGTGTAGCAAATTGAGATGCGATACCAGACACATCTATGCATGATGCAGAATGTATAGCAACTGCTCAAACATGTGTAGCAAATTGAGATGCGATACCAGACACATCTATGCATGATGCAGAATGTATAGCAACTGCTCAAACATGTGTAGCAAATTGAGATGCGATACCAGACAAATTATGCCCTGTGTCACCTAGGTGATTGGACTTTAGGATACAGTGACTTTAGGATACAGTGACTTTAGGATACAGTGACTTTAGGATACAGTGACTTTAGGATACAGTGACTTTAGGATACAGTGTATTTTAAAATCTCGTGGAGATCATGACTGATAATGCAGACTTTCTACATTACTGATAGCCAGTAGCATGGATTAAATTGATCTCAATGTCCCACGTGAAATATAAAACAAGCGTACATATTGTATTTTATGGCGTTCTCAGTTTTATTCAATCACTTAATAAATTTGTTGCAAAAGAGACATTTGCCATTTGCACAAGGTAAATCCCAAAGTACAATTCAAATCTGAGTGGCTAAGATACAAATGGGTCTAAAGTTTAAGACGTGTTCGACTATCCAAATATAGGCAACTATATACAGGTATTTTAGTCGATTTAGGCTTGCACGATTTTTCGATTTAATCGTGAAGTTCGATTTATTTTTTAAATCACGATTTTTACGATGTAATTGAGGAAAGATCGGAAAATCGTCAAAAATTTCATGTTTTTAAAAAATCTGAAGTGTGTACTTTTCCGTCGCATTATATCAGTACATGAATACAATTATAATCGATTCACGCCTGTGTTCACTGTGTGTATATCCCGCCGTGCCATGCACGTGTAGAATAATTACTAATCACAACACAAAGCGCTACAATAAACTAGCTAACAATAGCGAGGTAACACCTTTCTTTGTCATTGAGAAAATCAGCTAGTTACTCAGTCGAATCGCCATATAATTTTCTTTCTTTCGCCGCAAACCCTGAGTCTGTTGTGAAATGTCAAGTATATAGTTTCACAACACAAAGCGCTACAATAAACAAGCTAACAATAGCGAGGTAACACCTTTTGTCATTGAGACTCCGTCAAATCGGCATAAAATTTTCTTTCTTTCGCTGCAGACCCTGAGTCTGTTGTGAAATGTCAAGTATATACTTAGTTGCAGTGTGTTAGGCAATCAGTGAACATAATTCTGTTTAATTCTAATTTTTCCTTTTTGATTCGGTTGTCATGTCAAATTAAAGAAAATAAAGGAACAGCAATCCAGATTGTTTGATTTTGAACTGTGCGTTCTGTTGATTACTCTTAAATGTAAATCGTGCGTTCTGAAAGCAACTATAAACCGCACTATAGGACGAGTTTACGCCGTTACACTAATACCTACTCAAAGCTGCCATCCTATGTATGTGAATTGCGCATTATCTCCCGCGGTACTAATATTAGCGTCTTCGCGTTACTCCGGTAATGACCTAAACTCGTCCTTTAAAGGGAGGCTATAAGCGGAAGCATCATGTAATTTTTTTCCCGGCGACATTTCTTTCTCAAATTTTGATGAATTAAATGTTTATTAAACTATACGCAATATTTAGGTGGTCCCAATTAATAATTTCACTCCCGCGATGCTGGATATAAAGTATACATTAAGCAGAAGTAGGATGGTAAGATTTCGTCGCATGAACATGTTTTAATTTCGTGATATTTTTGTATCATTTATTTCAACTTTTTCTAGAAACAAGTCACGTTAATCCGGTTTATACTTTTGGGAATTTGGATCCACGATTTAATCGAAAATCGCGATTTTTTCCATAAAATCGATCGCGATGTTTCAAATCAAAAATAATCAGCTTTGTAGTTATCTACAGTTCCCCAGTCATTGCCAGTTGAACACCACATAGCTAATTGCATTTCCGGTAAATCTAGCTGTCTGATTGGTTAAGATTCACTTTGACTGCTATGCGCTGTAGGATACTTCCTATTAGGGAATGGACTTGTAATTGCATTGAAATTTTCTAGCTTTTACAATGAATTTACCTGTTATTCCCTCTCCACCACCACAAACCAAGGCCAGTTAAAACTTGTCCATCTTTTGACATCGCTCGGATCATAAGAGTTCTACCGCAAAGGCGTGAATATAACATTTCACCATAAAAGCTGAAATATGTACTGTAGACCAGATCTTTCTTATTAAATTTTAATAAATAAATAGTCCAATTTACTGATTAATTTGACATTTGATAGAAAGTTGTTGTCAGGCGAGACTGCACTCGCCAGAATCTTTCAATCTAATTGTTTTAAAAATAATCAGCTGGTCTTACGTCTTATTTCCTTCCTTATTTTGGCTACATTTAACGCATTCAGCGTAACAGTGCCTGTGGTTGTCACCCCTTGGACGATTAATCCTCCAAAGCGATGTGTAGGGGTGGGTATTGCGAATATTATCGTATCGCGATATATCACGATACAGGGAGATTGTATCACAATATGTGTCATGATATATTGTTCAGTCTGATGCGTATTATTAATGGCATTGTATTCGATACGGCTACGTATTGATAATACCTCCCAACTCTAGCGATGTGCAATTAATTATCCTAGGGACACGCGTGTTGTGAATAGGGTGTGTCACAATACGCATTATGTATCGTGATATTCAAGCTTGGCAATACACGTATCACATCGGCACCTCTGTATTAAAATACGGAGGTACACCATGGTTAGCCATTAGACCTTAAAATTAAACACTGACATGACTTAATAGCATGCATTATTTTCATCTTACATGTATTTTAGCACAGAATTTAGTTCACATCAAAATATCTTGGCAAATACATGGAGATTGAGATTTTTGCTTGTTAGTACTTTATCACACTGTTAAATAAGCTAAAATATTGACAAAATGTTTTGTTTCACATTTTCCTTTGCTGGAAGTCATTACTTACATAACTTTTAATATGCAAATTTGTGTATTTAATACAAGCCATCACCATATCATTTTTCTCAGGACAGACAAGACGTAAGTCGTGGGTCCAGGACTTTGGTGAATTTTGCCCGAGTCCTGAATACAAATACTTGAGTCCCAACTCGCACGGATAGTCTTTAATATTTTGACGACCATACTCCATACCAGCTAACAGTCACATTAGTTCCAAAAATATTCAACAGATAAATTTCCTATACGAATGTCTCAAAATTGTCATACCAAGGTAATTACAGGTAATTGAATGATGATTGATCAATGATGATTGATCAATGATGGTTGAAAAATGTCTAACATCATTTTCATGTCTGTTATTTGTCTGACACCTGAATGAACCTGTCACTTTCATTTATGGCAGGAGTCTGGCTGTCACCTGACTTGTCACCTTGATTTCTAGGTTCTGGAACTTTGTGTCCATCTATATATTTGGGACGTGATAATAACCAGTGACCAATGGCAGAGTCCGCTTCAAAATCACACATACTAGGAGGACCTTCCTGCATGATCTGCAGTTGGTCAAGAAAACTGTCTTGAGTCATAGTACTACGGAGTTTGGTTTTTAAAACATTTACTTTAGAAAAACCTCGTTCACATGCAGTAGTAGGAGAAATAGTGATCATGAATTCGATCAACCTCTGAATATGACAAACATTAGCCTTTTCCTTTTCCCGATTTTGACTGCTTTTCATCTGTATGAGCATAGGATATACTTTTGTCGGTGCATTGGTTCAGAATTTGTTGACATACAATTTAAAGTCTAGCCACTCTGCCGTGATAAAACTTTTCTCCTTTGCTGTGAAGTAAGGGCCAACCTCCGGGTGCACTCAGCAATGAATCCAGATCACTGATACCATAGGTAGCTAGTAATGATTTATCTAGTGGCCAGTTTTGGAAATTTAAAACGTAAATTCGACTGACGAGATTTCATGTTTGTTGACTTTTTTAGGAAAATGGTAGGTATTATTATTAGAATGCATTACTCAACGAGATGAATAGCGCCCATTGTTTAGTTCACAGGCACTTGAAGTTTATATAATCGTGATTATATAATTCAAAATGATTGTGGACGATTATAAAATGAAATAATCGTGTAATCGCCATGTTGAAATTTTTGTCAAGACACTTATGCTTGTGAAACTCTGCTCGCTTTACCAATCATGGAAACAAACATCCAGCTATCAGCCGAATGTGTGAATGATTAAATAAAATAAAATAAATAAATAACTGATTTGTTTGTATTGACTCATGATTAGTTTTAGATGAATAAAGATTGTTCACTTGGTCGCTATTTGTCATTGTTGTTGTAATCACACACGCTTATCCCGCATTCCCCATTCTCTGAATAGTTATGCGCTAACTGTTTTTCCAAAAAAGTTCTAAAACTGATACCACGGAAATTCAACGCATTTTCTCCCATAAAAATTCTCACCGCCTACGCCTATGTTTAATGTATACCTCAAAACATCACTGGGGAAGTGAAATTATTTGATTTATGCGCCTAAATATTGCGTATCCTTTAATAAAGGTCGTTTATTACATCAAAATTAATCCACAATTTGATATAAAATGGCGTCACGAAAAATACAAAATCACGTGATTCGCCTCCAATTGAAGTGTTTTTAGAGCGAATACTCGGATATAAATATTCTGGAATCGGGGACTCGGGAATTTCTACATATTATCATTGCGCGATAGGAACTGAGTATTATACTGATCTGAATAACGGGTACCCGTTTGATAAACTCCTGTTAGCGTATAATATCTCGCGAGAACTCGCCGCTCCCATCGCAAAAGAGCCGGTGGCTCGCCAACGTAAGAAGCCGGCTATATTGTCGCTCGTAATAATTCAATTTGGCTCATTTAATGTTGATTGGCGTTACAAAATTGATGCACATTTTCTCCCGTTCTTTGGTACATACATTTGGTCTTAAAATATACTTATAAGGAAGGTATTTAATCACGTCAAGACTGTTTTAAGCGCATTTTGACGACAAAAGTCTGGAATCTGTATCATGGCAGAGATCGGTTTGAAGTAGACACACTCTGTGACACGATTGTTATTATTATACACGCTATTCTTACAAATTTGCTCTTAAAAATTTCTTTCTATACAATCTGCTGAGTTAGGGGGTGGGCTTCTAATACAGAGTTTTGCCATTTTGAAACTACTAAGAAATTATTGGAGCTCATATGTCAAAGTTAGGGGGTGGGCTTCTATTAGTGCATAGGCCACAATTAAGCGAAATACGGTAACTTCCGTTTTCCGTCTAGAAAAATCTTGATACATTCCTCTGTTTGCAATCAACAACTGGTGTATACTGTCCATGTTTGTATACCCAAGTGCCTAACCCATAATCTTACAATCTGCAGTAGCATAATAACAACCTCTTAAGTAGCATTGACGTAGTTAATATATACACCTGTGCAAAAGTTAAGCACCACCCTATTTTTACGCACATGCGAGGGTATATTCATGTGCTATGAAGAAAGCAATAGCATAAACATTTATGTACCCATCCATCCTAGTGCAAGAGGTAATAATGCAACTAGAGGAATGCTGATTATGATGGTGGGGAAACACTGTATGTTTTTGTTTGAACTTGAAAACGAGGCCTGAATATGGTTACGTTGACACAACTGACAACTATTGCCCTACAGTTGACACACGTGGCTAGATTGTCATTAATGGTGTCTGAAAACGAAGTTTAACATTTGTGCACGAGTTTTAGACTGTCATTATTAATACCGGGTATATCCACCTTGTGCCTGGATGACGGCCTGGACACGACGTCTCATGCTGGTCACCAACCGACTGATACGCCATTGTGGTATTCGTTGCCATTCAAGATGGAGTGCGTCTGTTAATTCCTGTAGGTTCTGCACAGGAGGATCCCTCCTTCTCACCATGTTTCCCAGAATGTCCCAGATATGCTCAATAGGGTTCATGTCAGGGCTCCTTGCTGGCCATGGTAGGGTTTCGATGGCATTCTGGCGGAGGTATTCATGCACAGCTCTAGCACGATGTGGTCGGGCATTGTCATCCATGAATATAGGGTGGGTTCCAGGTGCATGATTTACAAAATGAGGGACCACAACTCTATCCAGTATGGAATCTTGATAGCTTTGTCCATTTAGTGTTCCAGGTACAGTCAACAGATCCAGCTTACAATCAAATGAGATGCACCCCCATATCATAACGGAACCTCCACCAAATGGAACTTCTTCCATGATGTTACGTTGGTCGTACGCCGTGCGTCTGGACCTCCATACACTAGTTCGACCATCTGTGGCATGAAGCAGGAACCGACTTTCATCGGACCAGTGTACCCGTCTCCAGGATCTCATGTTCCAGTGTCTTCTTTCGTTGCACCACCTCAGACGCTCCTCTTTGTGGTGTGCAGTGAGGAGAGGACGTCTGACAGGTCTCCTAGTTTTCATGCCAGCAGCATACAGTCTCCTTTTGACGGTAGACACTGACACTCTATTGCGCGTTTCCCATTGCTGGCTGAGCACTCTGCTGTTGGTGAATGGAGATCTCCTAACAAGGCGTACTAGGGCTCGATCATCACGGGCAGTAGTCTTCTTCGGTCTTCCAGATCTAGGCCTGTCCATCACCTCGTTAGTTTGCCCATGTTTTGCAATCAAACGACTGATTACAGTATGGTTAATGTTCAGCTGTCTGCCAATCTCTCTGCATGACATACCAGTGGTATGCATGCCTATGATTTGCCATTTCACACGATCACTTAACCTTCGTCTTGCCATAGCGGTTCACAATCAAGAGCTAATTCTCTCTGTACAAATAAACCACGGTCATGAACACAAAATTCCTAATCTTGTCGCCTAAATCTGTATGTAATGTTCTACACCTCAAACTGGACTTTTACATAACTGAACACGTGTGCTGTTTCCCGCCACGCACGGACATCAAGCGGCGTGAAGTCATGCATGCATGTGCATTTCGTACTTGGAATTATGTCAGCTAACGCGGGGACAAAAAGTATGGCAGCCTAGTTGTACCATCATGTTTCTACGTTCTATTGTTTTTGCTGGTGCTTAACTTTTGCACAGGTGTATATAATTATAATTGCGCGGAGGTTACTTTCTTGATGGCTATCTAAATACAACTGATTCAATGTTTACAAATTCATAAAAACAATGGCTTCTTACAATTGACAAGTTCAGCCACGTATTACTCAAGCCGAAGTGTGTTCCCGGTACGGTTATCGTTAACAGCGCAGTTTAGCATACACCCGAAACCAATCTGATGTTGCCGCCCCTAAACTCTTGCGTAATAACGGCGAGATTTTGCGAGATTGGCGAGAATTTGTGCTTGATGACGTTTTACACAAGCCGAAGTGTGTTCCTGGTACGGTTAAACGCAGTTTAGCTTACACCGGAAACTAAACGGAGATTTTGAGAGATTAGCGAGAATTTGTGTTTGATGACGATTTATAAGAAATGCCTGCCAGGAGAATTGCAATTGCCGATATTTTAATGTTCCATACCTTTTTCATAGCGGAAACATAAAATATTGATTTTCCATACTTTTTCAAGCCCTGGAAAAGGGTTTCTTAATTTTCCATACTCTTTCCAGACTTCCACGAACCCTGCACATTTGAACGTTATCCATGCAAACGCTGTCTGTGTTAAGACAACAAACCTTGTCAATATCTAATCAGTAATAAAGAAATGGAATAAAGATACAAAACAATGAAATAATAATCAATAAATCATTTGAGATATTTACTACTAAATTTGAATTTGCGTTATTTTTTCACCAAGTATAGTAGTAGCGTGGAGTATCCAGTTTCGGGGCGCCTAAGCAGAAATTGCTACTAATTTAATAAATACCATAAATATTTAAAAATAAATTGGCTTAATTTGTTAGTTACTTTATCCCTTATACAGCGCCAAGTTAGAAGAAAATCCCCGAAATAAAAATGTCAAAACAGTGCTATCAGGCGATGACATACTTCAAAACAAACAAAAACGATGGTATCCTGTTTCGGTGATACCCATACAGGCTCGCCTAAATTTTTGTTTTTAGACAGAATCAGAATATTTTATTGGCATGAATCTACATACATATAGATATAACCAAACATTAAGTGACGTGAAATATGTACATGACGGACAGAATATGAGTATATGAATATATAAAAATATATATGTATATAAATATGCAATCTATATTATTGACTATTTACAGAGCACTGGAAGTTCCATTATCCTATTGAGCGTAGAGCGTATTTATCCCAAGAATATGGCTTGGTACTCCCAAAACGAAACGCAGTGGGTCCGTAGGTCTACTGAAGTCATGGATGGTTGAGAAATACTAATTAATTATTTTGGAGAAAACTGCTCACACTAACCCTTTTAACAACCAATGAAATGGTAAGTGGATTCATTGAGGTGCGTTCAGGTACAATCTTTACGTTGAATATTTTGAAATTAATATGACCGGAAGTCATTATTGTAATGGCTTCCAGTCATATTAGCCCCAAAATACTAAAAAACTCTTGCTTGTAATGAGCCCTAGGTTCAAGTTTGGGATCCATTGACTTCAGATCGTGGGGTCGCTGTGACCTCGAATTTAGATACAATAGGAAACAATGAGTATGGACATAGTGGAAGATTCTGGTGATCAGGTGAGTGAACATTTAGCTTTTTTCAGACTTTTAGGAATTCAGATCGTTTCTTTTCATCATGCATTGGCTGACATATAGCAGGACAGGTTTGCACACCTCTGTATCGCCAGAATTACAAGACATGATGAAAGAAAATTTCTCAGTACCACTGAGGGATGTGAAATTTGGAAAATTGTTGCTAAATGAGGAGTATAGGGCAGCTCTTTCCGTTTGATAAAAGGGACAATGGAGGACAAAATGCATCTCATCTTCTACAGCTTGAAGGTTACACAGCTGACATAATCTATTTTCGGCTGGTGTTTTGGGAGAGGTATGTCTTCCTACTTCGATTTGAAGATTGTGCGCACTGACTCTGAGCTTAACGAAATGCCATTTTCTATTGAAATTTTTCTCGGAGAGTAAAAAGTTTTCTATTTTAAATTTTGATTTGAAAGTTCTGTATGTTCTCAATTTAGAACCTTGTTTGGAGACAGAGAATGGTTGAATGAGATCCCTGTTTATGTAAGCAAACCAATTTTCCTGATATCTTGTCTCCATCATTTGCCTAAGCGCTGATATGGATTTAATTTTGCTAGCGCTTACATGATTTCCCCAGATTTCTTCTAAGCCAAAGTTACTCCATAGAGTTTTCATGAATGAGGCCCAGTTTCCTACGTCTGGTTGTGAAATTGATTCTTTGTAGGCTTGATAAACGATAGTCTCAGAGTCAATTGCACCCAATCTAAACCAGAATTTTGCTGCATTTGTAAGGAGTGTATTTAGCAAGGAAAACTGACCCAATTCGCCTCTCACAGCTGCATGAGTAGTTTTTCTGTTGACTCCAAGAACATATTTACAGAAATTAATTAGGACTTTTTCCACAGGTACATTATCCCCCAGTTGCATAAAGTTATGGTTGTTGATCCCTTTAATGTAAAAAGGACTCCAAGTTTCGCTGCAATATGATAGGATTGGGACGATTAATGACTGGAACAGTTTAAATGACATTGGGATGCTGTTCCTGGTATTTAATATTTTAAGTTTAAATAACGCCTTGTGACCCTGTTCTGCAAGTCTCTCGCATGCTGCTTTGAAAGCGCCTGAAGGGGTGAAAATAATCCCTAAATAGCAATATCCTGGGACAATTTCTATTTGGGACCCCATGTATGAAAAGTGGTGCTTCTTTAGGAGGTGACCAGGTTTGTTAGACACAATTACCTTGGTCTTATCTAGATTTACGGTTAGGTCCCATTTCCTGCAGTAGATGCCTAGCTTATTCAGAGCATTTTGGAGACCTCTAGATGATTCAGATAGTATGGCCAGATCATCTGCATACATAAGGCAGTTAACAGTGATGTCATGCAATTGAACAGGGTCGCAAGTATCATCAAATATGTCTGGTAGAACACGTAAATATAGATTAAATAGAAGTGGACTAAGAACACAGCCTTGCTTTACTCCTACTCAGGATGAAAAGCTGTCGCTGTGCCCATCACATACTTTGACCGCATATTTTACATCAGAATACATATTTTGGATGATGTTTAGAAAATTACCACCAATATCGGCTTGTAGACAATACAGCTACCATATAGAGCAAAAACTGCTGAACGTTCGAAGTTGTCAGAATGGGGAAGTGTTTAATTGTCATTTTCTTGTTTTTTCTCAGGTGATGGTGGTGGACATTTTCTTCAGAATGGAGCTAGTTGTGAGGGCTTGACTAAAGCATCAAATGGAAATATGCAAAAGATATTGAATAATATTGTGCTGTGCGTATACTCCTTGATTTTGATAATGTGCTAAGAACAGGCACTGCGCTGTTGACTTTTGAACCATCCTGGCCAGTCTGGATTTTGACATTGGTCACGTGGTATAAATAAAACAGATAACGGGGAAGAATTTCCAATATTTGGAGAAAAAAAATTTACGTTTTTTATTTAAAATACAATGCTTTAAAGGCATATGATAAAAAGTAATAAGAAAATCGGCAATTTTTTACATGCTAAAGTTGATTTAGTGCCGACTCACATTTTATTGTGAATTTTCAGGGGAAACACGGTAAATGTTACCGATAATTACCGTAATGGTTGATTACAAAATTATGACATGAGAATTTGTGTTGTTGCACAGCGCATGCATACCGAAAGCTCACAGAAACTAGAGCCTCACCGAAACTGGATACACGATAATATGAAATATGCTAATAATATGAAATAGGAACTGGTAAACTTCAAATACCTGTGGTTTAGTTATCGATGTGTGCAACAAGTTTGAGGCGAAGCTTGTTTTACCACGTCCGAGTTGTCTATTGTATAGCGGCGACCACGCAAGCTTGTTTTAACAAGTTCCATAATTCTTAACGCCCGTCCTTATTACAGTAACTCATTTTTTCCCATCGGTAGTTTTGAAGTAGACCGTAGTATCGTACTTTGGATGTAATTTCCATAAAAACGATGGACAATCTGTAATGGTAGGCAGATCTGCAGTATTAACGTGTTTTTAATTGGAATTGTCCGGTTTTCCTAGGTTTTGTCCGGCTCCACCAAAAAGTAATTTGGTATTACGAAAACTGGTGCTACCGACATATTTATTAAAAGAAATTAATTGAAGGTATAAATTTTCTTTTTATCATTAAGATCATATAACTGTTTCAAATTTGAGGCATGGAATGGACGTGTTCTCATTAGCATTACCATTTTGTCGACTGATATGTGCACGACTCGTGGCACGAGGAAAAGGAATTGACGGTTAACAATAAAAGACGGATTAGCGGATTTTAGATAATTGCGGAGTTGACTGTACCGTATAAAATGCGAATCAGTACCGAAAACGCGGTAAAATTACGTTGACAGAAATGATTAACGATGTCAAGTCAATTTACTTTGGCTATTTTCATTAAAGCAATATATGCATTAACTAAAATAAAGATATATACCCTAAATTTACCACTAAGTAAGGGTCCATTTTGGCGACTGAGCGGGTCAATTTGTAAACCAAACTACCAGAGGGAATAGTCAGGCCCTGGGCTTCATATCAGGGCCCTGGTCTTCATATCGCGAGACTTAAGGTACAGTCCAAAAATCATCAAAGGCAGGGCATATACAATAATGGTCAGGCCCATCCTAGAGTATAGCTGTACAGTCTGGACCCATATCGTTCAGTGCAGTCAGACAAGCGTATGGCTGTACAAAAAGAGCAGCTCTATTCGTACTAAACCAGCCACACAGAAGAGATACCCCAGCAACCAGAACCAGTAGTACCTCAGATATGGCAAATAAACTTGGATGGCAGCCACTTAAAGAATGGCGACAATACCACTCCCCGGCGCTGCTGTACAGAATATCAAACAGCTTCGCAGATGTCCAAACAGACTTTCATCCAAAGCCGCTAGAAGAACAATGGGATACCAACATCATTTCCAGCAAGCTAGGAGAACAAGGTGGTCCTCAAACACAGCTTCCTCTCACGCACAATAGCAATGTGGAACAGCATACCACAGCTAGATGTTGCCCTTGCTCATGACGCTTCAAGGAGTGGCGGGGGGGGGGGGTGGTGGTCAAACGAACCACCATTGAACTGGCACAAATTGACTGTAAATATGTACATACAAATTCGAAATTGACCAGTATATATATAATAATTTGAGAAAGCTTCATGATCCACACATGCCATCAAACGTATTGAATGGTGTCCCGGAGAGGTCATATCAATTATCAAATAGAAATTGAAACAGTGGTTCCATGTACCCGGTTCATGCGTGGTGTAGCGCGGATTTACCGGTCAGGATGGACCATCCCAGCCAGTCTGGGTACAGAACTGCCAGGCCAGATACGTTTCGAGCACGCACCCCCACCCCTGGGTAGGATGATACACGTGTATAGATCGAGCCATATATGAGAGGTTTGTAAAATAACTAACTCCGCGAGATCGCCTAGTGCGCATGCGCAGGCGTCAGTGATTGCTAGCCAACATGCATTAGTGTTGAGGAGAAATAACATCTTATTTTGTACAGAGTTGGTACACGTAATTACTTTAAATTACCCCCTTTCTCGCCGAGGATTCCAAAACTCTTTACTATTTTAAAATCAGTCCAGAATTAACTGGGTTATAGCCAATTGAGCCAGGAAATTCCTTTCAAAATATTGAACCCCATAGGCTTAGCGCATGCACGGTCTCAGTGCATGGGTACGATAGTGCGGCACGTGACCTGCTTCTCTGCCTCTGAAGTGCACTCGCTGATTGGCTGTGGTGCGCCAGCTGTGACGTCAGAGGTAGTATAAAAGGGGCTAGAAAATTAGATTCAGCAACAGTTAGGTGGCAGTGAGGTGCCTAGTCTGAAAGCACGAGCTTGAGTTAATGCAATCTGTACAGCAGATACCTAAGATCTGCTGCGGATCCATTTGGTTTTGAGACTCGTCGTCTCTAGGGTACAAGCCACCACATCGGCAATCACAAGTTTTTGTAAACTCCCGGGAAGATATCACCTAGAGTCAATAAAGAAATTAAAGTCAGGTAGCCCAAGCCACTAGTTCCAAAAAGCGACCTTTCATGCAGATGGGCCTTTTGGCCCTGATGTAGCTCGTCATCCAGTATGCGGGGCGAGTGACATGCTCTGTGATAACTTGCCCGATCTGCCATACCACGCAATCAGTGGTGTAATCAATCCGCACAGCATGTGTTAGCATTTTAGACATTTTTGACCACAGTTAGGGGAACATTGCCTGATGCATCATGTGAGCTATTCGATGCATCTCGTCTTGTGGTCTGTCAGAATGCATCTGCATTATTAACTTCATCAATGGCCCTTCAAGAACTACAGGGCAGCTTTTAATTTCCGCACACGTACAGAACCTTTGACACACCATTTAAATTGATAACTATTTATGTAGACATGACTATCTACTAACCATCCATTTCCACAAATGATCTTCTTCACTTTTCCTGAGATTGAACCACATCCGCAGTGTGTAGAACTTTTTCCATACTGATGACTAATAGGTACTCTGTTATTATTATATTATTATCATATTATTTTTGTGTAACAGGTACTGATGACAAATAGGTAACTCCCGGTCACTTGAGACCGCATTTTTATAGTTCATTATTATGTAAATATTATTCTTATTTTTGTGCCCACACGCACCGTTAAGGTCGTTTGACCTTCTATTACTGTATTATGCAACGTTAGTGATATGGCAGTAGCCACCCATGTTATATGTTTTGTTTATTTTATATACAAACTCTTGGACCGCAGGATCACTGGGCTACACTATACAGCAACAACATCCGCCCCACCTTGTTCCCAGCACAGGATCAATTTTTCACTGAGGTCGCTGTTCATGTTCTCATTACGCGAACATGACATGCAGCTGACTAAACCTGGACTGTTCTAGCTCGATAGGATAGGTTTATAGTAGTAGGGACGATTACTCAGTAGGAGACATTTTGTGTTAGTCTCTTTTCCGGGAGTAGCGGATATGTAACACCACACACCAGCTAGATTATATAATTGGCCATCTACCGTAAGGCCTCTGTTATGAGTAATTGTCTCTATCTATGTTCCACCAGCCTTCGGGCTTATTAATTGTCTGGACCTCCACCCACCACATTATTTAGAGTTCACTTTGGAACTACTGGGGTTCCAGTGCCGCTAGAAATAAAGTGATGATCACTGCATACACATACACACGCATGCACGCACGCACGTACGCACGCACGCGCGCACACACACCCTCGTATCTTCGGATACTGGTTAGTTAGAAAACCCCGACAAAGTAGGAAGCACTGCGAAAATATATTATAGTTACCGGCCTGCAGTGAATCTCTGGGCGATTTTACAAAACCCTAACGTCAGGTAAATGTTAATCCCCAAGTGCGGATCTCAAATGATCCGTCCCGACACACTGGTGACGGATAAGATTCAGGTCTCCATCTAACCCCATAAGTGACTGGTTGCGGTCTTAGAACCCACCACGCCCTCACGTGAAGGTCGCTATAGTTGGATAGCTGCATCTTTGTCCCCATCCTAAACTTATGTGCTTTTCAATGCTTATGTACTGTGACTTTTCCTTGTGCTATTATATGTGGTCATGATGCGATGGTAACCAGATCGCTATATAGCATAGCTCATTCGGTGTGCAGTTTGGATCGACCGGTCGGATACCGGCCATACCAGCTGAGCTGGGTACG
The DNA here is from genome assembly GCA_034401795.1 of Chaetoderma sp. LZ-2023a. Taxonomy (NCBI): domain Eukaryota; kingdom Metazoa; phylum Mollusca; class Caudofoveata; order Chaetodermatida; family Chaetodermatidae; genus Chaetoderma; species Chaetoderma sp. LZ-2023a. Next base: position 129,605,551 of record CM067360.1, read on the forward strand.
CGCCGCCCGTCCTTGATTCGTTTCCTGAACACGCCCTTCTGGTTAGAGCCATAAGCGTATATAGGCCTATGGGAGAGATAGCGTGTTGAAAAACGACTAAGTTCGTTAAAGCGCATGATGCGCATGCGCGGGCCGAGATGCTGTTTATATGGAGCACGTAGTTATGACCTAGATGGGATGGTGCTTTTAGTTTACCGAGATGGTACCCTGTAATCCTTATTGATTGCCTGTTCCCGTTAAATCTGGCATTAATCAAGACCAGAGTTCAATTCGGGCTTTTTAAATCTGTAAACCATTTCAAAATCGGTTGAGAAATGGCTGAGTTATCCAGGGAAAACACTTCATGATTATCTTCAAAATATTGCCTTGACATCATAACCACGTGAACGCAAAACTTCTAGAATGTTCTAGAACGTTCGACTGCGCTATTATTAGCTATGCGCTGATTAGCTGTTGCTCGAACAATGATTGGATGAAGCCTGCGCCTGAGATGTCACGAGGAGTATAAAAGGAGACGCAATCCAGTGATCGAGAGAATCCTTGGCCAGGGGCCGAACAGGTTGGATCTGTACCAGCTACTAACAAGCACGACAGACAATACGCGTCTTCCTTCGCTATTGTCGGGTTTTTATCCCGTAGCATGCAGTTTTCCAACCCAACGCACTAAAACAATTTTGTAACTCCCCATTTACGGGAGTAATTTGGAACTTCTGATAATTGTTCACGAATATTAACATCTACATTCGGAACACAAATTTGCGGTGAGGCCTTCACGGCCTGAATATGTGAGTCTACAGATGTAGAGGCAGGATATTCTTTGATGATGACTCGCCGGATCTGCCAGCCATGCCTAAAAGTGGTATTTCAATCACCGCCGCACTAATATCGTGTAGGTTCTTTCGACTTTCGACCGCAGCAAGTAAACTCTGCCCGGTGCGTCTTCAGAGCTGGCTGACGTACCCAGCACCATGAAGCTCTGTTTTGTATCTTCGTTTGCCTCTAACAACCACTCCCCAGCCAACATTCGCTAGTGGGCCCTGATCAGAAGTATCACTGGGCATGGTGCGGGCCCCGATTGGGCTAGCCCAAATATGAGCTATTATGTGGGCCCCACTCTGGCTATGAGTGGGCCCACTCAGGCTATGAGTGGGCCCCAATTGGGCCCCATGTGGGGCCCATGTGGGCCCCAATTGGGCTAGTAGAAAGTCCCTGTTTGGCTCGATAAATAGGTAGGACCGATTGGGCTGCCCAATCAGGACCCAATTGGGCTGCCCGATCGGGACCCAATTGCGCTGCCCGATCGGGACCCAATTGGGCTGCCCGATCGGGACCCAAGTGGGCTGCCTGATCGGGACCCGCTCAGATGTGTCACTGGATTGGCTCAGGGCTCCAATGGAACTTTCAAGATTTAGCTATGCCCCGCCAATCCCTAGTTAACCTCCAACCACGCTACACCCAGGTTGGGATCGATCAATCCCTGATCACCCTAGCTATCAATTTCCAGAAAACTATACAGGTAAGTTGTTGAATATTTTGAAACTAATTTGACTGGGTGCTGTTGCTGTCAAAATATTCAACAGAATGTTCCTAGATAGCAAGCAAACATTGGCCTAATGTTTTACGCCAACGTAATTTTGTTCATCAGCCTAATGTTGGCGTGAACATGGAGCCAATGAGCACACATACGTTGGGTCAATGTTGGCAAGCCACATTCAGCCAATGTAGGGCCAACATTGAGCCAAGGAGCAAAGTTACATAGGCCCACCAACAGAGAGCCAACATTGGTAAGATGCCTAAGCTACAAGACTGTGTGGGAAGCATTTACCCGCAATGCCTATTGGCTGACCAACATAGTCTGCAGCAGATTTTGGTTGTCTACTTACAGTCTCGATCTATGTATTGACATTGAACCCGTTAACCTTGATAAATCAGGATCCAAACTTGAAACTGAAGCAATCATACAATAGTCGTTGAATACTTTAAAAGTTATTTGAGTAAAATGAATCATCTATGATTGATTTGAAATAACCTAAATTTAAAATACATCCGTTTATTATATCTATAACAATGTGTTCACCCTTCACTTTGGTGAGATAGATGTCAGACTTGAGATTTCAATGTTAGACTATTTTAGGTTAATCTACCTGGTGAATCGCAATGAAAGCAATACTGGACGGACGGACGCCACTTTCTTTATATACGGTAATACACCTACATATATGTGACGATAAATAGGGACAAGCAGTGGATATTTCAGTAGCAAAGAGTGGACAGCAAGAAACGGTCAAAGGCCATCGATGTTCAATCTCTCAAAGTTATTGTCTCATTCCAATATGCTGAACTCTGATCATTTGGTGTGCTGATGTCTTCTGTTAAGGTTACCTTGTTTCAAGAAAACCTTTGCTCAAGCGGGCCAATATTACACTCATGACAAATGGCTGATATCATTTTGGTTAGGCTGGCTAGCTAGGAAAAGGTGGTTACAATGTAATTTAGGATAGAGACCTGTATCATATCCAGTTTTATACGCTAGTTATGCAATCAAAATATTAAAAACTCAGAAAATCCATGATGACTGCTATAAAAAAATTGACCAATCAAATTTCGGAAGCCTACATGTACCACCATATGGTGCTTCCAGCCAAGTTAGGTTAAAATCCGCTAAGTGATAAATGAGTAGAGGCCTTTTAAAGCAGTAAAATTTAACAGAGAACATGCAAACAACAGGTGGATGAATGGACGGATGATGGGTGGACAATGGGTCAACGATGGATGGTTGCCATGCCATAAGATCACTGAGCTAACAATCTTAATTCCAAGCATTATGGTGACACAATTTGGGTTATTTCAGAAACTAATATGCAGATGATATCATGATGAATGGTAATCGACTAGGGATCTACAGTCATAAAATAAAAGACCACACATCCTCCGACCAGGGCTTTTTAGTACAACCCTAATTTTTTTAATTCAAATGTTGTACATACAATCTTTCACGAAATCAAGGGGGATTACTCCGGTCATTACAGACATATCTTGGCCAAATGCAATCCCAGTCTCAATCCATCCAGGATAACTGAAGTTTTCAAACGGAAACCAAATATTTTATGATTTTTCAGGAAATCAAGGGGAATAACTCTGATGGTTCTGGACACATTTTTGCCGATATGCAATTCAATGAGGTCTTGTCATAAGGAGTTGATATTCAAAATTTGAAATGAATCCCAGCAATCGAACTGAAGTTATCGAAAGGAAACAATGAAATATTTTACGATTTTTCAAATAATCAAGGGAAATAACTCTGATGGTTCTGGACACATTTTTGCCGATATGCAATCCTCAATGATGTCTTGTCATAAGGAGTTGATATTCAAAATTTGAAATGAATCCCAGCAATCGAACTGAAGTTATCGAAAGGAAACAATGAAATATTTTACGATTTTTCAAATAATCAAGGGAAATAACTCTAATGAATCTGAACACATTTCACCGATATGCAATCACCGCCGAGGTCTTGTCATAAGGAGAATTTGAAATAAATCCATTCAAGCTAGCTGAAGTTATCGAATGGAAACAACATTTTCATGATTTTTCAAAAAACCAAGGATGATAACTCTCATGTGTCTGGACACATTTCGCCAATATTCAATCCCCACCGACGTCTTGCCATAAGGAGTTGCCATTCCAAATTTGAAATGAATCCATTTATGTTAACTGAAGTTATCAAGCGGAAACCACATATTTTATGATTTTTCAAGAAATCAAGGGGGATAACTCTGGTGTGTCTGGATACATTTCGCCGATAGGCAACCCCCGATGAGGTCTTGTCATAAGGAGATGACATTCCAAATTTTAAATGAATCCATTAAAGATAGCTGAAGTTATCGAACGGAAACAACATTTTTATGATTTTTCAAGAATTCAAGGTGGATAACTCTGGTGTGTCTGGAGACATTTCGCCGATAGGCAATCCCCGAGGAGGTCTTGTCATAAGGAGATGATATTCTAAATTTGAAATGAAACCATTAAAGCTAACTGAAGTTATCGAACGGAAGCAACATTTTTTTTGATTTTTCATGAAATCAAGGGGGATACCTCTGGTGGGTTTGGAAATATTTCGCCGATATGAACTCCCCACCGAGGCCTTGTCATAAGGAGTTGCCATTCCAAATTTGAAATGAATCCATTCAAGTGACGATGTTGGGGGCCTGTTGAAACATAGGGAACGTATATAATTCTTAAGATTCATAATTGTACCATTAGCCCAATCGGGCCCCGAACAAAGCCCACATGAAAGCCCGCTCAGACATTATTGAGATTTATCAAAAGTAATAAACATTCATCATGCTTTATGCTTTGAGATTTAATGAGGAAAATAATTGTGCACATGGTATGAAATACAGTGAACATAATTCTTGATCAAATCGTAATTGTACTGATTGCCCAATCAGGCCCCGAACAGAGCCCACATGAAAGCCCACTCAAAGCCCTAGCCCACTTTGCCCTTCCTCAGGCCTGTCAAACGTTATATAAACTTCGATCATGCTTTAGACTTCGAAATTTAATGGGTTAAATAATTTTTGAAATGAAATAAAAGACCAGTTCGAGTCACACATCCCCTGTCCAGGTTTTTTTTTAGTACAACCCCAATTCTTTAAATTTAAATATTGTACATAAATCTTTCAAGAAATCAAGCGAAATTGCTCTGGTCATTACAGACAGATTTTGGTCAAATGCAATCCCAGTCAAAGTCTCATGCAGAGGGATGTATTTTCGAAATTTGAATTGAATCCATCCGGGCTAATTGAAGTTATCAAACGGAAACCAAATATTTTACGATTTTTCAGGAAATCAAGGGAATAACTCTGATGGTTCTGGGCACATTTTTGCCGATATGCAATCCTCACTGAGGTCTTGTCATAAGGAGTTGATATTCCAAATTTGAAATGAATCCCAGCAGTCTAACTGAAGTTATAGAAAGGAAACAATTAAATATTTTATGATTTTTCAAGTATTCAAGGGGAATAACTCCGATCGATCTGAACACATTTCACCGATATGCAATCCCCACCGAGGTCTTGTCATAAGGAGGTGATTTTCCAAATTTGAAATGAATCCATTAAAGCTAACTGAAGTTATCGAACGGAAGCGACACTTTTTACGATTTTTCAGAAATCAATGGGGGATAACTATGATGGGTTTGGACATATTTTGCCGATATGCACTCCCCACCGAGGCCTTGTCATAAGGAGTTGACATTCCAAATTTGAAATGAATCCATTCGAGTGACGATGTTGGGGGACTGTTGAAACATAGGGAACATATATAATTCTTAAGATTCATAATTGTACCATTAGCCCAATCGGGCCCCGAACAAAGCCCACACGAAAGCCCACTCAGACATTATTGAGATTTCTCAAAAGTATTAAACATTCATCATGCTTTATGCTTTGAGATTTAATGGGGAAAATAATTGTTCACATGGTATGAAATACAGGGAACATAATTCTTGATCAAATCGTAATTGTACTGATTGCCCAATCGGCCCCCGAACAGAGCCCACACGAAAACCCACTCAAAGCCCCAGCCCACTTTGCCCTTACTCAGCCCAGTCAAAAGTTAATAACGATTGTGCTTTAGACTTCGAAATTCAATGGGAAAAATAATTTTTCAAATGAAATGAAACACAGGGAACATAATTCTTAAGATTTAAAATTGTATCAATAGCCCAATCGGGCCCCGAACCGAGCCCTCACGAAAAGCCGCTCAAAGTCCTAGCCCACTCAGCCATTTCTCAGCCCTGTCAAAATTTAAAAAGCTATGTCGTGAAATATTCTTTGGGATTTAATTGGGGGAATGATTTTTCAAATGAAATGTGACACAGGGAATATAATTATCACGTTTTGTAATTTGACCAAAAACCCAATCGGGCCTCGAACAGAGCCCAAACAAAAGCCCACTCAAAGCCCTATCCCACGCAACCCTAATCAGCCCAATCAAAACCCTAGTGGGGCCCACTTGGGCATGCTGGCTGGGCCACTTGTGACTTGGGTTGATTACACCTTCCATCAGTGATATCGGTGTACGGGAACTTTCTTCAACATGTAGTCCTATCGTATCTTTTGCTGACTGCGTGTTAGACATTCTATTAGGCCTACAGCACTGAGTGATGCACTCCCGCCATGAGTGTTCTTGCGGGAGTCTTGTTTGTGGAAAACAGTTTGCGGGAACCAACCTGCAGGAACTTTCCAGCTTCCGGAGAGCACTTCATCTCACGTCGACTACGGATTGACGTATCAATTTCAGTAACACGGTAGCCTAACTTAGAAATGACTACCAAGTATTCAAGTACCTATACTTCACAGTTTAATTATTTCTCTATATAGGTTTTGTTCATTATATTATCCGCAAGAACGGTCCCAATGACTAAAAGGAACCGTAACGGTCTTAGGACCGCTAGTTATAATTTCTGTATTTGTTGATAATTATTCTCATTTTCCTCAATGTGTTGCTAACCTCACTATAGTAGGTTTGTTAACCTGTACTGTTATATATATCTTGATCATTTGACACCGTATTGATTGGTCTGGTTTAGATTATGTATATATATGGCCAGTGGACATCCGTTCATATGTTTTGTTTATTCATCGAAAATATAGGATTGCAGTGCACGTAGGAAACACTATACAGCAACACTTATATATGCAGCACTTTCTCCCGCCACCAACAATCTTCCACTGAGGTCGCTGTCCATGCTATAACTCTGTTTAGCCCGGCATGCTACCAACTAAACCTGTTCTATTCAGCTCAATAGGATAGGTTCAAAATGATTGGAGACACTTTCTTCATTACATACTGTGTAATATACTCTTCTCTTCCGGTAGTGCGATAATCTAGCCGCGCACTCTGGTAAGACTCATAAGTAAGATTTTGTCTCTCTTCGTGCTCCACACAGCCTTGTGGCTTCTTAATTGTTTGGATGTCCCTATCCACACCATGGGCTGATCCGACTCTGGGAAACTGTTGGGGTTTCCGAGCGGTGATGGCCAGGGTGTGGTATCACACACATTCCTGTGTATCTTTGGATACTTAGTAGTTATCACTTTAAGCCAATGTAGGAAAGCACTGCAAACACATGTATTAATTATTATTTTATTTACTGACAATTCTCCTGCACTGCAGTGCAAAACTGGCAACTTGTATATAAACCTAATAACAGGTAAAACGGTTAGTTCCATAGGCCGCGGTGACGGGCGAGATATGTATTCCCACCGAATTCCGTTAAAATGTCTGGGCATGACATTTAGATCTGCCACGCCATTGCGGGAAGGACATTTACGGTGGGTATTCGTCTCCCTTACCCCCACCATAACGATAAGAGAAAAGGCCTAATAATGCTTTCATGAAATGTAACCCATGTCTTGTAATGTTTTATGTGGTTATGGGGTGGAATGTCCGGATTCTTATCCAGTTCGGAGATCCTGCTTCGTAACATGTATGAGCGCTGTCTCTAGTATTGATGTCTTGGGGCATCTGTTCTCCGTGATAGCCATGTCTAATAGCTAGGTAGATATCAGCCAGATGCGGCCTAAAATAACTCTTGTTCTGAAAACAACTAAAAGGAATTAAGCAAATCAGAAGGCCCGCGGAAATAAAGCGGCAACTACTAATATAGCAAACCAAGAATTACATAAGACGGTAACAAGGGAATCCATCGGGAATCCCCCGTCCTGACTTCACGTAAAACAGTACGCACCCCTATAGTCATAATCTCACTAGGTATGGTCTTTTCTTTCTAAAGCATTTTTGGTTACCAGATTTTCCGGTGTGATCGAAGGGCAGAAAGAAAGGCGGGGTGATCACCTTGGTCTGAAACAGTGTGAACGCCAGCCAGATCAAAACCTTTATGGAAGAGGCAGAATATATCAAGATCAAGGTAACAACCAGCAACTCTGTGATTGACATTGTCAATTATTACTTCCCTAATGACAAGAATCTCTCACTTGACACAATCCATGTCCCGGACTGCCACTTCCTCATTGTGGGAGACTTTAATAGCCAGCCCCAGAGCTGGGGATACAGAACACTTGAAAAACGAGGAGAAGATATTGAAGCATGGCAAGATGAAAACCACCTTTTACTTGTCAACGATCCCACAGATCAGCCTACCTTCTAATCACGCCGGTGGCACTCGACATCAATGCCGGACTTGGCATTTTGTACAGAAGACATTTACAGAAACCTCAGTAGAGTGGTCGGATCTCAGTTAGGCGGAAGCGACCACCGCCCAGTCCTCCTCTCTCTTTCTGGAAGTATTTCGACAAGTTCACCTCAACATCCAAGGTGGAACTACAAAAAGGCAAATTGGAGTCTGTTCGGCATTCGTTCCAATGAGCTTACCAAAAATATAGCAGTAGAAGGGAGAAACATCAACAATGTGGTCAAGGAATTTAATTCAAGTATCCTCAAGGCTGCCAACGAAGCGGTTCCTCGAGGGTTCAGAAAAAATTACTGCCCCTACTGGACAACAGAACTCCAAGCAGCACATGATAAGCTAGACAAGGCCAGAGAAGATGCAGAGGGTAATCCCTGTCATGAAAACCACTTCACACTACAACAAACTAAATCCGGGTATCTAAAGACCAAGCTGGAGGCCAAAAGAAGAAGCTGGAGGGAAAAGACGGCAGAGTTTAATTTAGAGAGAGAGAGAGAGAGAGAGAGAGAGAGAGAGAGAGAGAGAGAGAGAGAGAGAGAGAGAGAGAGACACCACAAAGATATGGAGACTGACTAAAGCACTGAATGATGAGGGTGTCGGGGAGAGAAGATTACTCTTGAAGAAGATGGACAAACACTGACAGGAAAGATGGTTGCAGATGCCTTTGCGAAGGCATATGCAAAAGAAAGCAACATTTCTATACCACGAATGAGTAAAAAAGAGGTTAGAAAAGAGCAAAAGGAAAGAACAGACGCCAACACTCATGATGCAATGAAAGTTGACATTAGTTTAGCCGAACTGAAGAAGGCTATCCGCCAATTGAAGAAGAAGAAATCCCCCAGGCCAGATGGCATTACGAATGAAATGATCCAACACCTTGGTAATGCATCTCTCTGCAAGTTGCTAGACATCTTTAATCTCAGTTGGACCAATGGAGAGATTCCTCAGTGCTGGAAGGAAGCCAAAATGACCCCTATTCCGAAAAAAGGGAAGAACAAGACGAAAGTGCTGAGCTACCGTCCTATCAGTCTTACAGGCTGCATATGCAAGACCATGGAGCGCATCGTCAACCAGCAGTTGCAGTGGTACCTGGAGTCGGAGAACATTATAGTTTCAGAGCAGGCCAGCTTCAGAAGATACAGGAGCACAGAAGATCAAACAGCACATCTTGCACAGGTCATAGAGGACACTTTTCAAGCCAAGAAAGTGATGCTAGCTGCCTTTATCGATCTGCAGAAGGCATTTGACAAGGTGTGGAAGGATGGCCTCCTCATGAAGCTCCGGCGCACAGGCATCGGTGGCAACATGTTCCGATGGACCAAGTCATACCTACACAATCGCAGAGCTAGGGTGCTGGTGGATGGACAATCTGGACAGAATGTATTGCTGAGACAAGGGGTGCCACAAGGCGGAGTATTATCACCAACTCTGTTCATACTCTTCATTAATGACATTGTAGCACAGCTGCCCAATGGGATCCAAGCAACCCTCTATGCAGATGACCTCGTACTTTGGTGCACCGAGGAGTACACAACGACGGCCACGTACAGAATGCAGCTCGCCTTGGACAGAATTACAGCTTGGGCCAATCACTCGTGTATTACCATCAACAAAGAAAAATCATCAGCCATGCTATTCTCACTGTCCACCAAAACCAAGGTTGGCAACCTGACACTGGGCGATACTCCACTCGAGTATGAGGACCAGCAGACATACCTGGGAGTCACATATGACAGAAGATTAACATGGAAGCAGCACATCCAGAACGCAGAGGCAAAGGCCGGTAGAAAGCTAAACATCATGAGGAAGCTGGCAGGAACAAAGTGGGGTGCCAATGAAGGGATCCTCAAGACCATCCACCTGGGTGCCGTACGACCACGCCTTGAGTATGGATCCAGCTCATGGATGACAGCAGCTAAATCTCATCAACAGAACCTCGACAGAGTACAAAACCAGGCACTGCGCATCATCACTGGTGGAATGAGATCAACACCAATAGAAAAAATCGAGCAGACAGCGGGAATCCCCCCACTTAGCAAAGGAAGGGAATGCAAAGCACAGATCCAAGCTGCAAAGTTCAAATCGTTCAACAATCACCCGATGAAGATCAGGCAAGCACAGCTGTCATCAGGAAGACTTAAAAGATCAAGTTTTGTGAAAGAGACAAAAGCACTTCAAAGGAAACACCAAGAAATGTTGCCAGCACAAATAGAAGACCCAAACCACACACTTGATACTCCACCATGGGAAAACAAACTAGAGAGCATAGCTATTCGCACCACAGTACCTCATCTCACAACCAAAGATGAACACAATGATGTGAGCAAGAAGGCCCTGACCCTTGCCATGCTGGAAGAAATGTAGCCTCAGGAGACATGGATAAGGATCTACACAGATGGATCAGCCAAAGATGCAATTAGGAGCGGATGTGCTGGACTGCACATACAGTATCCAAACGGACAACATGAGTCAGCTGCAATACCGACAGGCAAACACTGCACAAACTACAGAGTTGAAGTCGAAGCACTGGTTCATGCAGCTAATACCATCAGCAGAACAGCATACCCTATTGCACTGATTGTCTTTTTATCTGATGCCCGCCCCGTCCTTGAGGCTATCACCAAAGGTAAGCTGCCACAACTTGAAGAAGCACTACAAACCATCACATGCTTTCGGATATCATTGCAGTGGATCCCCTCACACTGTGGAGTCCAAGGAAATGAGGAAGCAGACAAGATGGCAAAGGTGGGTGCAGAAGAGAATCAGACAGAAAACGTGGTTACCCATACATAGATGAAGACTATCATCAAGTCACTCTATAGAACACCTCAATCAGAAGATGCCAACCATCATCTCTCGAGGCCCGAGCAAGTGACCATTTTTCGTCTCAGAATTGGACACAACAGACTAAACCAACACATGTACAGGCGGTTCCACCTTACGACATCGCCCACTTGTCCTTGTGGAGAAGCAGAACAGACCAGAGAGCACATACTTCAATGTTGCAGTACGTATCAGCTGCTGAGAGAAGAGATCTGGCCTTTGTAAACCCCTTTTCTTGAAAAGCTGTATGGGCCTGTGGAAGAACTGCAGAAAACCACAGATTTCATCTTGAGAACAGCTCTCCAAGTGTGATACCAGCGATCGAAAAGAAGAAGAAGAAGTCATAATCTCACTAGGTATGGTGTTTTCTTTCTAAAGCATTTTTGATTGAAATATTAGAGTAGGCCCATTTTTGCCTACTATTCTTCTCCCGCTTTAAGCAGTGGCGACACCTTCCCGAGACGGAGGCCCACATGAGGCACTTGCCTCTTACAAGGATTCAGCGACGACGGTCCACGCCAGGATAATACTCCTCACCCAAAACTTGCACTAGGAGTAGTGCCCGCATGAGGCACACCACTTTTCGTCTGAGATAACCTTCTTCCTTTCAGCTTAGAGGTATAATAACTTATATTAAGTTAAATAGTTAAGTCTCGTGCACGGGAGCCTCCCTTGCGGGGGATATCTCTGCGGACCTACGAGTCTGTGTGGTACCTTCGGGAGCCCCATGTTTAAAAGTTCATCTACCTGTCTCTATGTCTCGTATTTTCGTATGCTCTTCCTGTAGTGTTATCTAGCATATTAATAATTGCTTAGGTAAACTCATTGTATAGACTTATATTTTTAGGTCACCAAATCAAATCTTGTAAGTCCATAGATCACGAAATTGCTATGGACAGGCATACTGGTGACACAAACTCGTGGGATGAGACAGTTGTGTTTAATGTTCGCAACGATGGTTGCACGGCCCCACCAGAATGATTGAGTTCCACCGGCCTTAGGAGCCGGGTTTTGTTTCCCGCAGGGCAGTCTCGTACAAGGTCCATCACCCCGAGACCAGATGCTAACCAGCGTCATCACTCATCGTGCACTTGTGACCCGACACTACCTGGTGAGCTACAAGTGGCGCCAGATGTGGGGCTCGAAGAACATCAGTAAAATGCAGCGAACTCACGCCCACACCATATAGTGAGCTCAGTTCAGCGACGACTCCCTCGATCAAGAGGTAGCCTCATATGATGGATTCTCAGCACACATGCTCACCGACTATGCAAGAAATTCAGTGGAATCAACAACTTCGCACTATAACCTGTTTTCACCTGTTAGTGATGGCACCTTTCGAGATGCCTCACAGGTGGGAACGGAGTTTGGAACCATATCGGACATCCGCGATAGGCCAACACCAACAGGGCCGAATCGTGGATGACTCTGACAAAGACCCGATTATGGGCATATTTAAAGCCCTTCAGCATACTATCGTTCACCCGTCTCATCTACGGAAACTGTATGGCCATGTGATAATCCACAGCACAGACAACCTCCCGCACCGCCCCCTTCAAGCGAAATGCTATACTCAAGGGGAATACCGCGGCACCATCGGGAGGAATCGGCACCACCATTTCGCCGGTATATAAGTCATGCAACACATCATGACCGTCAGCCGACTGCACCACCGCCATATGAGGAACAACAGTCCTCACCTCGGGAGGAATGACCGTGCAATCTTCACAGCAATCCGCCTCCCGTCCATAGACCCATGCCAGTCTATGGCTCTACAAACGGGGCGGACTCATTGAATTGGTGTCGGCATCGACGGGAAACACCGACACTACCACAACCTGCATCACGACCAACCTCAGTACATTCATCAACTTCCCAGAAACCCGCACCACCAGGACTTCAGCCACTGCATTCTTCCCGCGGTCTTGGCTGAGTCATCCTCCCTCCCGAGTTTAGTGGGGAGAATGACTGGACCAATTATAAGATAGAGTTCGAAATCATAAGTTGGACTAACCGCTGGGACGATCGACAAATGGGTGAATATCTGGCCGCAAAATGTTCCGGAAAAGCCCTCGAAGTTCTTGCGGATCTGGGAACTGATTACACACCCACCTACACACAGTTGGAATGAGCACTGACGGAGCGATTTGGCGACACAGCCCTCGGAGAAACCAGTCATCTTCAACTTAAAAATCTCTGTCGACGCGTGGGAGAAACTCTTCCTGAGTTAGTTAGCCCAATTAGGAGGCTAGTCACCCACGTCTATCCGAGCACCAATACGGAGGGCGTAATACATTTGCATCTAGACATCTTCATCGATGCATTAAGCAGTGAACCCGCCCTGAAAGAAAAACTGTTTCTTAGCGACCACGGGATTTGGCCCAATTAACGGCAACCGCGGTTCGCATTGAGAACTTTCTGGGGTGGGAAAAGAATAACCGATGCCAACTCCATCCTATGAACGAGATAGAGGGTGCAACTAGCGCCCCACCCGCTAGTGCGCCCCCCCCCCCCCAGATCATCAACACTGACCATACAGACACCACCACCACCGGATGTGCAGAATTCCAGTCAGAATCAAGTGCCTGGAGGAAGGGGCTGTGTCCGTAGAGGAGGGTACAATGGGGCCCCCAGGCGCAGGAACCAGCAAAATAACAACAACAACGGCAACATGAGAGAGCAGATAGAAGAGATTAACAAACAAATATACGCACTCACTAATTTAGCTACAACACTCAGCACCAACCTCGCCACCACCCAGTTTAGGACAGCAAACACCACCAGCACCACACCACCACTGAACACCTGTTTCAGATGCATTCAGCCAGGACATTGCAGGGAGCGGTGTCCTAACCGACCTCCCTCTACAACGCCTGCTCCAGACCGTAGCACACCGCAACCGGAGAAACAGTCAAACTCCAAATGGTACCGAATCACAATGAGCCACTTCGGTGCACGTATCTGTCTCCCGGCTCAACTGCGGCTTTCACGCAACAACGTTCAGTAGCCACCCATCATCCACAGAAATCTCCTTACACACAGACACCAAAAAGCATGGCTTCACATATGTCAGTGCCTACGTTGCCTCCCCCATCCGTAGCAAGGACATCCCCTTCTTTTTCCGCACATGACAAGCCTTCTTTCCTATGTAAAACGGCAGTAGTAGGTTGTAGCACCTCTGCTGAAACAACGTTTTTGAAAGCACCATGTCCCACCACCAAGACACCAGATTCACGGTGTCCTCTGGTGGTATGCAGATCACCACCCCATCCAGGATCATCTTCTGCATCCACAGACAGTAGCGATTCGGGAGAAACAATTCACTCCGCCTCATGGATCCACAAGCGCCGACATAAACGGAGGAACGCATGTCCTTGGCATCATCATTGTTTCTTTTACGCTTCACCAAAGCATCCTATGAAGCATTGCAGGAAATGGCTTGCACAGGTAGAGCTTATCCGTCATCCCGTATGCACCGCTGTATACACTAATACCGCCTACACCGAAACAGCAACAACACCACCACCATTGCTACCCCCAGCTCCGTCTTCACCGCAGTTTTCACACCAGTGGCGACGACGAACTGGACCTTTCCTCACTCAGCCATCCGCAACGTTACAAGAAGCAATACGGAAACAGTCAGAATTTATACAGAGTGATGCTGTTCCAACGCCATTATCGCAGACTGAATCATTGGAAACTCTTCCATAGGTACATCGCAAAGTAATATACAAATGTGCCTGTCTGTTTAGTGGCGTTTCCACCAGTGCCACCGTCGACACCAGTGCTTCTATCACAGTATTTAACCAGCGCTTATATGAGAGCATCCCACCTCATAAGAATCCTCCCCTTAAGCCCACAAATATTTACCTACAGACGGCTACGGGAGCAGATGTACCCGTAGCCGGTGTAGTTAATTTAGTTATCCAAATAGAGGAAATGCAATTCATTCAGAGAGTTGTCATCGCCTCTATCCATAATGCTGCCCTACTTGGCTCTGATTTCCTCAGTGCCAGCGAAGCCATCATACACTGTCGACAACAGGAACTTGACATACACGGCCGACGAATACCTCTCAGACCAGCATCGTCTCTGTATGATACGTGTGCGGTAATATTATCAAGTACCGCCACAGTTCAGCCGGGACATGAACAGATCTTATGGGCCACCACACTACAGTTAGGAAGCAACACACATCGCCATGCTGGAACCCGATCCTGATTATATGAGTCCCCGTATAATAGTAGACACTACTAATAAGGAAAAAATACCTTTTAGAGTGTTCAATGGTACCGCAGATCCTATTACTCTGGAACCCGAATACCCAGCGGCCATTTAGTGGACATAATCTCATTGGAATCACCTGCACTTTCTGACATAACACCGCAAATGACTGATGATTTACCCGAACATTTACACGAGTTGTATCTACATACCACCATTGGATTACTGCAATCACAGAAACAAGAAATTCGGAAACTACTACATAAGTATCGTGATAGTTTTTCCTCCGGAGACATGGATCTCGGAGAGACCCATCTCGTACGACACTCCATCGATACAGGCAATAATCATCCCATACGACAACCGGTACGACGTCTTCCCATTCATAAGGAAGTGGAAGCACACCAACAAGTAAACGAAATGTTGCGAACTGTATTATTGAACCCTCAGCATCTCCATGGGCTAGCCCTATAGTGCTAGCAGGCAAAAAGGATGGAACCTTGCGGTTTTATATAGACTACCACCGCCTTACTGATCTTAGCGTTAAGGATGCTTATCCATTACCACGGATAGATCAGGCCTTGGATTCCTTGTCAGGAGCCAAGTGGTTTTGCACCCTTGATTTAGCTAGCGGTTACTGGCAAGTAGCCATGGATGAAGCTGATATGGAAAAGACCGCATTCGTTTGTAGGGATGGCCTTTTTCAATTCCGCGAGATGCTCTATGGGTTGAGCAATGCTCCCAGAACCTTGGAACAACTCATTGAGCAGGTATTAACCACCCTGCAATGGGAGATCTGTCTCTGTTACATCGATGACGTAATAGTTTTTGGACCTACGTTTGAGCAAACATTGATAAATTTGGACACCATGCTTTCAAGATTCCGCACAGCCAATTTGAAACTCAAACCGAAGAAATGTCATCTCTTCAGAAGAGCGTCGAGTTCCTGGGACAAGTCATATCCAGTCATGGAGTGGCTACACAGCCATAAAAAACTAAGGCAGTAGCAGAGTGGCCTCGGCCCTCTTCAGTTACAGAGACACGAAGTTTCCTTGGCCTATGCCAGTACTATTGCTGTTACATCCAACGTTTCAGCGAGATTGCTTCACCCCTCTACAAGATTATCGCAAAAGATCGACCATTTGAGTGGACGAGTGAGTGTGAAGGCTCCTTCAGGGCGGTGAAGGAGCTCTTGACGACTGCCCCAATTCTTGCTCACCCTAATCCAAACCTCGATTTCATCTTAGACATTGATGCATCAGCTTTCGCTATTGGCGTGGTTCTATCTCAGGTCACCGAAGATGGAACAGAGCAGGTGCTGGGTTACAGTTCGCGTACTCTGAATAAAACGGTGAGAAGATTGGCGGTGGTCCATTTCGTCAAGTATTATAAGCACTTTCTGTGCAGGTGCCCTTTTACACTCCGTACAGAACATGCCTCGCTATGGTGGCTCAGGAACTTAAAAAATCCAGAGGGCCAGGTTGCGAGATGGCAGGAATCCCTGCAGGCCTATAACTTTAATGTTGTTCACCGTACCGGCAAATTGCATGGAAATGCCGACGCCCTTAGCAGAATCGGCACGGAGGCTGAACACGAAGAGGCCGCCACCGTGACACAGTCAACACAGCCATCTACGGAGTTCCCCGAATTGTGATGCGCAGAGTGGAATCCGGAGAAAATCGCATACCACCAAACAACAGACGTGCAGACATGGAATATATACGCATGGATTCAGGAGGGGGTACGTCCTTCTAAGGAATCGGTAACACCTTTATCCACCACGGCAAAATATTATTACCAATGATTCGAAGAATGTCGATTAATAAATAACGTTCCATATATTAATAACCATTTGGTAGTCCCGGAAAGTTATCATGAACTTATATTGAAACAACTACATGATAACGCCGGGCATCCGGCCATGGAAAGGACTGCTGCCCATATCAAATTGAGATTCCACTGGATCGGGATTCACGATAGTGTCAAGGCATGGGTTACCAAATGTATCCCATGCCAAAAACACGCTGTTGGCCAACACCATATCGCACCATCACAAATTAAGATTGTTGGTGCACCATGGGAGCGAGTGGCTATCGACGTGCTCGGACCCTTGAATATGACCGATGATGGAAATAAATACATCCTCGTATTGCAAGATTATTTTACGAAGTGGGTAGAAGCATTTGCTCTGTCGGACCAAGAGGCATCCACCGTAGCGGAGGTCTTGGCCAGCAATGTGTTCTGCCGCTTTGGTATGTCTTATGAGTTGCACTCCGGTCAAGGAAGTAATTTTGCGAGCCAGCTCATATCAGAGCTCTGCAAATTATTCCATTATTCGTCAAAACAACGACAACTCCATACCACCCCCGGAGCGACGGGATGGTAAGAGATTCAACAGAACTCTCGCGGAGATGCTTACCAAGGAAACATGCCTTGATTGTAGAGATTGGGACCTACGGCTCCCGTATGTACTCATGGCTTACCGCACTTCAGACCATTCCAGCATGGGCTACACCCATGCTCGGCTAATGTTAGGCCGTGAATTAGCCATATCCCTGGATCTGGCTATGCCACGAATACCAGGGGAGAACACTTCACCATCTCTCTATGTCGAACTCTTGCGGCAAAGGATAGAACAAGCCCATGAGTTAGTGAGAGAAACCCTATCCACTGCACAACGGCGGCAAAAGACATGGCATGACTGGAGAGTGCATGGAGATCCATATGAAGCAGTACGAATGGTTTGGGTACACGATTCACGACGGTCTGCAAATGTGCCAAGTAAACTGAGTTGCCGGTGGAAAGGCCCCTATGTGGTAGTAGGTAAGACGTTGGACGTGACCTACCGCATCCGTGCTTCGGATGGCCTGACCTCAGTCATCCACTTCAATCGACTTAAACCTTGTGTCAGTGACGACCCAGCACCAGAGCTCGGACTGGGCGTTTCTTGTGATACCGGTACCCAGACAGATATTTCTATGGAAATAAGTATTCCCCCAGTTAGTGCAGAGCACCGTGGTGCTAGTTCAGCCCAAGTTCTACCAAGCCAGAACGTGGGTGAACAAACAGCTAATGCTGACGACGATGACGAGATATGTACTCGCCCTCTCCCTCCTCAGCGCAGGTCTACTCGATCTGGGAAGTCGTATCTGAAGAATTTCGTGTTTGTTTTGTCCAAGGGACTGGATGGAAAAGTTGATCCTTCGATCTCTTCCCATTCCCACCCACTTCATGCTATGCTACCCATCATATAGTTACCACAAGCAGAAGCTGAGGCTGACCCAAGCCATGCTTCCTGTGGGGTGGAACATGTGGTGAATAGCATGGAAGTGAAGAGGCTGGATGAAGCCTTGGCGTGTCTAGAACCGTAGAACCGAACAACGAGGTATACCCGACCATGCCCCCAAGGCGCCAGACCAATCCCCATCCAAGGGTGGCCCATATCCATGAGTGCACCACCACGCCAATTTAGCAAATCCAACTGGCGTCCCTCGTCTATACACCAAGTTCGGACATCACCGCCCCAGTCCATTTCACACTCCACTCATCGTCTGTTGACCATCAATCTTCAGATATGAGAGAGACTGCTGCAACAGAGGAAGTGCCATCCCGCACCGCACCGACCGACATTACCCCCGCACCCCGCGTTAGGCAGGGAAGCAGCCTGTTCAGCAGACTCTCGGCTCAAATTTTCCTGGTGTCTAAAAATTACGACAGGACACAAACCGACGTGTAACGGGAGATGACCACATCCCCCTATCCAAAGGCCACCCCAGCCGACTGGCCTACCATACTCCCCCCGTGAGCAGTCAGAACATCACACAACAGACAGAACGTCAACACCTACAAGAACACACCTGCCTTCAAGACTGGATGCGTCAATTCATCATTGCGCGTACATCACATACTTGCTCGGTTATACTCAGCATAACGGAGACATTCAACATCGGCAACAACAGCATTTAGCAGCACCTACCGGTCCTAAGTAATCACCGGTAGAGACATTAATATTCCCGCAACAAATTCCTCCTGCACAAATTGCGGGAGAAATAATGTCTCCCGCAGACTACACCTCCCGCAGACTACACCTTCCACGAATAACAACAGACTTGGCGCTCACCAGCATGAAGAACTGGAATGCGTCCACTTCGCTTATAACATTGGCATCATACAGCAGTCCGGATATCCCGACAACAGCATTATCATCAACAGACAACAGCCAACAAATCTCCCGCACACACCTTCTTATCCAGTTACGGGAGAACTGATCCTATGGATATATGGAATGCACTGCAACCATCTACAGTACGCATCATGGGAGGACGTTTATCCAACATTCCTCCCCTTCCCTTTTCCCCGACGTCGTATGGAAACAGCTAAATCTATATACTTAATCTACACGTAATAACAGTCGATGTTATTAAGAGAGCAAGATGCCCGCATTGCCATCAGTCACGAGTAGGATTTTACTACCGAAAAGTTGAATTCGACAATGGATTGATCAAAGTTATGACAGCATCCGACAGGTCATCTATGCTCTAAAGTAACTCTGTCCCACCCACGAGCTCGGCCATTACAGAGTGAAATACCCTCAGGGTTCGAAAAAGCTGACATACACGCCGGCACTCCCTCCCCACTCCCGTACCTGGCGGCCATAAACACGTCACCTTCACCACAGCGCAAGTACCATCCACAGAGAACCAGTCACGCATATCAAATTCAAACCACTAACATGACAGAAACACAGACACTCAGGTTGACTGTATTCACAATCTCCGAACGACGGCATTGTAAATTGTAATAACTGTGTCACACATTTTTGCGAGTTGTACTGTAATTTAACCATTATTAAAATGGGACTAATGTGTTTGGTCTAGGCCGGGACGGAGCTAGTTCTACCCATTGAGGAGAATGCTTGGCCAGCCCTCCCGCTCAGAAAACACAGCTATCTTGACGGGATCAGTAACGTTGATCTACCGCATGAACAGATCTGTTTAAACCACGCATCAAAATTACTTACAACTTTGCTGTTAAATTTTTGATTAAGGACACAACTGCTCTACCGTGCTACAAATCATTAGCGCATGGGCCGGTAAAGCGGCATAAAAAATCTGACAGTAAAATTACAGAGAGAATTTCAAAAATTCTCTTCCTGCGTTCCAGTCTATAATCAACACGGGCTGAGAACTACCTATTGCAGACACCTACCAAGACGCATGTTAAAGAAGTTGCGCAAATACGGGACATTATAAAAGATCTTGATGTAACATATATATTTCTATCTCTCGCTTCTGCAACAGACTACACCTCAGCAACAGCATTTTGGGTGAGTCCGGGAGATTACCGCTGACGCCACCTGGCTCCCACGCACACCATCAGGCGCTCCAGCTTAAAATTTAAATAGGCAAGTTTATAAGCATCCAATCTGGAGAACCGCCTCACGCTAATTAAAAGGTGAGGCTCCGCAAAGAAAAAGTTTTACCACGTTTCTATGTTTATCGAAGGCTGTTAAATGCACGAAATTAAGACAAGTTTAATGAGCCATTCTTCCTATAATTAAAAGTACTCCCTTTACACGGGAGGAATTAATCCCATGACGTCCAGGCCGGGAAACGAGGAAACATCCACATAAGAATGACAGAATCACCTGTTAAAAACTTTTAGGTGTGGTCATCCGCCGCCTGTGATGTCACCAAATAGTATAAAAGGAGGAAGCGCGCTCTGAAACTTTGTCTTCCCGTCAAAACTCGACACCAGGGAAGAACATAGCATTAAGCTTCTTTTGTGTTGCAAACCAAATTCTACTGTTTTTCTTATTATTATTTCATTGTTATATTTGGCCTGGAAAGTTATAAACAATGAAGAGATAGGGCATTAGGTTTTGAATAAAGTTCCCGCAACCAACTACCATGCGGGAACAAGATGTCACTCCTTGAAGATTTAGCATTATCGGATTCATCTGAAGAAGAATCTGTACCAGTTCCAAAACGGTTCCCGTGTAACTCATTGTTAGCTAGCGGAGAGCCATGTACCAGAACTTTCACTAGAAAATCCGACCGCACCCTTTATGTTAATAAGGATCATATCTTCCAGTCAGCCTTTTGTGTGACGTGCTAGTATCTCTACACCGCTACTCGCTACGGGGTGACACACGCACTCCATTATCATCACCGTGTGTTGGAAGTGACGTTAGTTCCTGGGAAAGAGAACGAGGTTCGTGCCGTTTTAGCCACCCGTTTCGAATCTCGGCTCCCGGTCAAAGTTCTCCCGACCGAGAAAATGGCCCACATGAAGAACACTACTCGTAGATATCCTGTTAGGCATCGTCATCCCACGGCTACCGTAAGCAACATACCGACAGCCAGACGTGAAATCCTGTCCGCAGCCGCATCTGGAAGTGTTACGCCCGTACCAGTCACTTCATCCACACCAGTCCTGAAGCGGAGTAAGAAGCGAAAATCTCTCACAGAATCCAGTTTGGCAGCACCCGCATCGGTTATTAGCTATCCGGCTACGGACACTACACCCGCCACCGTAGTGTCTAAAACGGTGTTAGCCAGTCAACCGATTTCGGTAGTAATTACGACACCTGCGGAAATAGACATTCCAAGTTACCCGCAGTCTCCATCTCCGCCCGAACTTTCCATAGACAAAGGACCAGGACCGTCGCAGCCTGTGACAATTAGTGTAACTCTGACCCGTGTTATTCAGCATCTGCCTCCTCGCCTTTCTGACCCAGCAATCAGAGAGGGAACCACGCCGGAACGTCCATATGCGGGAAAGAGACGGGTTGCGCACAGAGGATATCCAGCCCATGCCTAACATCACCACAAGCCATCTATTAAAGTATGCTAAGTTTCGGAAGATGTCGTCTCCTACCATATCCGCTCCCGCACCACGACTTCAGCCTACAGTACCACTCACAGCCATCACCACGACAGCTACAGCGACTACCACGACAGCTACAACAACCAGCATGACAGCTACCATCACCACAGCATCAGCGACATTGGCAACCACTAGTACCGCCGCTGCTATACGGACGGATATATTAGAACCAGCGGTAACTGTGAGAGACATTATGGACATGCATATTTCCGCCACCATCACTTTGGATGTTTCGGACAGTGCCAATAATAGTGAAAGCATCTCAGCAATGACAGTGCATCCACCGCGATCCACCACCGTCAATCGCAGGACCCAGACTCAATGGGGAAATTTTGCTGCAGAGGTGTGATCATATGTAATTCAGCAGAAATATCAATAAGCAATTCGTGGAAATGTATTAATTATTACTTTATTTTTTATAAATACTTTTCTTCTTATTATATATGTTAGATCAATGGAAATCCACCCTTAGGATGACTACGGTTATCCGACACAGCCGCACTCTTCAGTGCCCGGTTGTGTCTCACATGAAATGAGCACTGCAGACTCCGATGTTGTAAGAACGTTGTGTGTGACGTAAAGAATACAACATCCCGTTGTGCAATAACGTCACAATCCCATCATGCAGTCCCAGCTACGCTGGGGCTGTCAGATAAACCAATTTTTAAGTTATTATTATTATATATCTTATTTTTCTCATTGCTTTTCAGAGTCAGGACGGATATGGGGCCAGCGAGAGCTGCTCGTTGCGGACCCGCAATAACGGGTGGCAAATAGATATTTTATATAATGATAATACTAAGTGATACGTGTTGCGTACCCCTTTATTTACCCGGGGTGTGCAAGTAATCAGGTATAATTAAATAAATGGATACCTCGTTAGGGTATGTTACATGGTCTATAAATACCTTGTCTTTTTCTTATTATATTTTTATATATATTTACAAACTTAAATTGTGGTACGTTGGAGCTTGGGTGTTCTTCGCGGAGATCATGATTATCCGCACTCATAGAGAACACCCATGCGAGCTATTGTTTAGAATCATCTACTAAATAAAGTTATAGCATGCGCCGTAATATTAGTAATAAAACAAAACAAAAAAAAGAAAGGCCTGGAAAAATAATTCCAGGTCAAAATTGAAAACTAAAAGTATGCCTCCCCCTCCTCTTGACACCCCTATGTGCTCTGTCTCTTGGATATGCATCTAACTCCTCTCCGGCCACACGCCTACCCAGGAAGTCTATAATTCCTGCCTAGCGTATGCACGATCGTTTGCCACGGATGTCAAACTAGGAGGGGGTGGTGTACTTTGGATCGACCGGTCGGATACCGGCAGTACCAGCTGAGCTGGGTATGCGCCGCCTGTCCTGGATTCGTTTCCTGAACACGCCCGTCTGGGTAGAGCCATAAGCATATATAGGCCTATGGGAGAGATAGTGTGTCGAAAAACGACTAAGTTCGTTAAAGCGCATGCGCGCGCCGAGACACTGTTTATATGGAGTGCGTAGTTATGACCTAGATAGGATGGCGCTTTTAGTGTACCGAGATGGTACCCTGTAATCCTTATTGATTGCCTGCTCCCATTAAATCTGGCATTAATCAAGACTAGAATTCAACGGGCCTTTTAAATCTGTAAACCATTTCAAAATCGGTTGAGAAATGGCTGAGTTATCCAGGGAAAACACTTCATGATTATCTTCAAAATATTGCCTTGACATCATAACCACGTGGACGCAAAACTTCTAGAATGTTCTAGAATGTTCGACTGCGCTATTATTAGCTACGCGCTGATTGGCTGTTGCTCGAACGATGATTGGATGAAGCCTGCACCTGTGACGTCATGAGGAGTATAAAAGGAGATGCGATCCAGTGAACGAGAGCATCCTCGGCCAGGGGCCGAACAGGTTGGATCTGTACCAGCTACTAACAAGTGCAACAGACAATACACGTCTTCCTTCGCTATGTGTCAGGTTTTTATCCCGTAGTGTGCAGTTCTCCAACCCACCGCACTCAAACAATTTTGTAACTCCCCATTCACGGGAGTAATTTGGAACTTCTGATAATTGTTCACGAATATTAACATATCTACAGATGTAGAGGCAGGATGTTCTTTGATGGATGACTCGCCAGATCTGCCGGCCACACCTAAAAGTGGTATTTCAATCGCCGCCACACTAATATCGTGTAGGTCCTTTCGACTTTCGACCTTAGCAAGTAAACTCTGCCCAGTGCGTCTTCAGAGCTGGCTGACGTACCCAGCACCATGAAGCTTTGTTTTGTATCTTCGTTTGCCTCTAACAACCTCCGCTTGTGACCGGGTTGTTTACACCTTCCATCCGTGAATCGGTGTATGGGAACTTTCTTCACCACGTAGTACTATCGTATCGTTTGCTGACTGCTTGTTAGACATTCTATTAGGCCTACAGCACTGAGTGATGCACTCCTGCCATGAGTGTTCTTGCGAGAGTCTTGTTTGCGGAAACAGCTTGTGGGAACTAACCTGCAGGAACTTTCTAGCTTCCAGAGAGCGCTTCATCTCACTTCGACTACGGATTGACGTATCAATTTCAGTAACACGGTAGCCTAACTTAAGAATGACTACCGAGTATTCAAGTAACTATACTTCACAGTTTAATTATTTCTCTATATAGGTTTTGTTAATTATATTATCCATAAGAATGGTCCCGATGACTAAAACTTAGGACCGCTAGTTATAATTTCTGTATTTGTTGATAATTATTCTCATTTTTGCTCAATGTGTTGCTAACCACACTATAGTAGGTTCGTTAACCGGTACTGTTATATATATCTTGATTATTTGACACCGTATTGATTGTTCTGGTTAGATTATGTATGTATATGGTCAGTGGCCATCCGTTCATATGTTTTGTTTATTCATAGAAAATATAGGACTGCAGTGCACGTAGGAAACACTATACAGCAACACTTATATATGCAGCATGCTACCGACTAAACCTTTTCTATTCAGCTCAATAGGATAGGTCCAAAATGATTAGAGATACCTTCTTCATTACATACTGTGTAATTTACTCTTCTCTTCCGGTAGTGCGATAATCTATCCGCGCACTCCGGTAAGACTCATAAGTAAGATTTTGTCTCTCTTCCTGCTCCACACAGCCTTGTGGCTTCTTGCTTGTTTGGATGTCCCTATCGGCACCATGGGCTGATCCGACTCTGGGAAACTGTTGGGGTTTCCGAGCGGTGATGGCCAGGGTGTGGTATCACACACATTCCCGTGTATCTTTGGATACTTAGTAGTTATCACTTTAAGCCAATGTAGGAAAGCACTGCGAACACATTTATTAATTATTATTTTATTTACTGACAATTCTCCTGCACTGCAGTGCAAAACTGGCAACTTGTATATAAACCTAATAACAGGTAAAACGGTTAGTTCCATAGGCCGCGGTGACGGGCGATATACGTATTCCCACCGAATTTCGTTAAAATGTCTGGGCATGATATTTAGATCTGCCATGCCCTTGCAGGAAGGACATTTACGGTGGGTAATCGTCTCTCTTACCCCCACCATAACGATAAGAGAAATGGCCTTATAATGCTTTCGTGAAATGTAACCCATGTCTTGTAATGTTTTATGTGGTTACGGGGCGGAATGTCCGGATTCTTATCCAGTTCGGAGATCCTGCTACGTAACATGTATCAGCACTGTCTCTAGTATTGATGTCTTGGGGTATCTGTTCTCCGTGACAGCCGTGTCTAATAGCTAGGTAGATATCAGCCAGTTGCGGCCTAAAATAATTCTTGTTCTGAAAACAACTAAAAGGAATTAAGCAAAGCAGAAGGCCCGCAGAAATAAAGCGGC
Source organism: Chaetoderma sp. LZ-2023a (assembly GCA_034401795.1). NCBI lineage: Eukaryota > Metazoa > Mollusca > Caudofoveata > Chaetodermatida > Chaetodermatidae > Chaetoderma > Chaetoderma sp. LZ-2023a. The sequence continues at coordinate 129,631,546 of CM067360.1, forward strand.
AACTACTAATACAGCAAACCAAGAATTACATAAGACAGTAACAAGGGAATCGATCGGGAATCCCCCGTCCTGTCTTCACGTAAAACAGTACACACCCCTATAGTCATAATCTCACTAGGTATGGTCTTTTCTTTCTAAAGCATTTTTGATTGAAATATTAGAGTAGGCCCATTTTTGCCTACTATTCTTCTCTTGCTTTAAGCAGTGGCGACACCTTCCCGAGACGGAGGCCCGCACGAGGCACTTGCCTCTCGCAAGGATTCAGCGACGACGGTCCATGCCAGGATAATACTCCTCACCCCAAACTTGCACTAGGAGTAGTGCCCGCGTGAGGCACATCACTTTTCGTCCGAGATAACCTTGTTCCTTTCAGCTTAGAGGTATAATAACTTATATTAAGTTAAATAGTTAAGTCTCGTGTATGGGAGCCTCCCTTGCGGGGATACCTCTGCGGACCTACGAGTCTGTGTAGTACCTCCAGGAGCCCCATGTTTAAAAGTTCATCTACCTGTCTATGTCTCGTATTTTCGTATGCTCTTACTGTAGTGTTATCTAGCATATTTATAATTGTTTAGGTAAACTCATTGTATAGACTTATATTTTTATGTCACCAAATCAAATCTTGTAAGTCCATAGATCACGAAATTGCTATGGACAGGCATACTGGTGACACAAACTCGTGGGATGAGACAGTTGTGTTTAATGTTCGTGACGACGGTCGCATGGCCATACCGGAATGATTGAGTTCCACCAGCCTTAGGAGCTGGTTTTTGTTTCCCGCAGGGCAGTCTCATACAAGGTCCATCACCCCGAGACTGGATGCTAACCAGCGTCATTACTCGTCGTGCACTTGGGGTGCGGCGAGTTGACATATTACACCGGAATGGCCCGACACTACCCGGCGAGCTACAGGTGCACCAGGCAAAGTCCCACTAGACTGTGGTCTAAAGGTTAAATATTACACACGATACATTGCATGGAGTTTGCTTACCACTTTTCAGTGTGATCCGGCAGATCTGACGAGTCTCCACCAAGAATCACCATTTGTTCTACATACTACGAATCCGTTACATCGGGGCCGCAAAGCCCATCCACAAAGAGGCTCCTCTGAAGTTATTGGAAGTGAGGGTTCCTTCTTTTCGTTTAGTTTATTTGCCCTCAGGTGTTGTCTCCCAGAGAGCGTTCAAAAGTGTGGATGCGCATGCGGCAGTTCCAGGCCAGAGATTTAAGCTCTCAAAACCGAGAGTCACTGCTGCGGTTACGATGAGACCAGCCGACAGTAAGCAGTATCCCATGTCTCGCACTGCTCTGGCCACACAACTTTCCATCTTTCTCTCTCGTCGAAATGTGGTGTCGATTCTCAGTTCTGCGCTCCTTTTATACTCCTCATGACGTCATAGCGAGAATGCAAGCCAATCAGCGGGCGATCTGTATCCAATCAGCGTGCGAACTCCAAAGGCCAAGGACATTATCACGTTATGAACATCCTCCCTATTTACTCAGTATGTGCATGCGTTTATAATGTTTTCAATATTTTGAGCATAATTTAAGGAGTAAAATATGGATAGCTCGATCATTTCTGTTCCGATTTTAAAATGGTTAACAGTTTTGGATTCCTCGTTTCATTCCGCTGAATGCGGGGATGGTATAATTTAAGGAAATTACATGTACCCACTCGGTACATCTTTAGTATGCATTCTCTCCCAATGCTGACGTGCATTGTCAGGGAAGCTCTGACGCACGCGCAAATCATGCCATGCGATCTTACAGACTTCGTCAATTTAGAAACCTCTCTTATATGGCTTTATACATGCATACTATCATACTAAGGGGGAGTGGGCGTGCTCGGAACGTACCCGGGCCAGTCGTCCCATTCCCAGCTGAGCTGGGATGGTCCGTACCTGTGCGGCCGATCTGCGCTATACCATGCCCTGTGACATATGACATTGTTTCGCGTGCAGTTATGTCAGGGCAGTTTTACTGTCGGGAAAACACATGAAATTTCATACTTTTGTTTGAGTTTTAAAATTATCTGAAAGATACAGCAAAGAATTTATAGCTATCTTTACAAGATTAGTATACACAGAGATAAAATCCGAAAACGGAATCAAAATATCAACACTAAGTAAAAAACTATGGAATTTTCTAACCCTAAAATTGCTTAATTTTGTGTCTAGTTTTCATAAAATCTGATTTTGATGTGAAAAAAAATGTTTTACTAGTAACACTTAGTTATATCAAGTTAGTACACTGCTTTACCATGCATTCAACTCTCAAAATACAATATGTAGAGTCCACATTGCCACTATTCCATTCATGATCCAATAATATGCAACACAGCAAATTTCCGTCAATTGAAATGTCTTTTCCGAAACAGTGTTTAATTGTGCTTAAAACTCTATAAAATATATATATTTTAATGATCTTAGACAATTTCTTCCTTAATTAGGAGACCTTTCTCTTTGTGAATAAGTTCATTACAAGGAATTTCATTTCATGGTTAACGAAAGGTACAGCATGCAAATTTAACAGATTTTCCGTCAAACCCTGTCCTTTCTGACACATTGCAATAATGAAGGCCAATCGCTGCGCAACCAGTGATTAATGACATTCTTTGATTGAATATAATGGTCCAAGCACTGCTTAATGCATTCCATGTAATTATTCTTATATACTGTTCGTGTATTTTTTGCTAGATGATCTTAATATGTTGAAGTTCTCAAAATGTCAATGTCCTTTCCGACACAAGCTGTTTTAGCCATTTTATGTTAATTTTAGAGTGGTAAAACTAAGTTGTATTTCACAGAATATTGGCCTACAGTTATCTAATGAGCAATGACTGTGTTCAATGAAGATATCCTTCCTTAAAATAAAAATCGAGCATTTATAATGATTTCCGTGAACCATCAATATATAATTCATGGATGACTTGGCATATTTTCCCTTAATATATACTGTAAAAGACTGATCTAGAAGGTTTTCAAATACTTGTATCATGTTTCAGACATTTGGTGTTAATAGTATTGAAACTGAATCTCATTCTCTTTCATACCAATCTGGTCCAAATAGTGTCGGAAACGACATTTATTTTGACATTATTCTACTGTATGTGATATTTCTATATTTTCAGGATTCTTCTGCTTGATTCCAATATCTAGCAACTCTTACCATGTAGAACAGTAATTGATTCTACAATGTTGAACAATCAAACTGAAATTTCATTTTCATTTTGATGTTATTATAACCTATATTTCATTCCATAGTAACACCAAGCCTAAGTTGAATGTAACACTGCCCGCGGTAAGGAAAAGTTTAAGGAACATAGGTAAAACGGAAATCGTACCATCTTCTAATAAATAGCTCAGTAGAAGTACAGTATACAGACATAGGATGAAGGAGAAGGACCTAGAAACATATAAAAACTACAAAGATAAAGACAATACGAGAAAAAAGGGAAGCTACATACCTATCAGCATATTGGATTCAAGTGAACAGGAAGAACAGAGAAGTCGGTTGGCCAAGTGGAAGAGGAGTCAAAGGGATGCTAAGAGAAAGATGGATACCTCTGGTGAACCAGAAATAAAGTGATGTAACAGGCAATCTATGACTGAAGAAGAGAGGAAAGAATATAATAGGAAAAAGAAGCAAGAAAGCAGATTGAGACGGTCCGCATAATGTGTAAGGAGAGAAAAAGAAGCCGATAAAGCTAGAAAGGCCAAGAGATCTGCGAATGATACAGTAGCAAAGCCCACCGATCCTCATGCAGAAACACCAAACAGATCGGCCAGCCATAATATCCAAGAACCAACATCTTCAAGCCGAGCTACCATATATCGCCACAGACAGAAACTAATATCTCAGCTTCCCAAGTCGCCCTCTTCATATGCCAAAGCAGTAAAGTCCTTAGTGGAAAATGCCACACCTCGAAAGAAACATGAGATTAATTGGCAAAGAGTGACACGATGTCTTGACTCTGAGTTGATTGCTTCATCCATCATGGAGCACATCAGTGGTTTAAAAGCTAACACAGAAGAAAAACGTACGCAACTACAATATATAGATCGCATGATGAGATTGAAACGTGGATTCAAGAAGAAGGTTGCATGCAAGTTGGGAATCAGCCGCAATGTTCTCATCAGAAATAAACTTGTGAAGAAGAAAAGAAAAGATAGAGTTTCAGAAGAGAAGAAAGAAGAAATATCTGAACTTTGGCAATCAGCCGAGATATCACGGATACTACCTTTCAAGAAAAGAGTAAAAAATGGCAAGCCAACATTTATGCTGGAACACACATACACATCAGCATATCGGATGTACAAGAAAAAATACCCTGACAGCAAAATTGGATATTGTACCTTCATAAAACAGAAACCTGCAAATGTACGTCAGATCAAATATTGTGAGAGGAATGTCTGCTGTTGTCGGGTGTGTGAAGATTGTAAGCTGAAGATGAATGCTCTAAATAATGTTGCAAGGCAGAATCTTGAAGACCTTTCCATCAATGATATTAACCAAGCTGTTGGAATGCTGATGTGCAAGAATGTTACAGATAAGTGCCTGAACAAATCTTGTAAGAAGTGCCAGAAGAGTCTAACAGATCATTATCAACCTCTGATTGATGACCATGCAAATGACACAATTGCATATAAAGAATGGGCCTACAAGTCTTACACTTCACAGAAGACATGTAAAGTCTCCCGAGTGCTTACATTTATGACAAAGGAGTGCAAGTTCAGCAACTTGGTCCATGACTTCTCACAGGCTATATCTCATCTTGGACCACACCTGTTTAGAGCAAAATGGCAACAGGAACAGCTCAGCTTGGCACATGATGTGATGCCTCCAAGGTCAGCGATTATGATTATGGACTTTTCAGAAAATTATGCATTTAGTCTTCAGGATGAAGTCCAAAGCTACCACTGGAGTCAGGCTCAAGTCACCATCTACCCAATGGTTGCCTATGTGAATGGCACTGATGTGGTTGGGAAACCAAGTCATATTGAGTCTTTCATTGCAATCAGTGATGACCTTGCACATGATGCAGCTGCTGTGAAAGCATTTTCCTCTTTAGCAGAACAACAGCTCCAACAGAAGCACACAATTACTAAGATCACACAATTCACTGACTGTTGCGCAGTCCAGTACAGAAGCAAGGCAACACTAGCTGACATTTCAACTGCAGAGTTAGCATCTGAACGGTATTACCTTGAGGCCAGTCATGGGAAATCTCGTGCAGATGGCCTCGGGGCTGTAATAAAGAATGCAGCTACCAGAGCGGTTACACATAGGAAAGCTGTAATTATCAATGCAAAGGACCTTTACGACTTCTGTCAAAAGAACTTAGGCACTGCGGGCGATGGAGTCTTCCCATCCAAGCTGAAAGCTACAGATAATTCTAGCAGAACATTCTATCTCGTCAAATCAAATCAAATTGACCATAAGAGCATTGCTACAGATATTTTACCAGTAAGAGGAATTATGAAAATCCACTGTGTGAAACAAACATCACAGTACCATGTGTCAACAAGGCTGCTATCATGCTTCTGTTCCTACTGCTACTTAAAAGAAGGTGACACCTGCCAGAATAGTCATATTATTGGAGGATGGACAGATACATGTATCTCTCTGAGAGCATCTAAAGAGGATTCCAACCGTATCCTTTGATTGAATTAATAATGTGATGGCTACTAATATTGAACACGTAAAACCAACATGGATCAGCTATTCATTATTATGTGGTGTGGACAGAACTACACATATACTTGGTCAAGCATGTAATGAAGCGTTATCACTTAGAGATGGCAAGTGATCAAAAACCATCTGACATTTTTAATAATATAGCATCATAGATCACAATTTCCATCATTTACGGCTAGAAAATTAAAGTATGATGCCAAGATTAACATATATGTTAATCTTGGCAGCATACCTTAATTTTCTAGCATAGATGATATATCATTTATAGAATGATAACTTATACTATCAGTACATAAATTATTACCAGCAACAAAATGTTGCCATAGAAAAGACTAGACTATATATATACATGTACTAGAAGTATCCTTAGCTTGCATCTAAACAATCCATGTGTTCACCCAAAGCAGATACACCTGCACGATGTTATCAAATTGGTGGTGGAAGCAAAACTGCATGTATCCTTTTGAAATAGTATTGCTCGTAACTAGGTCAACTTCCAAACTAACTGCAGCATGTGAGTATGGTTCTTTTCGCTTCTACTTTGCTTTTGCTACAATGGCCGTCATGGCCTTTAAAACAGTAAGGTCAGGGTGGCATGCCCTTCTATCTAAAGTAGGGGACCCTTTGCTAGCTTAAAAAGTGACATGAGAGTGCAGTGCCGCAATGGTACTTGCTATGCCCCTGGCAACCTTGTGCATATACAATTTCACGGTCAAATTGTGAATTTCATACCTTACTTCACCCCGCCCCACCCGAGTAACATCACCAGAGGCAAATGGTACATGAACATTAAAGAGTTAAATAACTCTAATTGATCACTAAAGCAGTTACTAGATGTTAAAACCCTTTTATGACCAAGTAGAGTTATTTAGCTCTTTAGTGTCTATGTACCATTTGCCTCTAGTTTCTTTCATTGCTAATATTGGTGCTAGACAGCGTAGTTATAATCAGGTACATGTATATATACACGACTAGATATTAGGACATTTGAAGATTGTGCTTCAGCTTTTGGCGAAATAACTGTGAGGTTATGCCAGTCACACAATTATTACACCCGAGTGGCAACGCTATATGATCATAAGGTTAAAGCATGATTATGTGGCCCTGTATAGTCTTTGTAACTTCATATAAATAAGGTTTTCTACCCAATTCACATTGGTAATATTACACTATACTGCAACTAGTCTCTTTTGCTTTCTATTCTGAATAAAATCACAGGTTTCGATTTAACTTACATGAATTAAACAAAATCTCAAACTCTTGCTCATCACTGTTACTAACCTCACCTAAAGCACATTTTCTAATAGCTATCTAAGCTCGTGTAAAATGATACTAGATTCCATTGCTACTAGTGATATTACACAAATAATATGAAAACGTCCTCTATTAATGCTTAAACAACATATGACTATCTTATCTTACAGACCTGGCACCGAACCAGTATTATGCTGTATACTTCACTGACGCTATGGCTTTCTATGTTGGACGGATTGACAAGGAGTGTGCATGTTCATACTTGCCAAACAAGACGCGCAATAGGAGGCCGGAGTGTATCCCAAAGCCATGTGTATTCCATGGACCGATAGACTTGTGTGGAACTGGACCATTTCTTATTAATGACATTGACATTATTAATGCTAAATTTATTGAACTGAAAAAGAAGTTTTAGATTTAGATTGGATAACATAGTTCTAAACTGTTTCAAGTTGAAACCACAATTTATTTGTTGTTCATAAGTTTATCAATATTTTGGATTTTCTGGAAATGTAATTTAGTAGTTCTAAATAAAGGCGGCCGTACGCAGAGCAGACACGACACCTCACGACGGTTATTCACCGGCAGAGTTGAGAATAAATTAGACATGACATGATAAAGCTGCCGATGTTATCAGTTGCGAGATTGCGTTGATGTCATAAAGTCTTTGACAATATCATTTACATCACATTACACGATCAGCATTCCGCTTGTTTATAAATCACTGTGAATAATCGTCGTGTCGTAGCTGCTCTGTGCGTGGCCGCCTTTACATAACGCAATTATCTGCCAATGCATTAATTATGTTGAACTAAAGAAGCGAAAGATTAGTATTTCTTCTACACTGTTATCATATAAACAAGATTTAATAATTAGTTTTGGTTGTTTTGAAGTTTATGAATATTTTACATTAGAAAACATTGATGGGAAGTTTAACCCGTACATGCACAAGCCAAAAAACCTTTTTACAGTGGTCTCGAGTAATGTACATTTGCAGAGCAAGACAATTTTTGAAAATTCACAACTGGAAGAACTGGCTCAGTAACCAAGCCAGTCATTCCAGTGGTAAATTTTCCAAAATGGTCTTACTCTATGGCCATTTTCAATATGAAATTTGCTTGAAGAATTCAAGTGTTAAAGACTTAATAGTATTTATATAGCATAAGGCATTTATCTTCAAAAATTGTGAACAGAAAGCTAAATGTAAAATGCTGTCAAAATATCTGGCCTTTCCGACACTACTGACTCCTTTGCCATTTCAAGCAAATATCATATGAATACAAGTCATTGATAACATTAATAATATTCCTATGAACATCCAAATATCTGTCCACGTTTCAATTACTTCTGTTGTGGTATATCATCAGTCACAGACAATTTCTATCTTGATTATCATCAGTATCCCAAAGTCTTGAGTTCTTTGATTGCACTAAACGTGCAAGACGAATAGATTTGTTCCAAATGTTTATGGCTATTTTAGACTCTTTGGACACCTTAGTAACAGGTAGTTATCACACATTGCATTTCTGTACAAGAATTTTGAACATAAGAGCTACAATGTAGAATATTGTGTGGTGTCAAAATATCTGTCCTTTCCGACACAAGCATATCCTTTGCCATTCAAGGAAATATCATACTATATTTTAAGTCATTTATAACACTCATAATATTCCTATAGGTAAAATAGCATATACCAGGTTCAAGTGACTCACGTTGTGGTATATCAGCAGTCGCAGCCATTTTGTATGTTGTGCTGTCATAATTATTCCAATGTCCTGAATTTTCGGATTGTACAAAACTTACATGACAAATCGGAATTGCTGTGACATTTATGCATAAATTAAATTTCATAGATATCTAATAACAGTAACTTATTACATATGGCATTTCTTTCTAAAAATTTTGCACATAAAAGCTATAATCTAGAAGACTATGTGGTGTCAAAATATCTGTCCTTTCCGACACAAATGAACCCCTTGGTACGTCAAGCAAATATCATACTCTTTAATTTATTGGTAACATTTATAATGTTCCTATGAGTAACCAAGTATCTGGCCAGGTTCCAATTACTAAAATTATGGTATAACATCAGTCACAAACATATTGTATCTTGATTATTATAAGCATTATGTTAACCTGGCATCCCAATATCTTTAGTTTTGGCAAAACAATGTAAGAATTTTAGGTTTTTAAGAAATAAATGCTTACTTGATGTCTTTACATATGTACTGCCTTGTTTGTGTATGAATTTTTTTAAATAACCCTTACTCTGTACATATCTCATCAAATGTCCTTTCCGACACAGATTGTTCCGGAAAGGACGGTTATTTTGACCACAATGTGTATTAATGCCATGCAAGATGCAGACATTGGGGTCAGGCATATTGATTATTGATACCCTAGAGATCATGACAATTAGTTTTTGTCCATAATCTAAGTCCCACATATTTTTAACTGAGAACTTCATGAAGCTAAGTACTGATTGTGGAACAAAATATATTTGGAAATCCATGGTATTTCTACATTTGGTGATATTTTCTAGCGGTTTTCGCTTATATTTAATAATAGATGGTCGTATTAACAAATGCATGGGAAAAATGAGTAATTGTAAGTTATTTTTGGCAAATATTGAAAGTACATTGGAAAGTTCTTCAAAAAAGAAAATTTGCGATTTTCAATTTTCAGAGCAAGATATTTTTTAAACACTTCCTCATTTTATAATGCCACATTTTTTCCCTTCATCTATATGATGTTCGGCATCAGAATAGCGAAGAATGCATACAAAATTAGCAATTCTAAATTTTGAGGTGGGTGAGACAATTGTGCTCTCTGGATTGTAAAACTGCCCTCACAGATTGAAAACATGATTTGCTTTTCATGTGTCACCGCCACACATGTTTCGCGAAATAGCATAGCGCTCTAACAAAATGCATCATTCCATGGAGAAACAGTTTTCTGCATAGACATTCTGTTGTGTTTTCCCTATGGAATGCAAAGCTGACTTACTACTTATTCAGTTAGGTGGATCCATATGGCTCTGCAATGCGCATAAAACTGCTCTGTCTCAGGTTAGTCTTAATAGTCCCCATCTTGAAAATTTCCAAGTGATGCCCCCGTGTTCTTGACTCCATAAGTTGGCTCCCTGCAACATCTTAGATGCCTTCATCATTTCACCTCTCAGTCTATGGTATGTCAATGTTGGTAGCCTCAATTTCTCCAGCCCCAGTTCATATAGCTAAGGTCCCTTAACTCTGGTATTAGCTTGGTGTCTCTTTTCTGGACATTCTCAACTGCAACAATGTCTTTCTTTCAGAATGGATGCCAGTCATACTGCGCTAGTATACTCAATGCGGTGACTAACCAATGCCGTGCACAGCCATAAGAAATTCTCTATATCTAAGTGCAGGAATAATTGACGGATCATCCCCATCAGTATTGTTGCCTTTATTGACTTTCTTACTAATGTATTCCTCAAATAAGTGGTGTCCATCCACCGCAATACACCGGTCTTTTTCTTTGTTGACATTAACTAGTCTGATGGCTTCGTCACTCGCACCGCTCATAAAATAATCACTCGCATCATCTCTCTGGCTCTTAACAACTATCGTCAATTTGCATTTCTCAGGATGGGACCATGGCAAACATGTTTTTGACGAACACTGTAGCTTAAACAAATCTTCTTCCAGCACCTTCCGATCCTCGTCGCATCTGATCTGACGTGAGATCTTCGTATCATCAGTGTACATATATGCTTCTGATGTCAGCGTATCTGGGAGGTCATTGTTGTACAGCAGAAAGAGGACTGGCCCCACCACACTGTCCTGCTTATCCCGCCTATAACCTTATTCAGTTCGGCGGTGCAGCTGCTCACTACGATCCGCTGTGTTCTGACATAGACGGCTCTTATCCACTTATGGACTTGTCTCATTATACCATATCACATTAGCTTACTGAGAGGACTGAGAGGACTGAGGCACCGTCTGAAAATGCTTTCATAAAATCGAGAGATAAAACATTTATGTTGCTGCTTTCCTCGAATTATTGTGGCCATCCATCTAGCACCTTCATCAACTGCAGCGATGTGGAGCTGCCTGTAGTTAATCTAAACTGTTTATCGCTGAACATGGAGTTGTTCTCGCTGGCCAATAGTTGCTTGACAACTTCTCACTCCTCTTCTTAAAATGTTTGCTAGCTTCGTTGTTTTCCAATTCTGCGGTACCTTGCCTGTGCTGAGTGCCAGGGTAAAATCATTGCTAATGGCCTACACAAAATCTCTTGCGTTTCTTTGAGATTTCTCAACTGTACACCATGTGGACCTGGTGACTTGTCAGGTTTTATCATCGACAGTTTCTTCTCACATCTGTAATCTTACTTTCACTCATGGATCTGTCATCTTCCCTCATCCTTTCGGGTTCGTCTTCTAGCTATGGTTCCCTAGTGATCTGAATGGCCAAGAGGTTTAAAAGTACCTGCGTTTTCTCCTCATCCGAGGCTGTTACCTTTTCTTCTTCACCTGCTCGAGATTTGATCAGGTCCCAATTATTTCAACAGCTTATCTGTATAGTTTTCTGGAAATTCATAGTCAGGGAGTTCAGAGATCGATCGATCCCAACACGTGCGAGGCGTGGGTGGAGCTTAGCTAGAGGTGGGCGGGGCTTAGCAAAAACAAACTGAAACGGTCCATTCCCTGTAATATTTCTTGAATATTTCTTAAACACTTTCTTATAGCAAGTGTTGCAACAATTGAAATTGAAGGATAGAATGCAGTGGCCGCTGCTTCCCACTGGTGCCTCACTCTCAACATTACTCACCACCCCTTCCTCATTTGCTAGAATCAGATCTGGCAGATGGGGCTCACCTGATCCACCTCCTCTTGCAAGATCTGACACATGCTGGAAAAGGTCATTATTTCTCAGTGTTTCCATAAACTTATGCTCATAGTGTATGCTCCCTCTCCCGGTGTTGTCCATGCCATCCAGTCTATTGCTGGGTATGTAAAATATCCTAATTATCATTGATGAAACTAGACAGCCAACACACTAGACCTTATCATGCCTAGATTTCCACGTAAGATGGTATATAATAGATAACCCAACTCTAACAGAGATTTGACTCTATGGCAAGGAAGATACAACTCATTACGAAATGAGCGTGGAAGTAATTCATGAATCCTTCTCCTCACCCAATCATACGACGTCATAATCAACTAAGCGACGTGTATGCTGACGTCATGAATGATTCGATTAAGCGCATCTTTAATGCTTAATAGTCCGGCACGTACTAAGTGTATGTTTTTACTATTTAAGAAACATGCTGTTGAATATTTTGAACCTAATTTGACTGGGTACTGTTGCTGTCATAGGCAGCAACAACACCCAGTCAAATTTGTCTCAAAATATTCAACAGCTTGCCTGTATAGTTTTCTAGAAATTGATAGTCAGGGAGTTCAGGGATTGATCGATCCCTTCACGAGCGAGGTGTGGGTGGAACTTAGATAGAGATGTGCGGGGCTTAGCAAAAACTGTAAAGATACATTGATTGGGATAGTGAACTTGAAAGCAGCGACAATAAGTTGACGTGTACAATAATTAAAATTTAGATTATTAGAGTCAGTAAAATACTATATTCCGCGCAGAATGATACACCAATACTATAGTTCACTACAATACAACAATGGAGGGGTGGAGGGATATGATGGATGATCGACGACATCACGATCAAACTAAGATATAAGCAGGAAACTTTCCAGAAATTCGGAAAAACTCATGAAGAAAAAGACTATAAAAGAACACACTAAAAAGAAATCAACTGAAGTGAGAGGTGAGGAAAGGAAAGAGAGAAGTCGAGTGGGAATTTGTAAATAAGCAAAAAAAAAAGAACTCGGAAGCATTCTAATTGCAAACGTGTACACCCGAGAAGACATGCAACCCTTCAACAGCACGCACGCACGCACGCACGCACGCACGCACGCACGCACGCACGCACGCACGCACTCACGCACGCACGCACGCACGCACGCACGCACGCACGCACGCACACAAAGTGAAGACAAATGGAGCATTCGATTAGATTGTAATCTAGCAAGATGATGTATGCCTGGGATATCCGTTTAAGATATTTTAATAAAACTCACGTATTATACGCAGATGTACCACACCTGTATAGGTCTATGCTTTTGGGATTTTTAATGCAAAACTCATAATTCTGTTTTTCATACAGACTCGCTTAAATTATCTTTTTATGAAACTTAGAAAAGCCCTTATGATGGCCAGATGTATTTGGAAGGTTTTCTTTCTTGTACGTCAAATATTTTGGGTCGATTTGGAAGTTTTAGTGAAAAATGCAAACACATTGTCAATTTACTTGTAAACATCATAGTACAGAGAACAGCTTGAAATATTTTAACATGTTTCGCATAATTCGCAGACTTGATGGACCCTTCGAACATCATGAGGGAGAGCTCTACATCATTTTTACAGTGACCTCAGCTAATTAGTGGCGTAATTCACTATGACGTTAGCTACTTGGGTGACAGATCGCATACCTATATTGATTGACAGCTCGGATATAGACATACCGAGAAAGTAGCTTAAATAAAAATCAATAAATACAAGCTGATACACAAGTTATTTGATAACTAGCTCGGAAATTAATCCACATTGAATATCCAGCTATGTAAATCAAATCAATAATAGGCCTATATTAGACCTATAGAAGCAACCTCCTTCGTGAGGGCACTCAGCTTTTGGGGACTCCATGATGGCTGTTACTCGAGATAACTCAATAACTGTCTTAACCATTTAACCCCCGAATTTGTTTATACAAAATTTCAATATTCTCATTAAAAATGTTCATTTGCAGACCAAGAGAAGACTATTTTTGAATATTTACCACTGAAATGACTGGCTGGATTATCGAGCCAGTCATAACAGTGGTAAATCTTCAAAAATAGTCTTCTCTTGGTCTGCAAATGGACATTTCTCAAGACCACTGCAGAAGGCATTTTTGGCTGATATGAGTGTTAAAGGGTCAAATAAGTAGAAACTCGTGATCCCGAAACGAGGTAATCCGGATTAAACCCTCTTATGTCAACATAACCCGGTAACCCTTTAATGATTTAATGACTAAATTTGATCAAAAAATATAATTGTTTGCTTATTGAATGTCCATATCCAGTGCAAGATAATACCATTTTTGAAAATTTACCACTGCAATGACTGGCTCGATAATCGAGTCAGTCATTCAAGTGGTAAATTAAATAAAAATAATCCTCTCCTGGCCTGCAAATGGACATTCCTCAAAGCCCCTACAGAGGCCGGTTTTGGCCGGCTTCGGCGTGAAGGGAATAATGATCAAGGTGTCCAAAACGGTATATTTTTGAAAAATTACCATTGAAATGACCTGCTCGGTAACCGAGCCTGTCATTCTAGTGGTTAATTTTCAAGAAATATTCGTCTATTGGCCTACACATGGAAACTGTCTCTAACCAAAGAATTTAGCTTTTCTTGAACATTGACCAATTAGACCTCCAACACGTCCAAAAATGGAATATGTATGGTCTTGAGAAATGTCCTTTTGCCGCCGAAAACTACTTTTTTGGTAAGTCGCTGTGGTAAATTTACAAAAATATCCTCTCGTAGTCTGCAAATGCACATTCACTGACCTAAAATTTCTACTTTTGTGGCAAATTATGACCGTTGAAGGGTTAATGGAGAATTCCAGTTTATCCATCAAACATATGACGTCATAATCAATTATGTTATTAATAACGTAGCTGAGTTCGCCACGAATGTTTAATTGACGACCAACTATGAGTTGTACGAATTGTATGTCTTTAATATTTAATAAACTTGCCATTGAATATTTTTTAACTAACTTGACTGGGTGCTGTTACTGTCATTCAACAGTTTACCTGTATAGTTTTCTCGAAATTGATACTCATGGAGTTCAGGGATCGATCAATCCCAACACAAGCGAATTATGGTGTGGTGTAACGTATTGTCACTGGCCACTCCACCCACGTGTATATCGTGAATGTTATAATGTCGTGGCGAGGATTTATTGGCGAAATATTGATATTTATGTTTTCGAATGTAAACGTATCCGAGGTATCGCCCTAATTAAACCTAACCCCTCTGATGGTGTAGGTAGATATTCAGATATTGTATAATTCGATGGTATGGATATTAATGTTTATTTTGAAAACGATGTTCCTGACATCTGTTGCTGTCTTAGACAGCAACAGCTGTCAGTAACAACGGTTTTAAAAATAAATAGTAATCTGAATAATTTGAATGTAGGTTGGATATTCGGTCGTAGAAAGGTTAAGCGATTGAGGTTTTCCTCCATAACACAACGATCAATACAATTTTATTTTATAAAAACTTAAACAAAAACGTGTTGCTTGGCAGAAAATATTATCTCTAAGCTTAGCCTTATTGTAGTTCAAACAACTAGGGCCTATATCTTTATAGGTTTATTAATGATTTTAGAATATTGATATTTCTATAAAAGAATATTGTCCAGCATCAGGCCGAGCGCTGTGTTGTTAGTTTATTTTAGGTGACAATTTAGAAGGTTTTTGTAATAGGTGGTTGCAATACAATATTTAGCCCTGCAATTAACATTACTATAAAAATGAATGATAAATTACATCTAATTTCCTGGTTCTGTCTGGTTTTGATCGTTGACTTGGTCGTTGCCCGTTCTGTCGAATCTCCCAAGAAGCGCGTCGACGTTAAATTGAAAGATGCCGACGTAGTCAAAGACAAAGTTCCGGATGTTAACTTCCTGGCAGGTAAGTAGCCATTAGGATTAAACCGCCGATTACGGCCACCTATACATTTGGGCCCACTCTAAAGTCGTGTTCTCACTGGAGAGTTAATCCGGAATAACACCATACTGACGAATGACGTTACTCCAGATTAACTCTCTAGTGCGAACACGCCTTAAATACCCAAAAGCCATATCATGATATGACTATACAAATTAACATGTAATAAAGGTATCCATTTCTAGCCATGCCCCGCCCCTTTCAAGCTAAGCTCCGCCCACTTTTTTTCCAAGCGTTGGAAATAATTTATATATTTTGAATCCTGAATTCCCAGAATATAATTTCCAAAAGTAATTATGCAGGTAAGCCGTTGAACATTTTGAAACTAATTTGACTGGGGCTGTTGCTGCCAATGACAGCGACGGCTCCCAGTAAAATTGGTTTCAAATTATTCAACACAATCATTTTTAAATGGTTAATCCATTAAAGACATACAATTTGTACACTTGACAGACTTTTCGATGTTCTTGACGGAGTTATAATACGTCATTATGATTGTGGCGTCAGATAATATGTCACGTGTTTGGTTATGACGTCAGAGCGACAGATGAAATTCCTCTGTTATAGAGTCTGTCAGTTGCAGATGCAGTTCCGTGTCAAATTTATCACCGAAGTAAAGCAAGATTGGAACATAGCCAGTTAGAATCGACCAAATGATAAAACTTAAAGGAAATCTTATACTAATCATTAGTGTGATAGAATTTGCCACGCATAATCCATCTATGGCATTTTAGCTTTTTTATCATGCCGATAACGAAAGATATTCAGGCTTTAGCATCTAAATCTTGATACATTTTTAAAGCCTATGATGGCTGTAGTGATTTACTTTTCAACCAATCAGAAAAAAACTAGCGCGTCCGTCTCCGTTTATACGCTCAGTCATAGAGGAGCCAATACAGCTATAGTTCGGCAATGCGGTATAAAAGCAATTATACAGGTAAACTGTTGAATATTTTGAAACTAATTTTACTGGAAGTTGTTGCTGCCATAGGCGGCAACAACTTCCAGTCAAATTACTTTCAGAATATTCAACGGGATGAGTGCTACATAATAAAGAATGTAATGAATTGGCACCTACCTGACATCATACACTATCGCTTGAGGGGACAAAGTGGTGGCGATCGCTGTTTAACATTTACGCGATATTACAAAGCAGATAATTGTGATAACGTTACGGGAATGTGACAGAATATGAATGATATGGAATCTATAAACCATAATATATCGGTGCAATACAACATTTGAAATGAGATTAGCATCCTTTTAACATTGTATTAATTTAGAATTGGAATTATTTTATGAATATAAATTGATATTAGTGGGCTCAGTATCTTTGTTATTCCACAATACCAAACATCATATTGACAAAGAAAAAATATATGTTAACATGGAATAGTATAGGTACAGAGCTTTTATTACCGCATTTGGAAAACCTACTTACTGCAAAATTTTGAATTTAGGGCTAACATGATATCTTAACAAATAATATTCTCCTCTAATAGAACGCAATAAATTTGATACCAATATGAACTGTATAAACCTGGCTTTTCTTAATCAATTAGGTGTTGGGTATCAGAATTTATCAAAGACCGTGAGCAGTGTGGGGTTTATTTGGACTCAGCATAGTAGTTTATTATATTCTCAAATCTGAATACATGATGGGCGGAGAGGGTGACGAATTTAATGAAGCACACCACACCACGCTCTATGCCTGATATAGGCCTACCAAATACCAATGTTGCCAGGATATTGAAATACATAGGAGATATTTTGAAACAAATTTTACGCGGACACGTTAACAAAGCAACAACAAAAATTCAAATTAGTTTGAACATCATAATAGTATAGTTTATGCGAAACTGAGCGCTAGCATGAGTATTGTTTCTACCATAACTAATGCTTTAACAATTAGAACTCAAGACAAGTGAGGATTCCAGTTTATCCATCAAGCATATGACGTCATAATGAACTTTGTGACGTGTAGGATGACGTCATAATCAATTGAATAACGTAGACAAGTTTATTATGAACGCATAATTGATGACGGACTAAGCGTTGTTCTACGAATTGGATGCTGTTGAATATTTTGAAACTAATTTGACTGGACTGTTGCTGCCATAGCTTACCTGCATAATTTTTTAGAAAGTGACAGTGGATCAATCCCAACACGGGGGAAGTGGGGGAGGGGCATAGCTAAAGATACGCGGGGCATAGCTAAAACTGGATTCCTCTATTAGCTTCGAAATACTTAAATGTATATTCCTTACATCATAAAGAATTTGTCATTCCTGACAGGCATGGCTTAATGCGCTAAACCTTTTCGTTTCATTTTAGAAATCCTTCCTTTGATGGAACAGGAGATGATGGCAGAAATGGAACTGGCGGAGACAGCTCTGAAATCCGCGGCCAAGACCAAGCAGAAACAAACGACAATTGTAAGAACTGTTGTTGCTGCTTATGCCGCTGTTGCTGTTGTTAGCTCTTCTACCCCTACTACTACTACTACTACTACTACTACTACTACTACTACTACTACTACTACTACTACTACTACTACTACTACTACTACTACTACTACTACTACTTCCCCCCCCCCCACCGCACGCTAACCCCTTTTAGGCCCACCCATTCTTTCGCACCACCGACACTGTCCAAATAGGCGTACGTTCGTACACCCCTGGAAAGGGGCCCACGTTTAGGACTATTAAACTATTAATCTACCTTCCAATACTGTATGTAACCATAGTCCACACCAAATTCCTTAGTGGAGTAGTGGTTATTGCAGATCTACGACTGCCTTTCGTATGCGTTTTGCATTCGAAAGACAGTAGTCGATTAGTATGATACAAAGGTGTGCGTTTAACATTTTTCACATCCATGCAGTTCCATAGCTTGCTTTCCCATTCTTACAATTTCTGATCACAGCTCACTAATCCACAGAGGCATGCTGATATATTTAAATTCGCGTTTATGTAACTAATCAACAATATATTGCAAAATCATTGTCGCCTAAAAACGCATGTTACGGGGCCGGAACTGGAACAATACCGAGTTTATGCACATACCCTCACTTTGGGGCTAGTTGTCGCGACCGCCCATGATGCCAATTCAGTAAATCGCAATTCAGCATGACCGGGTATTCACAAACTGTCTGACGATATATATATCCTTCAAAATCAATAAATTATCTTTTGGTAATCTGAAAAGAAATTGAACAGACGCAAATTTACATATTTTTATCAGAAATAAAATTGTATTGGGTATATTATTCTGACTCTTTATTCGACTACATAATAGGTTTAGTAACAAAACCATATTATTTTGGACACCATCCATCCGGAGAGAAAACACTAAACTCTGAAATGTAGCTTTTGAGAATGTCATGAGCGATCTAGACAGAAATCTGTAATGAGCGACAACTCACTCCTCCGGGTAGACAAGAAAACTTTCAACACGCTCTGTACATACGGAATTAATTCAAAACCTGTGACTAAGCGTGGCTCTAGAGCAGGACGTCTAGTGAGGCATAAATTGACTAGGTCGCAATGCACAGGTCCTCGATTGACAAGGAACTCAATTAACACATCCGGTAATACACGTCAATTAAAACGGAACTCACCCAAACCACAGTATATATCCTATCGGAACAATGCCTTACAGAGCAATCAGTCAGAATCCTCGCCAATGTTAAAAGTATGTATGTGGAACGCTCAATCCTGTCGAAATAAATGCATTGCCATTAACGATATGATTACCGACGAAAACATTGATATTCTAATTATGACTGAGTCTTTGCTACAAGAGAGTGGTGATGAATCCAAGATAGCGTGTATCACCCCGGATGGCTATGGACTGAAACATAATCCTAGACAATCTTCGCAGTGGTGGAGGCATAGCTATAATCTATAGACAATATCTACAAATTAAGATTCGTGATAGCACTCTTCCTAACTTTCAGTCAGTCGAAACTCTTGATTATTCTTTAACTCATGGTCAATTATCTCTGCGGTTCATATGTCTATATCGACCACCCCCATCTAAACGGAATAAACTGACAAGCACAATGTTCCATGATGATATTTCGAGCTTAATGGACCACATCGGTGTCAGTAATAATAAACTAATCATTCTTGGCGATATAAACGTACACTATGACGAGCAGGACCATTACGAGACAAAAAAGATGATGAATCTTCTGGACATGCACAGTTGTCACCAGCACGTCAGCACACCGACGCATAAGAACGGCCATATTATTGATTGGTTGATCAGCCGTGAATCAGATAATACCGTTACGAATGCCTTTGTCAAAGATCTACAAATGTCTGATCATTACCTGATAACACTAAGTGTTAACTTAACCAAACCAGCTCAACCCGGGTGTCAGTAACATGTAGGAACATTAAGAAAATTGACCCGAGTACTTTTCGCCACGATATCCAACAATCCAATCTAATGCAGTGCCCACCACAAGACTGTGAGGAATTAGCTGATCTCTATAATACCGAGCTATCTGAACTTTTGGATAAGCATGCCCCGGTCAAACAGAAGATAATCTCACAGAGGCCAGAGTCTCAGTGGCTCTTCACACCAGAGATCTGTCGAGCTAAAGCCGAGAGCCGACAATCTGAACGAAGGTGGCGAAAATCACGTCTGGAAGTGCACCGTCAAATTTTAGTTACCACGAGGAACGCCGTCATTAAAGCCATTTCCAAGGCAAAGCAGACGTTCTGCAATAATAAGATAACAGAAAGTGCATCAAATCGCAAAGTCTTATACAACATAATGTCTAAACTGATGGGTAAGAGCAATGCTTCCACACTCCCAAATATTGACGATCCATTACAAATCGCACAGTCTTCCTCGGAATTTTTTCATAACAAGATTGAAGTGATTCGTAACCAGTTAAATACCTCATTAGACTCATCCAACTTGTCTCCTGATACTGCAGCATGTTCTCACTGCCTCGAGCAATTCCAACCATTCTCAGAAAATGATGTCAGGTTGCTTCTAAAGGAACTAAAACCAACATACTGTGCACTCGATCCCCTTCCCACAAAGATGATTTATGAGCATATAGACATCTTCTCACCGATTATCACTATGCTCGTGAACTCGAGCTTAGAATCAGGCATTATGCCAACAGCCTTTAAGTGCGCGCTAGTCAATCCGCTACTCAAAAAGACTTGTCTTGACGGGGATGATTTGAAAAATTATAGGCCGGTGTCTAATGTGTCATTCATTTCTAAAGTAGTTGAAAAAGCTGTCAATAAGCGACTGACATATCACATTGCAACGAATAATCTGTATGAACCACTTCAGTCAGCTTACCAGCAGGGGCATAGCACCGAAACAGCATTACTTCGAGTTATAAACGATCTCCGCTATGGTGTCGACAATGGCAATGTGTCTTTTTTGCTTCTGCTGGATTTAAGCGCCGCATTCGACACAATCGATCATGTTAAACTTCTATCGAGATTGAGAGATGACTTTGGTGTGAATGGTGTCGCATGGACATGGTTCCAGTCTTATTTGTCACAGAGATACCAATCTGTATATATAGATGGTATGCGTTCTAGCCAAATGGAACTCACATGCGGAGTCCCGCAAGGTTCTATCTTGGGGCCTGTGCTTTTCACTCTCTATACTAAGCAACTAGGATCGATTATTGATAATCACAGTTTACAGCATCATTTTTACGCTGATGACACGCAGCTCATGGCAAGCTTCCCACCAACAGCCCACGACACAGCAACAGCTACAAAACAAATCACTGACTTCTGTGCTGATGTAAAGTCATGGATGTCGACAAACATGCTTAAATTAAATGATGAGAAAACCGAAGCCATGTTAATAGGACCATCACTTAGATGAGACAAAGCTGAGCTAACCAGTCTTGCTGTAGGAGATAGCGCAATTCCAATCTCTAATAAAGTAAAAAATCTTGGTGTAATTTTGGACACCGACTTAAGCATGAAAGATCACGTTAACTACCTGTGTAAAGTATGTTTGATGCAATTACGCAACATCGCCTACATTAGAAAATATCTGACAAGAGAAGCTACCGCTACAATTGTTCTAATGACAGTTATGTCAAGTGTCGACTATTGCAATAGCCTTCTCGTCGGTGCGCCAAAAAATCTCATCAATCGTTTGCAAGCAATACACAGCTGCAAGAATCGTGTCACTATGTAGTAAATACGATCACATTACTCCAATACTCCGTAATCTACACTGGCTACCCGTCGATAAACGTATCGAGTTCAAAATTCTCTGCTTAACTTACAAATGCCTAGAAGGTACTGCACCGGCCTACCTCGCCGAACTCTTAGTACTTTACAGTCCCCGCCGTTCACTCAGATCAGAAAGCAAAAAACAACTTAACATTCCTAAATTCCGAGTGAATACATATGGCCAAAAAGCATTCTCTTACTCAGCTCCCATCCTATGGAATAAATTGCCTTTGGACATCAAAACATCCCCAAACCTGAGCACATTTAAATCTAGACTCAAGACATGTTACTTTCAAAAATGTTATCCAACACCTTGATCTGTATTTTTTCTAGAATATTCTAGATAAGCTTTCTAAGCGCTTAGAGCATGCTGCGAATGGATTTTGGCGCGTTACAAATGGACTATTATTATTATTATTATTATTATTATTACTATTATTATTATTATTATTATTATTATTATTATTATTATATACGATATCTAAGCGTACCGGCCCAATACCCCCCCCCCCCCGCGTTATCAGATAAGGGAGACAACTCTTGCTTTTATAGACCATAGCGTTCGTTATCTATGCTGGCTAACTACTTCTATGTTATAGACGGAATATTATGTTCCGACCATAGAAAGCTAATAGGCATAGATTAACTATGACTCTCTCAAACTCGGATTTTCAATTTAGTAGGCCCTATTTCATCATAGTCTCCAAACTAATGTTTTAAGTCACGTTTGTTACTAATTCTATTTACTGAGAATTTACTCACGTTTTGGAGGTTATATATACTGCTGATCGCCTGCGTCAGCCCGTCCGTACATGCGCAGTTCCATTTTTACTGAACTCACGTCACCGGAGGTCGGAACAACGTGTTTCACTGTGACAACCTATATTCACGGGAAGAACTGCTCCAGATCGATTATTTCTTTAGCACACGAGCCGAAAACCTAGCAAATGTACTTATTAGCAGAATGCATCCCAATAATACTTCTAAACATGTTCCAGTATCGAGCGATATTCCAGTAAGCGTTACTCCCCAGCATTAAGAGGAAATCGACATCTATTCACAAATTGGAATGGTCAAAAGTGGATAAGCGTGGATATCAGATCGCACTGGCAGAGGAACTGGACACAGTAAACAACAAATCTCAATACTCTACCCCGAATGATATCATCAGTGGCATCCAGAATGCCATATCACATAATACAAGAAGAATAGTTCCAATAAAGCAGGTCAAAATAAATGGCCCTATGTGGAAAGCATCGCCTGAAGTGATGAAACTACTCATGCATGGGAAGGAACTCCATAAATACTGGCTAGGCGAAGGAAGGCCAGGATCGGCCCACCCACTCCATTTGGAACGCAGACTTCTAAGCAAACAATTACGTTCTCAACAGAGGACTGAAGTCGCGGTTGAACGAAAATCATTCATCATAATGGCTGAACAGGATTTGCCAAATTTTTATAAACTCATCAACAGAGTCCGAGCAAAGTGCAGTGAAGTAGACTCCCTCACCATTGATGGGGGTACGTACAACACATGTACAGGAACAGTGCCGCGGCTTTGTAGCTTTTTACGAGGACCTTGCAGTACCCTCTCAGAATGAAAAATTCGACCAAGACTATCAAGAGCAAACAAGTCAAGATCTGAAGCTTCTTCAGCAAAGCTACAGCCAGAATTATCAGGAACGCCCTATCGTCAAAACTAGTGAGGTCTCTGCCGCAATTGCGCAACTTCATGCGGAAAATCTCCAGATGAGTTTACTCTCTCTCTCTGCAGAACATTTTCGCAATGCTGGTAACATAATTGTTCCTCACCTAACGTGACTGTTCAACACTATAATAGCCACAAAACAGATCCCTGCCATATTCAAAAATGGAATAATAACACCTGTCCATAAACGTGGAAAGGACCAGTCCGATCCAAATAACTACCGAGGCATAACAGTAACTTCAATAATCGGGAAGATCTTTGAACATGTCATCTTAGAAAAGATCACATCTCAGCTACCAACAACCCAAACAAGCTTACAATTTGGCTTCACTAAAGGATTATCCCCCATTATGGCCGGGCTGGTACTCTCAGAAACCATGCGCGAATGCAAGGATCAAGGCAGTTCTCAATATATTGCATTACTCGACACCCAAAAAGCATTTGACGTCGTAGTTCATCCATCACTAAAGTACAAGCTGTACGAACAGGGTATAAATCTTCATCTGCTACAGACTATTGATAACCTGTATTCCGGATTAACAGCGACAGTAAAATGGAAAAGGTGCCTAAGTCAGCCATTCCCAATTCAGCAACGAGTTCGTCAAGGAGGAATCCTCTCCACTGGATTGTATAAAGTATATATTAACGGCTTACTGAACCAACTCGAGTCAGCACAGCTTAGGCTGTTCATAGGTACCCAATACACGGGATGCCCAACAGTCGTAGACGATGTAACCTTTATTAGCACCTCAAGTGAAGAACTACAATGTATGCTCGACATAGCCTATCAATACTCAGTTCGAGAACGATATAGCATTCACCCAGAGAAATCTTCAATTATCCTCAAACTTAAACCAAATAGACCTGCACCACATCCCTTAACAATGCAATGGCACTTCGGTCACATAGATGTACCAGTATCACCAACAGCTACACACCTAGGATTAATCCGTACCTTCTCACAAGAACAGACTGTTAACGTTCAGGACCGCATATCATGCGCAAGAAGAACACTGTATAGCCTCACCGGTACGGGCCTTCATGGCACAAACGGAATATCGCCCAAGACATGCTACCGCATATTGTCGCTACACGTCATCCCACGCTTAATGTACGGTCTGGAGGTGTTTGTTCTGCAGAAAAAACAACTCGACTTGCTAGAGAATTTGTTTGTTGATATCCTGAGAAAAATCCAAGCACTTTTACTATTTATATATTATATATATTTACTACTTGGTGCACGACCGATTACAGCTGAACTGCATCTAAGACAATTAACATCATTAGGAAACATACTTAGAAGCCATAATGAGGCTATTGTGAACATCCTTGTACGGCAACTGGAACTGAAAGCAGAAAACGTGGGAAGCTGGTTCACATACATAAACAAGCTACTTCTTGAGTATGACCTACTACCAATAGTAGAACTTATTCAGAACACACCGACCAAGACTGCCTGGAAATCATCTGTATACCGTGCCGTTGACGACTACTGGAATGGGATACTGCAGGACGAATGTAGCCTGAAAAGCACATTAGCAAATCTAAATGTTAGCATTCTGTCAATTGGAAAGCTCCACCCATCAGTACAATCGGTCGAGGATGATACGAAGGATGTTAAAAGAAGCGTGATCAAAGCACGTCTTATCACCGGAACATACCTGGTTCAGCTACACTTAGCAAGTTCAGTCGGAACGGTGTCACCTCCATATGTCGCCTTTGTCAATCAGCAGAAGAGGACTACTCACATTTTCTGATGCACTGCGGAGCCTTACATTCATATAGATGACATTATCTGTCAGAACTGAAGACACTGCGTATAGACGCATTGGGTCCTGCGGTATGGATACACCTCTGAGAAGACGACAACCTCTTACCACAACTCATCATCGACTGTACTGCTCTGACCACTACAGACGTCCTGCCAAATTGCCCTGACCTGCTTCTCAACATTGAACACCTCACTAGAAGACTCCGCTATAATCTACACTGTGGTAGGTGCTTCCTTATCAACCGACTACCATAACAGCGCTGTGCGAAATACTTCACCTACCAGCTATATAGGACTTGTACATTGAACCCTTATGCTCGGACTTGCATGTAGGCAACATAGACGAATGGAACACTATTAACCTTACGTGTGACTTAACTAACTAATTAATTAGACTTTTGTGTCAATAGACTTATACTGACCACTGTACGTGGGTGCTCCTATCTAGAGGAGGATGATCCAAACAACAACAACAACAACAACAACAACAACAACAACAACAACAACAATATGGGCATAGGAATTCTACGCTGTCATTTCTCTCCCTCCCTCCCTCCCTCCATCTCTCTCTCCCCCTCCCTCTCTCTCTCTCCCTCCCTCCCTCCCTCCTCTCTCTCTCTCTCTCTCTCTCTCTCTCTCTCTCTATTTACTTGGCCACGCAGGCGCTGTAAGCTATGTGTGTTTATCCTAATGGAGGAATCCAGTTTTAGCTATGCCCCACCAATCTCTAGCTAAGCTCCACCCACACTTCGCCCATGTTGGGATCGACCGATCCCTGAATTCTCCGACTAACAATTTCAAGAAAACTATACAGGTAAGCTGCTGAATATTTTGAAACTAATTTACTGGCTTCTGTATGGC
This sequence comes from Chaetoderma sp. LZ-2023a, assembly GCA_034401795.1. Classification (NCBI taxonomy): domain Eukaryota; kingdom Metazoa; phylum Mollusca; class Caudofoveata; order Chaetodermatida; family Chaetodermatidae; genus Chaetoderma; species Chaetoderma sp. LZ-2023a. Next base: position 129,657,903 of record CM067360.1, read on the forward strand.
AACAACAACAGCCAGTCAATTCAGTCATTTCTCATTGGTTTTAAAATATTCAACAGCATGTTCATTAAATAGTAAAGACATACAATTCGTACAACACCCCTTAGTCCGTCATCAATTAAGCATTTGTGACGAACCTATCGACGTCATTCATGACGCCATTGATTATGACGTCACCCTGCACGTCACTTAGTTTATTATGACGTCATATGACTGGTGGATAAACTGGAAAGGCCCATTTTCTCATCTATGTTTTTCTCTTAATAGACCGAGGAGATAGACGGAGAACTCGTGCAAAGAACCATCACGGACATCAAAGTGAAAAACAAAGACGGTTCCATCGGTGACGTCATCATAGAATCAGATGAAATCATAGGAAAAGCGTCAGATCACAACTAGAAATAGACGTACAGTACAGCTGAGAAATAACTTTAAATGTTTCCTTCGAAATACTGTTGAATATTTAATGTCATTGGAAGCCATTGCTGCCTTCCAATCAAATTAAGTCCAAAATATTCAACAGAATATTTCTTGCATCGTGTTTAAAATTGTACGGACTATAACGTGTTTATTTTTGGGGGGTGGGTGGGAGGGGTGGGGATTGGTGGAGGGGTGTGTGGGGCTGGGGTGAGGATGTGCACGTGTGTGTGTGGGGGGCATGTTAACTTATTTATGATCTGTATGTCGACTGTAGAATTAAAGTCTGGTGTGTATGTGTGCTTATATTATTATTAATTAATCGACGCCCTGATAATTTGCCAGGGATCAGAAAATTGACGAACAGGTCATGTTATTTTATAAACTAGTGCTTATTCCGAGAGCACTCTCAATGAACGCAGCTAATTTCAAGACAGCAACAGCTTTCAGCAACACTTTTATTAAAATTTACACTGGTTCGTTTTGTAAAATTAAATTTTTGCCCAAGACAGATTTATGATGACGAACACGTATTAAAACCATTACTTGCGCTTAAATAGAGAAAACGTATTTAACAATTTAAAAAAAAATTCCTTGAAATTATCTCGGTTAATAAAAAGCAAAAGTTAACAATTTCACCACAGCTTGTGTCCAAGATAAACAAGTTTCGCCAGCCAGTCCTTTTCAGAGAATCTTGGCATTTCCCCGATGGTCTTGCTACCATGACAACGCGTATTGGTCCAGTACAGGCCCGGTCACATCTACCAGGGCGCGGTTCTTCCGGACACCCAAGGCAACTTCCAATCCACGTTTGATCAGGACGCACAGTTGAACTTGAAGGGCGCAGGTTACAGAACAGACACACACATATAGGGATGTGGATCTGACAATATTCACGGGCAACTTCTTGGCGACACCAACTATAAGTCCGCTCGCTCAAGCCCGTAAGCAGGGGAGTTCATTCCCGCAAGTGGTCTCTTTTAAGACCGACACTCGACAGTACTTATGCCCCTTATGTCGTAGTTTACTCGCAACAGAAGTTTGTTCGTTTGTGGTTGGTTTTGAAATCAAATTTCTGATATTTAGGGCGGGTTAATAAGAGAATACATGGACTTATTTCTAGATATGCGCAGCCGGAAGCCCATTTCTCGTTCTAGCTAAGTTCTGCCTACTCGTCACGGGTACTGGAATCAATTTATAGTTATACATCGAACACCTGATTCCGAGAATCCCAATTTCATGATAATTATACAGGTAAGCTGTTGAATATTTTGGAACTAATTTGACTGGGACATGTTGCCGCCTATGACAGCAACCGCTCCCGCTCAGATTAGTTTCAAAATATTCAAGAGCATTTTTATTAAATTGTAAATCCACAGGTAAGCTGTTGAATATTTTGAAACTAATTTGACTGGGTGCTGTTGCTGCCTATGATTCCTGATGGCAGCAACAACGCCGAGTCAAATTAGTTTCAAAATATTCAACAGCATATTTATTAAATAATAAAGACATACAATTCGTAAAAAATGTGGCGGCATGGTGTAGTGGCTAGCACTCAGCACTACGTAACCGGAAAACCTGGTTCGCACCTGAGCTGTCGTTGGAAACATGGGAAATCTCCTTCGCTCCTTGCCTCTCTCCACCCAGGCGTATACAGGTGTACCAGTATAAAAGCTGGCGAAGTTACCAATAATAGATTGAAATAAAAACCAGTCTAGATATGGCGTGAATGGGACATGGAACCAAGGACTCCATAGAGGCCAACCAAACCAATAATAACAATTCGTAAAACCAACAACCCGTCATCAATTGAGGGTTCGTGACGAACTTAGTTATGTCATTCATGACTTAAATAATTATGACGTCCTCATACACGTCACGTAGTTGATTATGACTTTATATGATTGACTGAGAAACTTGAATCCGCCATTGATTATGCCGCCTGATATTTGAGTGACAGATCGGATCTCTCTCTATTACCATCGGAATCTAGTTCCAAGGCGATAATTTCTTTATTTCATACTACTGATATATGGACACTTTTACAGGGTCAAACATCAGGGTAAATACAGATCCGTATCCCGCCCTGCGGGCAAATATATTGATGGCGTAATTTTAAATGGCCGCTCTGGGCCCGCTTCAAAATATAATCTGTTAAATAAATGAATATGCGTTACAATTCCTGTGATTTGCTTATATTTTTTTATTTTTCGAAATTATTTAATTAAATAAAACAACGTTATTATTGCTATTCTTATGATTAGAAGCCCGTCAAATACGACTAATATCTAATGTGACTGCTAGGGGTACTTGATGGATTTATGAACGCCTTTTAGCAGACGACCATACTCAATTGATTAGTAATTGACATTTTGCCTACTCGGGAGACGAGAGATGAGTCGCGAGTTATGGTATTACTCTCAGCGTTAATCTGTTCATGTAAATGTGACATTTATAGGGTGTCAGAATTGTTATTAAAGGTGCATATTCACAGCAAAACTTATGAAAATAAAATTGCTAAAATTGCATACTTTTAGACTTAAAGGTGCACATTCACGCCAAAATGATTAAAAATAAAATTGTTTAAATTGCATACTTTTAGAGGCTTAAACTGTAGGCTTTAGAGGTAATGAAATGAAATAAATCTTAACATATGATGATGTAATTTCATATAAATTAATATAATTGTTTGCATTGTGAAATTGAAATAGAGGCGCGAGTCCCTAATTCAAATTCACAATTTAAAGAATTATATTAATTTATACGTTTTGAAATCATCATATGTTAAGATTTATTTCGTTTCATTACATTTAGGGACACAGTTTAATCCTCTAAAAGTAGACAATTTAAACAATTTTATCTTCAATCATTTTGCTGTGAATATGCATCTTTAAATTGTGTATCTCAATGTAATGAAACGAAATAAATCTTTATAAATATATACAATTTTTAGTTGTGTGAAGAAAATTGTATTAATTTATACGTAATGAAGACAGCATATGGTAAGATCTATTTTCGGTTCGTTACATCTAGGCACGCAATCTAAGCCTCTAAAACTATAAGATATTAACAATTTTATTTTCAAGGATTTTAGTTTGAATATGCACCTTTAAGTCAAAAACAAGCTACAATAACTTGATTATAGCAAAGAGCCTAGCTACTGTTAGTCTAACATTAAAATGTAACGTATGAAATAAATATGTTATGACACGTCTAGTCGCATATTTGCACTCGTATTTCACCCGGTATTCTATATCAGTTTCTATTTTGGGTCCCGTGCTTCGCACTGATATATACACCTGTGCAAAAGTTAAGCACCACCCTATTTTTACGCACATGCGAGGGTATATTCATGTGCTATGAAGAAAGCAATAGCATAAACATTTATGTACCCATCCATCTTAGTGCAAGAGGTAATAATGCAACTAGAGGAATGCTGATTATGATGGTGGGGAAACACTGTATGTTTTTGTTTGAACTTGAAAACGAGGCCTGAATATGGTTACGTTGACACAACTGACAACTATTGCCCTACAGTTGACACACGTGGCTAGATTGTCATTAATGGTGTCTGAAAACGAAGTTTAACATCTGTGCACGAGTTTGAGACTGTCATTATTAATACCGGGTATATCCACCTTGTGCCTGGATGACGGCCTGGACACGACGTCTCATGCTGGTCACCAACCGACTGATACGCCATTGTAGTATTCGTTGCCATTCAAGATGGAGTGCGTCTGTTAATTCCTGTAGGTTCTGCACAGGAGGATCCCTCCTTCTCACCATGTTTCCCAGAATGTCCCAGATATGCTCAATAGGGTTCATGTCAGGGCTCCTTGCTGGCCATGGTAGGGTTTCGATGGCATTCTGGGGGAGGTATTCATGCACAGCTCTAGCACGATATGGTCGGGCGTTGTCATCCATGAATATAGGGTGGTTCCAGGTGCATGATTTACAAAATGAGGGACCACAACTCTATCCAGTATGGAATCTTCATATCTTTGTCCATTTAGTGTTCCAGGTACAGTCAACAGATCCAGCTTACAATCAAATGAGATGCACCCCCATATCATAACGGAACCTCCACCAAATGGAACTTCTTCCATGATGTTACGTTGGTCGTACGCCGTGCGTCTGGACCTCCATACACGAGTTCGACCATCTGTGGCATGAAGCAGGAACCGACTTTCATCGGACCAGTGTACCCGTCTCCAGGATCTCATGTTCCAGTGTCTTCTTTCGTTGCACCACCTCAGACGCTCCTCTTTGTGGTGTGCAGTGAGGAGAGGACGTCTGACAGGTCTCCTAGCTTTCATGCCAGCAGCATACAGTCTCCTTTTGACGGTAGACATTGACACTCTATTGGGCGTTTCCCATTGCTGGATGAGCACTCTGCTGTTGGTGAATGGAGATCTCCTAACAAGGCGTACTAGGGCTCGATCATCACGGGCAGTAGTCTTCTTCGGTCTTCCAGATCTAGGCCTGTCCTTCACCTCGTTAGTTTGCCCATGTTTTGTAATCAAACGACTGATTACAGTATGGTTAATGTTCAGCTGTCTGCCAATCTCTCTGCATGACATACCAGTGGTATGCATGCCTATGATTTGCCATTTCACACGATCACTTAACCTTCGTCTTGCCATAGCGGTTCACAATCAAGAGCTAATTCTCTCTGTACAAATAAACCACGGTCATGAACACAAAATTCCTAATCTTGTCGCCTAAATCTGTATGTAATGTTCTACACCTCAAACTGGACTTTTACATAACTGAACACGTGTGCTGTTTCCCGCCACGCACGGACATCAAGCGGCGTGAAGTCATGCATGCATGTGCATTTCGTACTTGGAATTATGTCAGCTAACGCGGGGACAAAAAGTATGGCAGCCTAGTTGTACCATCATGTTTCTACGTTCTATTGTTTTTGCTGGTGCTTAACTTTTGCACAGGTGTATAGAACGCTCAAGCGTAGCAGCATGCGGTCCAATTATAGGCGGATAAGCAGTTATACGGACGTAACCTGACCGTAAGCAAAGCAAAGCATATCACGTGATAGTCATAATATGAGTATTTGGCAAGTAATATGTACAATTAAAGTGGATACAGCATTTTGGACAATAATCAGCAGAGCAGCAGCTAATACTATATTTCACGAGTCTCAAGGACGAGGGAAAGGTTCAACCCACAGTATTTATAATTATTGATAAATCATTGGTAGCATCAATAGTTATATGTGGCGCTTATATTGCCGTCTTCAGCAGTAATCGTGTCTTCAAAATGGTAATATATATTTCTCGTTCACGACAATATGTACATGGCACCGTTCGGAATATTAACTTTTATCATATAAACACGCCTTTCAACCATAGTAAACAACATCACCCAGTCTAATTAATTAAATAAATATTCAACAGCTAACCTGTATAGTTTTCTGGAAATTGATACTCAGGACGTTAGGCGATCGATCGATCCCGACACGGGCGAACGAAGTAAAGGTGGGGCTTAGCTAAAGATGGGCGGGGCATAGCTAAAACCGGATTCCTCTATTGTTCTGCCGTCACATGTCAAGTTCTCAAAGTATAAATTGTGCATCTGTGGTAAAACTTATTTATTTTCCCTCCCTTCACATACACACTTTTCAGGGACGGATTGATTATGGTGGAGGCCCTGGGCAGTAACTCGGGGAGGCCCAGGAAGACGGTGTCCCCTTCGCATAGGCGGGGTGGGGGAGGGTGGTGTGGGTGTGGTGTAGTGTGGTGGTGTGTGGTGTGTGTATGTGCGTGTGTGCGTGTGTGCGTACGTGCGTACGTGCGTGCGTGCGGTGGGTGTGTGCGTGCGTACGTGCGTGTGTGCGTGCGTGCGTGGGGTGTGTGCGTGCATACGTGCGTGCATCCGCGCGTGCGTGCGTGTGGTGGTCCGTCAGGCACTTGGGACCTGCTGACAGAATCAGGCTTATATGGCAGGTCGACAACCGCAGGAGGCCCTGGGCAGTAACTCGGGGAGGCCCAGGAAGACGGTGTCCCCTTCGCATAGGCGGGGTGCGGGAGGGTGGTGTGGGTGTGGTGGGGTGTGTTGGGGTGTGGTGGGGTGTGGTGGGGTGTGGTGGGGTGTGGTGGGGTGTGGTGTGTGTATGTGCGTGTGTGCGTACGTGCGTACGTGCGTGCGTGCGGTGGGTGTGCGCGTGCGTGCGTGCGTGCGTGCGTGCGTGCGTGGGGTGTGTGCGTGCATGCGTGCGTGCATCCGCGCGTGCGTGCGTGTGGTGGTCCCTCTGATAAATTAAAAATGCGCTGAGAATCTATTTAATGGGAGGGTGACATGCTGCCGTTTCCTGGATTCTGTATAGATAAATAACATCCTTAAATTGCTTCACATGTTGCCATGAATTTTCAACACAAATTTTGATAGAAATTTGACAATAATCTTACGACAATACCTCTCACTGATTCCTCCTTGCGCATTAGAATTGTGTCTTCACAGCACAACACTAATCTTGGTGGAGGGTCCATCGAAAAACTTTTTAAATTTTGATTTTGCTGGAGGCCCATGGGAAACTGCCCGGTCTTTCCAGTCCTAAATCCGGCCCTGGCAGTTTTGAAATCTAAGCTAAAACTAAAATAATGAAACTTAGTACCCATGTATCGGGAAGTCCTATCAATCAGATATTATATTAAAATGAGGAGCTTAAAACATGCTCTATACATTTTCCCGTAATCTCCATGTTATTTACATACTTTTCTACAGATCACAGACCTACATTTTCTAACTTATTCGGATAAAAAAAATGGCGGAAATCTGGGTCGCTTGTTTTTCTTATCGGTTACCAGGGCTCATGGCCTAGAATATCTGATCCAGTCTATCATTGTAAAATATGCTCGATTTCGTTGCTATTTAACGTTGCAATCATATCCCATGGTGACCAACACTAAGCGAGCAACAATCCAGCCAGATTGTCATTAATCTCATTGCTGCTACTCTCGCAGATACTGTTACTATGCATTCTCAAATTATTATTCCGGTCGCAAAAAGGGTCAATTATTGAGTGTGCCACTGTGACTCCTACGATGGGCACACGAGTTGTAACTCCTACAATGGACAGACGCCTTGCAAAGCCGATCTTAGACAATGGAGTCCGTTTGGCTGGTGTTTCCATCAAATATCTCACCAGGCGACTTTGTTCATGTGGCAGGAGACAATAATTATACAACGAAGGGACTTTTGGTGGAAACAGAACGATCCATGCCACAACACTGGCATTCTATCAGTGTGGGCTGTATGATCATGCTCTTATACAGAGGATGTAGCCTGACCAAACAAAGAGGATATGTCCACATATAGTGTTACCTGAAGAAGATGTGGCCACTTCAAGCCTCTCGAATCTTCCAATACATCAGATAGTATAGTGCATAGGGAAAGCGCCCCGTCGACCTGTCACTACCAGATTCGTCCGGACGATACAAGTCATGTGTTTCAAAGTCTGCATGAAGAATGTGCAGTCCATGATGCCATGCCTTGGCCAAAATGAGTGTCATTATATTTCACCTTGCTATCTATGTCAATGCCAAAGTGATCCGGTTGTGACTACAGAAAGAGTTTGAGGAAATAGTGATATGCTTGGGAGCCATACGTCAGGCACTTGGGACCTGCTGACAGAATCAGGCGTATATGGCAGTTCGACAACCGCGACCCCCTTGAGAGGGACGTCCTACAACCGTGGAGTGAGTGCCCACAACATAATCAGGAAAATCATGTAATGTTGATGCTGTATCATCAAGTACATGTAGATAGAACTTATTTCGTGTCAACTAGTTCTGGAAGAAGACTAGCTGTCCAGAACACCATGCTGAGGATTATAATGTCATCATCACACTAATGGTAGAGTTCATAATGTTCCGAAATGAGAAACGGGGCTTGTGCGAGCTATTTGCCTATTGGAGTGTCCATGGTGCAGCTGCTTCTGCATTTTTTCAAAATCAAGATGGCTGAGACTGGCTTGGATTGACACAACTACTCTCAGTTTCTGGTTTACCTGGTTAACATGAACCAGCTCTCAGAGACATACCATGCTATCAATGAAGAATCTATATCTGGGAACCATGCTATCCGTCAGTTAACTCAGCCATTTACTCAAGTATGGAAGGATGTGCCCCTAAAACAGTCTATCAGCATTGCCAGTAAGACACGCACCAGTCTAAGACCAGGAGCTCTGGATACTTGTTCCTGACATACCATAAACGAGCGGTCATCACACACACACACTGAAGGAAATGTATGCCATACGTAATCCAGATCGTGTTCGTACGAGAGCTTTTGATGGATCCTTCTCGCTGGGGGAGTGTGATTATGGGAGTTCTTCACTGGTCAACATTGCCACATGAATAAGGATGCCACAGAACGCTGCAACTCGCCTGCTTATCTCCGAGATCGACACTGCTCAAACTACAACATTCGTTGAGCAGAATCTGAATACCAAAGAAGTGACATTCTGGGATTACCACCTGGACTTGAAAATCAAAAGCATTTGTTAGTGTAAAGAGCTGATGAGAAAGTCACAGTTCTTAACACTGACCTCAAACTCATTGGCCACCTTGTGGTCACAGCATAATTACATACGCCCTTTCATATGAGTTATCATTAGATGTCATTCTGGCTGGCCCATCCCGATGGCAGTTTGAGAAAGACTAACAGGAGCGTACTCATTCCTGAACTAGAGAAGAAGGTAGACATCTAGCCCAATTTTCCACAAGTCACAACCAGAGAGATATCTACTACCCACAGATGACAAAAACCACTGGTGAAACACAATTTTAGGTGGAAACGCCATTCAAATACTAGTCTGATTACTATACGTCTTGGTCAGAATGAGTGTCGACTGAATGTTGTCTTCGACCAATACTTCACTACCTCTGTCTAAGCTGATGAATCAGAGAAATTAAAACATCTGCAGACATTATTCCAAAGCAGTGGCTCAAGTGTGTAAGAAATGTAAACAAAAACGTGAACTTGTTATATACCTATCCACAGCTTGGAACATGAATCAGGAGCTGACTAGTGCAATGGTTTACTTGGCTTTCATGTAAACATAGGATGCGATTCAAATAGCACACTCTCAGGACTTGATAAGAAAAGCATGGGCCCAAAGTCCTACAAACAGTAAGGAGCATCTGATCAGTTTATGACAAATTAGAAAAAGAACCGAAGCCCAACAGCACCAATTAGAAGGATATGTGGTTCTTCGTATGGGTATCCTGCTCAGCAGCAAAATGAGGTTGGAAGGAAAGTGAAAGATGTCATCCGATGGGACATTGGCTGTTCTCCGACAAGGGACAGAGAATTGAAAACATACCCCCCCCCCCCCTAACTCCAACAGCTTTCAGCAATACATTAAGCGATGAAGCTACCAGGCTTTTGTATTGAGGAAAGCACTTGAACCTGTCCAGAATCTGATATATTGTATGGCTGGAAAGTTCTAGATGGCGGAATGGTCTCTGTGCTCATGACCAAAGATCCAACACCACAGGCTCTTCCAAAACTAACAGTAGTCTGCCATTTAAGTACGAAAAACATGACTTACACAAACACACAGACGGTTATGCGTGCATGGTTAATGAGATGCGCGAGAGTCCAATGAGAGGCATTGGGTCCACTGCTGAACTGACATTCAGGACTAAAAGTGCACCCGTGATGACATCCGCAACTCCGAGCATTAAACAAGAGAACTATTAGAAATCGCAGTCACTGCTCCCATACACAGTTCCCGCATTAAACATGAGAACTATTATAATGCATTCTGACCAATGACATCTCAAATTCCCTGTTAAATATGAGGACTATTACAATCAATGCTGCAGAGGTAATTTGACAGCTAAAACAGAGAACTAAGTGTTAAGCATGAAAGCTATTGCAGTTCGCGCTGACCAATGTGAACCTGTATCGCCATCACTATTTTGATTTTCAAGAATGATTATCATCACCATCGCAGTGAATGATGAGCTATCCATATCCAGCAGTCAGATATGCTATTTTTAAAAGTTAAAGAATGTGTGAAGCATAATATATTTTCCTATCTGTTTGTTATCCAAAATGAATTTATGCCAGAGGCAAATAAAGGCTTTTCATCTTCATATGTCAGAGGACCAAGAAAGAATGTCGGAAAATCTCGATTTAAGTTATTCCTTGACTCGTGTGATCCCATGGCATAGAATGTTTTCCAATTTCTGTACATCTCACAACAGGGAATTGTAATACGAAGCCAATGATGTCTCAATGATGAAAAGCGGTTTTGTCTGGACACAGATATTCATATTTCCGTTACCCAACTCCCTAATTTTTAGCGGCCCACAGTGGCGGACCCTCGCCATGTATTATGGGCTGTAGAATTTTAATGATACCACAATTTGAAACCACGTCCTACCTGGTGTTGATCTAGAGGGACTGTACTAACACCTGCCAAGTCAAAAATTTTCTGTAGGGGGTGTTGTACGATTTTCCTTTTTTGACCTCTTACGTGAAATGGCTCCTGGATTGCAAAGACATACAATTCATACAACGTATCAACTATTTGAGATTTCATGACGGTCTATATGGAACCCTTTGTGACGTAATGATTGTGACGTCATCATACACGCGCTGAGCTGATTATGACGTCATATGAGGTCAGATGATCTATGGCTACTCTGGAAAGGTGAATTACGACGTTTCCTTATTGGTTACAAGTAATGGATGAATCAACTCTTAGCTATACATCGCCCATCTCTAGCTCAGCTCCCTTTTGCTCAGCTCTGCCAATACGATGGGCATGTTGGAATCGAATTATATGCTTTTAGCCCTCCCTTTTCAGAATAGCATTGTCAAGTAACTATGCAGATGAGCTGTTGAATATTTTGAAACTACTTTGACTGGGTGCTGCTGCTACCTATGACAACAACAATGCCCAGTCAAATTGGTTTCAAAATATTCAACAGACTCGTTATTAAATAGCAAAGACATACAATTCGTACACATGACAAGCGTTCATGCCGGATTTAGACAGGTCATTCACTACGTATTCAGATTCTGACGGCCGCTTACGTGTGGTGTAATTCATTATGCCGTCATATACTTGAGTGACAGATTGGATTCTTCAATTCAACATATGAAAATACAATATTTACGGCCACATTTAAGTAAGCAAAGTTATGTTACCTACTCAAGTGCGAACATATATGCTTGATGAATAGACCCATTGCACCGATTGACAAAGGCGCATCATAGAAAGCTACCCAGAAAACATAGGTTCGTTGGTCTGGCGTGTGTTTCTTCGTTGACACATGGTTCAGTTCACCCAACGTCAGCATTCTTTTAGATCGCCTCCTAATGTTTTTAGCAGGTTTGTGTCGTGGCGTTCTCTACGAGCATTGCAGATGTTGGCATTAAGTACAGCAAATTCCACGCCTCTGTCTTGTGGTGGCTTGTATCATTCGCAGAACATGGCCAAACATAGACCATCTTTGTTGGGCTAGCTTCACAGAGAGTGAGACTGTATTGCGCATAGTGTATAATACGTCACTGGAGATGATACCGTCCGGTCAGCGATATTGGGTTATTGTACGAATTAAGCTTTCACGATTATGTAATTAAATCGAAAATCGCGGTTATTTTTTAAATCGTGAATTTATATGATTAAAAATTAAATAATCGAATACTTGTGAATAATTCCACAGCATAAAATATTTCAAAACCTACCTTTTAATTACTCTTTAATGCGATCGGTCACAGACATTTACATTTTGCTCAACGCATGCCCGCCCGTTTGCAGGCCAAGAAATGACTATTTTTGAAAATGTGTCACTGGAATGACTGGCTCGAGAATCGCGTCATACAAACGTAACTTTTTTGCATAGAATGTTTCATGAATGATAATTATGAGTAATTACGATAATAATTACAGGTCCTAATTAAATTTTAAGTCACATCTTCCTATATCCCATCATATAAGGTGATATCTTCCTATATGCGGAAGAAATGAACGATGCACGAATATCTGGAAAAATATGGATGGAATGTAATACTGGAGCTAAGAAATGGAGAATTCCATTAGTACAGTATGAGTACATTATTTTCCCATAAAGGTTCAAGATACCTGGATAAGTTCTGGGTCAATATTTTGCTATCAAGTCATATGCCTATTTATATACTGTGTTCAAACGTATGAGGTGAGAGTTGTGTATAACATTGAAGTAAAACTATTCTAAGGTACACCATTTTCCCATAAGAGTGGGACGGCTGTAGGTACTTGGCTAAGATGGCCACCGGAGGTAGTTACTCATGCAAGGAGGAAAGGTGGAAAATTCCACAAGTATTGAATGAAGATTCCGGAAAACACTTCATGGGGTCTAGTTGCTATGTTGATACACGGATCTTTCTAGTTATATTGTTACATCCTATTTTTAATGCTACATGCCGTTCATCAGGGAGCGGAGGTTCCTCGAAGCCATACAGAAGTTCTGCGGGTGTGAGAAAATCTTCTACTGTATTTTCCAAACAGCATGTGTCCTATGGAATGGAATTTCCGTAGACAAAATGTAAAAGTAATGGTTTGCTTGCTCTCACGACCAGAGCCCCCACCGCGACCCATCTAACCACGCACAAGATAGACCACAGTTACTGACGCATGGATAAAATTATGGCTTGCCTCGGGTCCTCCTTCATCAAAAATTCATCCTGACATGCCATAAGAACATTTGCACAGCGTGTGGAGATGAGAAAAACTCTTCTTTTATAGAGAGGCAACATCAGAGAGGAAATTGCGACTATGAAGTTAATGAAACTAATCAGCATGCGAGGGATGGGCCAGGAAGCTGATCATGTGACCTGAATTTCACTCAGTAAAAACTTGCTGGAAGCTGATGCATTTTTATCACACATTTAATTTTGAGGAAATCTTAATCATTGATATCTCATCCAATACGGAGATAATTCTGAAATAGTTTTCTGATTCGTGAAACCCGGACAATTCTGTTACAGAAAAATATAAGTAATTCTCTTATTGGTGCATTATTAAGGAAACAAGAATTATGCATATATATATATATATATATATATATATATATATATATATATATATATATATATATATATATATATATATATATATATATATATATATATATATACACCTGTGCAAAAGTTAAGCACCAGCAAAAACAATAGAACGTAGAAACATGATGGTACAACTAGGCTGCCATACTTTTTGTCCCCGCGTTAGCTGACATAATTCCAAGTACGAAATGCACATGCATGCATGACTTCACGCCGCTTGATGTCCGTGCGTGGCGGGAAACAGCACACGTGTTCAGTTATGTAAAAGTCCAGTTTGAGGTGTAGAACATTACATACAGATTTAGGCGACAAGATTAGGAATTTTGTGTTCATGACCGTGGTTTATTTGTACAGAGAGAATTAGCTCTTGATTGTGAACCGCTATGGCAAGACGAAGGTTAAGTGATCGTGTGAAATGGCAAATCATAGGCATGCATACCACTGGTATATCATGCAGAGAGATTGGCAGACAGCTGAACATTAACCATACTGTAATCAGTCGTTTGATTGCAAAACATGGGCAAACTAACGAGGTGAAGGACAGGCCTAGATCTGGAAGACCGAAGAAGACTACTGCCCGTGATGATCGAGCCCTAGTACGCCTTGTTAGGAGATCTCCATTCACCAACAGCAGAGTGCTCAGCCAGCAATGGGAAACGCGCAATAAAGTGTCAATGTCTACCGTCAAAAGGAGACTGCATGCTGCTGGCATGAAAGCTAGGAGACCTGTCAGACGTCCTCTCCTCACTGCACACCACAAAGAGGAGCATCTGAGGTGGTGCAACGAAAGAAGACACTGGAACATGATATCCTGGAGACGGGTACACTGGTCCGATGAAAGTCGGTTCCTGCTTCATGCCACAGATGGTCGAACTCGTGTATGGAGGTCCAGACGCACGGCGTACGACCAACGTAACATCATGGAAGAAGTTCCATTTGGTGGAGGTTCCGTTATGATATGGGGTGCATCTCATTTGATTGTAAGCTGGATCTGTTGACTGTACCTGGAACACTAAATGGACAAAGATATCAAGATTCCATACTGGATAGAGTTGTGGTCCCTCATTTTGTAAATCATGCACCTGGAACCCACCCTATATTCATGGATGACAACGCCCGACCACATCGTGCTAGAGCTGTGCATGAATACCTCCGCCAGAATGCCATCGAAACCCTACCATGGCCAGCAAGGAGCCCTGACATGAACCCTATTGAGCATATCTGGGACATTCTGGGAAACATGGTGAGAAGGAGGGATCCTCCTGTGCAGAACCTACAGGAATTAACAGACGCACTCCATCTTGAATGGCAACGAATACCACAATGGCGTATCAGTCGGTTGGTGACCAGCATGAGACGTCGTGTCCAGGCCGTCATCCAGGCACAAGGTGGATATACCCGGTATTAATAATGACAGTCTTAAACTCGTGCACAGATGTTAAACTTCGTTTTCAGACACCATTAATGACAATCTAGCCACGTGTGTCAACTGTAGGGCAATAGTTGTCAGTTGTGTCAACGTAACCATATTCAGGCCTCGTTTTCAAGTTCAAACAAAAACATACAGTGTTTCCCCACCATCATAATCAGCATTCCTCTAGTTGCATTATTACCTCTTGCACTAAGATGGATGGGTACATAAATGTTTATGCTATTGCTTTCTTCATAGCACATGAATATACCCTCGCATGTGCGTAAAAATAGGTGGTGCTTAACTTTTGCACAGGTGTATATATAATGGATAAAGGTGCTACTGAAGGTCAGAAGCAATGCAAATGTAGGCTCTACCAGTGCTAAAATTTATGCCATTCATGTTTAATCTGAGGACGAAGTACGCATAGATAAATACAGCAGATATAGAGGCCCAGAGATCAAGTTTCCACCACACATGATATTTCAAGTAGCACATGACCGACCCCAAATTTTAATATATTAAATAGGCATAGGCGGTCCCAATATAGCATTATTTGCTGGGTGATTGTGCAATGCAATGCCAAACAGACCATTTGAGACAATTCTGCTGGATGGATTTATGGGTGGTTTTGACAATTTTAATCTGCGAAAGTGTTCTTAGATTTGGTAATTGTTGCCAATATATTACAGTGTCCAAATGTCATTGGATTGATACAAGAGAGCTATCCATTTCTAGCTATGTCCTGACCATTTCTAGCCAAGATCTGCCAATGTTTTATGTGTATTAGGATCAATTGATACATTTTGAATCCTGAATTCGCATGAACCCAAATTCAAGGTAACTGCACATGCAAGGTGTTGACTATTTTGAAACAAATTTGACTGGATTTTGTTGCTGCGATAAGATGCTTGCAAATTATGACTGTGCCACTGGACTACATTGGCATAATTGATTATGATATCATATAATTGAGTGACATATCGAATTCATCCATTGCTCTTAGATTTGATCATTATTGTCAAATTTATCACAATATCCAAATGTCTAGTAATCAATAAAATGCCTGTTGGTAAAAGAGCAAACAATGGAAGAAGAAACGAGAGAATATGCATCTAGTCACTGTATCTGGAGACAGAGCGGGATATTAACACTTTGAATTCTAAAGAGCGAATTCGAAATCTCATTTAAAAAAATGTTATTGAACAGTCTATAGCAAGTACAATATATGTGTATCTGTGTGGGTGAGTGACCTCCGTCCCGTGCTTGCCCCTACCAGAGCGTCAGTCAAGCAAGGTGGTCGGTCCACCAAGGCAGAGATTGTCCACATTAGTGAGTATTCCAGGGCATCATTCGGGTATCTGTCCTGGTCTCGGAGCTTGCAACGCAATCGTGATAATCCAGGTTTGTGGCTACCCCACAAATGTTTGCTGAACGGAGTGGTCAACCACCTTCTTAGTAATGCGCATGTCTGGCCAGACATTTCCAACACAGCTGTGTGCCTGAGTTTGACGAGTCCTCAAGAGGGCTGGTTCCTCAATGGCAGTAGGCATGCCGGTCTCGTCTTCGCTGTCCATGGGTGGAAGATCATGGCTGGGAGTGACCATTTCTTTCTCAGTCCCTTGCGCGATTCACTACAGGTGTTCCTAATTTTAGTCCAAGCAGAGGATGGTTGTGCTGATGCACATGCCCATTTCAGCAGAAGCGGTCTGATGGTGGAAGCTGTTAGCGGGTTTGACCGCACCTGAGGAGTTTGTAGTGGTAGAGGAGGCAGTAGTGGTTCATATGGTGGTAGTTTCTATAATAGAGGTTCCAGTGAGGCGGTGGGGTGGGGTGACACGTCTGTCTCTCAGTGGGAGGGTCCTGAGCTTGAGGAGCGGTGGGTGTGGGGTGAAGAGGCATCAGGCATTCCTATCTATCCTGGGTAGTCAGTACATGGCTAATGGTCACTTCATTTCGTCGGCCTATATATTTAGAGTTAGTTCGGCGCTGGAGTCGTTTGGCGCTGAGAGTGAAAGGGTTCCTAAAGGTCCGCTTAAAGTGGAGCAGAGAAGAGTCCTACTTAGTGTCTTAAAGGGGGTGGCGATGACATTTTAGTCATTCCTGCCTACTTGATCTGATGTTCTCGGCAGACGTCCAGATGTGGGCCTTCTTTGTGTGCCTAACACTAATATTTTAGTGGTGATCCCGTACGAGGCAGTGTTTGTTTTAGCTATCTAAAATGTTTGTGGATTAAGGCCCCAGGTGGCCGCAGAAAAACGTGATCAGTTAGACTATGTGAGAACATCTTTCCTCGCAGAGGCAGGCGAATCTTTGGCTCAGAGCCTAAACCAATTTGAGTGGCATCAAAAGGATCTTGACACAGTCCCAAGAGCCTGCATTAACCCCTGAATCGCTTAACTATAGCTACATTTATGTTGGCCATGGTCTAAGCAGTCTAAAAAGAAAAGGTTCGCCAAGCAAAGAAGAAGAGTTATGCCACAGTGTGTCCTCTTAGCCTAGGTGGATACGCCTAGTGCATCTTAGTGTTTGGAGCGAGGTTTAGGCAGTGAAACCTTCCCTATAAGAAAAGAAAGTGTAAGGGTCACAATACCTGTGGGAGCAGTCGAATGGATGGTGGCAGTTATTCGAGGCCTAAAACGAGAGGCGTCCACTGGGTGCAGTCTTATGTAGCATGATATAATATCATGATGACGAAACCATTCGCTGTGGCGCAACTTGATAGCGACGAGATTTGTGGGCATGAGTAAGGTGAGCTGAAAGACGTTGTGAACTGAGTGAATCAGCTTTCCTAGTCCTAACAGTATTTCCTACTCAAAGGTGGCTCTTGGCCAAAGCCGAAACAGCACAGATCGAGGTGCCAGAATGCACACGCCGATTGCGGGAGCTTCAATGGGAGTTAACTGCGGAAAAACAGCAGACAAGTCCGCTGGTGACTTTACATTATTTAAGGGTGGTCCAAGTGAAATGCGAGGGGCTTACTGAACTAGCAAAAAAGGGCGCAAAGGAATCTGCTTTCTCTAGAATGCCCTTTCGTCTCAGGACATATCTCCTTCAGAACAAGATGACAAGAAGTGGCAGAAGCCGAACTCGGTCAGATACTAGTAGCGAACAATGGTTTTTCCGATTTCCTTTGCAGTAGGCGATGGGTGGCAGCAGTGTTTCTTGATGATGTTACAGCGTGAGAAAGAGCAACATGTTCTGCCATGGTATAGCCACACTGTACTTCTCTTCAATGTCAGAAGACTGTGCGGATGTTCTGTTCATGAGGTTTCTCAGTCCCGGAACTTTTGTCATCATGGCCATTATTTTGAGGAGAAAGTCGTACAAAGATATTATATATACAACCTAAAATATCCAATCAGTAATCGTGTCTGAGACATTCTTTCCCTCGTGCATACATTGAGTATAGCCATCCATAGGGAGACTGTAGCATACACCAGGGAGGTGGGTTACCGGTTCAGGGTTGGCTAGTCCTTCCTGTTACCCGACCACAATCTCCCTATGGGTAGATTAGTTTTGTCACTGAGGTATATGACGTCATAATTAAATACGTCACACATAGGCTGACATCACCAGCAAAATGCTTGATGAATGAAACTATTTAGCTAGGTTACGACCAGTGTATAGTCAGTCAAGTGTACGAATTGTATGTGTTTACAATTTAATAAAGAGTCCATTGAATATTTTATCATAGGCAGAAACAGGACCCAGTCAAATTAGTCACAAAATATTCAAGAGCCTGTCTGTATAGTTTCATTGATATTGTGATTCTGGGAATTCATGGTTTGATCGATCCAACACGTGCAACTAGAAATGGGTGTGTGTGTGGGGGCATAGCTAGAAATGTGTGTGTGTTGGGGCATAGCTAGAAATGTGTGTGTGTGGAGGCATAGCTAGAAATGGGGTGTGTGGGGGCATAGCTAGACATGGGGTGTGTGGGGGCATATCTAAAAATGGTGTGTGTGAGGGCATAGCTAGAAATGGGGTGTGTGGGGGCATAGCTAGAAATGGGTGTGTGTGGGGGGAATAGCTAGAAATGTGTGTGTGTGGGGGCATGGCTAGAAATGTGTGGGGGGGGGCATGGCTAGAAATGTGTGTGCGTGGGGGCCTAGCTAGAAATGGGGTGTGTGAGGGCATAGCTGGAAATGGGATGTGTGGGGGCATAGCTAGAAATGGGTGTGTGTGGGGGCATAGTTAGAAATGTGTGTGTGGGGCATAGCTAGAAATGGGTGTGTGAGGTGGGGCATAGCTGGAAATGGGTGGGTGTGGGGACCTATCTAGAAATGGGGTGTGTGAGGGCATAGCTAGAAATGTGGTGTGTTGGGGCATAGCTAGAAATGTGTGTGGGGGGGGGCATAGCTAGAAATGGGTCTGTGTGGGGGCATAACTAGAAATTGATCCGCTATTTCGACACAGCCATGAAGAACACCTATCGATTAGATACACTTAATTACCTTTCTTTGGCACAGCGTTGATTCTAATAGCTTTTATGTTTAAGTTTATTCACCTCTTAGCCACCTTTTGGCATGAGAGAGTACACCTTTTTACAGTAGAAAAAAAAATACCAGTAGCAGCAATAGTAATAGCAGCAATAATTCAACCTCAAGATCAGTTTATTTTATCCTTGTTGTACGATAAAGAGCTTATAGAAGTGAATAAGTACACAACTTGTTAAAAGAGAGGAGATAAAATATGTGCAATTAATTATACGATGTGCTAGAACTATATATGTGCTTACATAACAATGGTAATAAATTCATAATAATATACTTGGCCTTCACTCGTGTCCCAATATTTCACATGCAGTAGAAGCAATAGCAATGTAGTAGCAGTAGTAAAAGTAGTAGTAGTAGTAGTAGTAGTAGTAGTAGTAGTAGTAGTAGTAGTAGTAGTATAGTAGTAGTAAAAGCATTGCTAACAGCAGTAGTAGTAACAGAAGTGGTAACAGTAGTGGTAGGAGGAGGAGAGGGAGTAATCGTTGCAGACATTGCCATTTGTCAACGCTGCTGTAGTGTTGCTGCTGCCTAAGGTGTTGTCATCATTATTGTATTTATTTGAAGTTTGTGATTATTTTTCTGATAAATTTGTGGAGCTTGAGTAGCAGACTCAGTTCGTGGTTAGATAGAAGTTGATAGAATTTGTGATAGTTTGACCGTAGTATTTTGGTAGAATATTATTTCTAAATTCCCTTTAAAAATTCGCATAAATATAGGTGTACTTCTGTTCGCATTCAAAATATATACTTGGCGGATGCTTCGAACGGAGAGTTCTACATAATCTTGGATATCCCTTTACTTAATAATGTGTGATGTATTTGATCATGACAGCAGATACTTGAGTGGCAGCTCGGACCCCTCTAATATGCTTTGTCATTTATATGTCCTTAGATCGTTTAGGACAGAACAGCTTAAGAACATCCTCTCGCACTGTCTTTGCAGCGAAACAGTACACTAACGGATTCAATGTCGAATTGCTGAAAATAACATACAATAATTCCAAATATATACTATCTGTCATTTTCTTGTAATTCTGTATTCTCCTCTACTGTATAACAGCATAGATTTGGGCCGGTAACCAAGCAATGAGAAACAAGATAATAATAATCGTGACCACGCGTGCATCTGCATTTTGTCGACTTTGTTGGTCAGATATAATTGATGACATTGACCGCCACACGGCAATGTACTTAGCTATGTGTAACAAGGCGATAGCCACACAAGGAAATATGGTGTTGAGAAATAGAAAGGCAATGTTATAGCCATATCTACCGCCACCAGTCAGTGTACAAATGGTGACACGCTTGCCATCCATGATGACGGATTTTTGACCATACATAATAATCAAAGGCAAGGTCTGTACGACCACAAAAATCAAAATAATGAAGCAAACTTTGATGACAAATGTACTAGTTATTGTCGCTTTCGCTCTCAATGGAAATGCCAGTTGGTAAAAACGGAGAGCTGCGAAGAACACAAGCAAGTACTCACTTGCACCTATACCAAAGACTCCAAAGAAATTTAAGACCTGACATCCACGACCAATTTCTGGAATAGGCATCGTTGGAAAAAGAAAAGCAGCCCATGCAGCAGCCGATAAGCAAGACAAAACATCAATAAATGCCAAAGCTGTGAGCAACATGAACGTAGGTGACCGGTACTTACGCGACTTTATGAAATACGTGATTAGAATTGTGTTGAACACGACGCCTATCAGATTGTAAGCTACTGGTAATTCTCGGTACATGAAACTGGGGATGTGTGTGAACCTCAGGAAGAGACCACCCGCATTGCCAGTTCTGTTGCCCGTGATATTCAGTTCATTTAATCATTCCATTTTCGTCTTCTGTATGCTGTCGCTGCAAATGATGTTTAATGGCGTATCTGCAATTATATAAGTGAGACATCCGAATTACGAATTCCCACAATCTCTAATTCATGGTACAGGTAAGTTGATAAATGTTCTGACACTAATTTGACAGGCACCTGTTGCTGCCATAGGCAGTAACAGCTCCCAGTCAAATTAATTTAAAAATCTACTCAGCAGAACATTTACTAAAGCGTAAATGGCTTTAGTCTTTTAGCCTTTCTGGTCAAAATTGTTATTGACAGAAACATTAAATAGCTGATATGGACAGGATTCGCCTATACTAAGAAGGTGAAACGGCCATCATGCTTAATGAAATACTATTGTTTCCATCTTCCGGCATCAAATGCCACTTATCTACCTCTGATAGAGATCACAAAATGATATGACAGCAATGGATCTAAAACGTTGGCTATGTTATCCTGTATTTGATTAAGCACTAATATTCATTGGAACAGCTACCGGCCATGCACATCCTATGTAGTCTGCAAGCTTAAGTCGATCCATTGATAGTGTTGGTATAGAGCAACAAATAATTTTATTAGACACTACTTTGTCATCAAGAAAGCCTATGTTGCCATTTTCTGTCCACTTTTAGGCTATATGCAAGCATTTATCATTTTCTGTGCAAATACATGCAAAATAGCCGTTTAGCTAGAGAGACTATGTTACTATTCACTACAAACACATTTAAGAATTGATTAATATATGATAAACCTATGCAGCAATCCAGGGAGAATACCCCCACAATCATAAATAATAAAACTCTGCTAGTACATAAGTTTATTGGCAAGAAAATATCAGCTACCAATGAGCATGGCAATAACAAATGCATGTGTTTGACCCTTCTTAAGTCTGGGGAGCCAGTTAGATTGACAATATTACTGCCCATCCTGTTTCCAGGCGGATGTTACCTTGGCCCCTGTCTAGTTATATTTAGGAATTTAAGCCACGTAGAATACATAGAGATAGCTGTCTTTTCAGTCCAATATATGTTATCATTAACAACATTAAATTCGGAGAGCTTAAGGGAAGGAATGACAGTCACAGATCTTGATGGTTCAGCCATCAAATTGAGGGACCGAATCGGCAACCTCTGCTGAGCTATCAACCGACTTGAATAGTTCGTGGTCTTTGGGAAGTTCGACTTGATCTCAGCATTAATCAATGTTTTAAACTATATATAATCATTTATATAATCAATGCCGATGTTAATCACTATTTTCTCTGGTTTAAATGATCTTGTGTAATTTTGAACTAGTCCTCTACCATACCACAATTTAGCTCCTGGGTAACAGGCAAGTTGTGTTTCAGGGTGTGGCTCAACATTAATACGGCATAGGTTCGAAGCTCCAAAGAAGAGTACATTGTTCCTAAGAACATGTAGCTGCCAGTCCATTTTATTTTCGATTTCAAGACGAAATTACCAAAATGTATTTCTCACTAACATGGTTGGTTGTTTGAGCCTATTTGCAAATTTGATAGGACGCACATTACTTGGACCTGGAGTTGGAGAGAAGCTGGGCTGTGGAAGTTTCCCTTTTAGGTATGGGGTCTTGAGACCGAATGATTGCCTGCTCTGAGGGGATTTTTTTAGAAGCGCTGGCCCATGGACCAGAATAGCTACCGTTAACTCTTTCCGTCTGTGATATTCGTTTGGGTTATTTAGATTGCATAGTGGAGAATCAGGTAGTGAGATCAATGATGTTTCAAATAGTAGATCTCTAGGGCCAGAATCTAACGGTAGCAATGGAGAGGTCTTATTGTCTATTCGTTTTGTGACTCATGGCGAAGTTTCAGTAGGTGATCGGAGACATTTTTCATTGGTGATTGTGGTGCCACAGTTGGCATCGTGACCACAGGCGTGGCATGTGCAAGATTTTGATTTTGAATTGGTTTCTGAGATGGATCTATTGGATGCACAAAATCGTAAAAGGAACTAATCGCATAATTTCGAGCTTTCGATTGTAATTGTTTTTGGCACAGTGTATAGCAATGGATTTAGCACGACCTAGGTCTAAATGTGGCATTGTCTGTGTGAGGACTACTTCGATTCTAGGACTACCAAGTTGCTCATTATAGTGATTTACCATGACCTTAATCGTAGATTTTGCCCACTCAAAATTCACATTCTAGATCGCAAAATAGATGTCATCATCTGACAGAGCTGGCTTACAAAATTCATCCAGTTCTCCCATCTTCCTGCTAAGCCCTTTATGCAGAGTTTCGGCATCTAAATGCCTACGTCGAGTAGCAATATGGTGGAAGCACTGGATTATTTGGTAATACAGCATTACCAGGTGCGCATGCGCAAATGAACCACCTTGATGATCTCCATTCCTCCTACGACCATTCCTCCTCGCAATAGCCATTCAGACAGGTAAGCGTTCTATCTAACTAGCAATCAAACAGGCAATTGATCAGCAAGAAAAATTCGAACTGGACAGCTCAGATTCAAGCAGACACAAGAATACACGTGAACTACAAATTTAACCAATATATGACTTACACCTGGAAGATAAATTATAGACGTAACATGTGATATGTAATATTTAACAATACAACAATACAATAAGCAATATTATATAAGTTACTCACAATAATTATAACAATAGACGTTTACTACTACTACTACTACTACTACTACTACTACTACTACTACTACTACTACTACTACTACTACTACTACTACTACTACTACTACTACTGTTACTACTACTACTACTACTACTACTACTACTACTACTACTACTACTACTACTACTACTACTACTACTATTAATTTCTGATCTTAATCGCTGCACATAACTGTCCATATTTATAAATATCGTTGCTTTATTGCCACATCAGACCAATTCTAATTCTCTTTCTTGTTTCTCTATGATGGGGACAAAGCCCCCAAATCGCTGAACACGCTGAACTAGTAATCTGATAAGACAATTCACTATGATGATGCCTGGGCCTCAGTAGCAGTTGATCAATGATCAAACATAAGTACATAGCCCAAAGCGTATTCAAAGGCGATAGGCACGCATTAGATTTGATCAATGCGGGCAGACAAATGTATGAATCTGTGATTGTATTTTTAGAGAATCCGACAATGTCAACCCTGTGCAGCACCAGTTTACACAATATGATTCATGTTTCAAGTGGAGAAGCAGTGTTCCGGAGATCGCCTTCCCATTTTGGGCAGACCAGATATTATTAAATATTATGGGGAATATATTGAAACTAGCGTATCAAATTAGTTTCACACTTTTTCAAAAGCCTACCGCTTTGATTGTTCTAAGATTTACATAATGGGACGTCAGCAACAGACTCTCCTCTTGTCATATCATAGAGTGGTGTCATAGCACCGAATTGTCGCTATATAAATAATAGATTTACATCCCTGTTTGAAACTGGTACCTAACTGTAAACAAAAACTCTGAAAACCGATACTGTGTAGGCCTACATTTATACACGGTACATTTAAGGAATTCGGCTGAGGACAAGACTCAGTGGGCAAAAGCGAAGATGGACTGATTGCACCTGTAGGATGTTTCTACTACTACAGCCGCAGAATACAGTAATCATACATACATACATTTATTCGAAGGAATTAAAACTTGCATGTATTATTTCACTGAACATGCACTTGCTAATTACGAAATAGAAGCCATTTCTTGACAAAGGCTTTACAATCTTATACAACCGGCAAATCTGTCCACACCCTGTTAGAAACCGATACTCGGAATATAATAATAATAATAGTACATTTTTAGAGCGCTTAATCCATGCAACTGCATGCTCTAAGCGCTAACGCGCGTAAGTATTCTATGGATATGCTATTTGAAATAATATATATATTGTCCTGAGTATATACTGAGTATATATATACTAGCCGAACCCGTGGAAAGCCACGGTAGAGTAATTTGGATTCTTAATAAGTAAGTCACTTAAAGGAAACCTTAATGTCATGGTGTTTCAGGATACATAACATTTTCAGTACCACACGTTTTTCTTGAGTACACTTAATATTTTCAAAAGTATGAACATAGTAAAATACAAAAAAATATATGCATATACATGTATAGATAGATAGATGAATTTATTAACAACATTATAACTACATACGGTCTATATCTTAGGCAAATATATACATGTACTTTGATAAACAGACTGCATAATTATAATACTAAAACTTAACTAACATTTTCAGCACGAAATCTCAATATATATATATATATATATATATATATATATATATATATATATATATATATATATATATATATATATATATATATATATATATATATATATATATATATATATATATATATATATATATATATATATATATATATATATATATATATATATATATATATATATATATATATATAGCAACTTAAAGAGACATGCGCGCATGTTGTGGATTGTATACATATATAGTTAGGGACGACTGTATTAGTGGGTAGAATGCACTTTAGTGGGCGCAGAAATCTCGCGAGACTTCCGTTGCTACGGAAGATGACGTCATAATTAATTCACCCATAAAGTGATGACGTCATTTTCGATTATTATTATTATAGGGATTCCCTGATAAATTTATGGGGATTTTTATTTTTGCAAGAATACATACCTAATCAAAATCATCGTAAGAGTGATCCAAAGAAATAGAGGCGTTTGCGTCAGAATTATCCGGTCGAATGATCTCTTTGTCAGTCTCCGTTTCTGGTGAAGTTTCGAAATTTACTCGTTTGATTAAGGAGAGAAATTTTAGGAATTTGTCATTGGCATTTTCAAGATACTTTTTGCGGACGATGTACTCGAGGAAGTAGCTGTCATACAGTTGTTTTTGGGTCCCAGAACGAGGAAGAGAGTTTTTCAAAGCGTGCCAAGTAGACTCGATAGTGTTTGTATGGGCACCTGTTTCACTATTAACGAATTCTTTAGAATGATTCACTGTTTCCTTAATATTATTAATTATGACGTCATTTTCCTTAGAATCGGAAGTCTGTGACGTCATAATTAATCTTCGCCCAAAAACGTTCTAATGTGGAATTTTTCCCCCGAATATCCGGTTTTATCATGGCCCCAGCGGTCTCGGAAGAGTAGGGAAACCAAAATTTTACTTACCCGTGTTATTATACTATGGGTACCGAAGTTTGTGAATCTAAGCAAGTAGGCCTAATGCACTCGTGAAAGAAAACTCTTAAACAAATCTGCGCAAGAATTTAACACAATGTGAAATAACACTTCCGAATACAAACGAAAAAGTTTCAGTACAAAATTTTAATTTTAAACAAATCCCAAGCATTTGAACTGACCCACCTCGCCAGGTTATGTGTGAAATAGCGGTACCGAATTTCGTGAATTTGTGATTATGCATCTTCAGCTGTCTGGTACACGCTTGTAAATCCTTAAATATCACTGTATTAGTTTGTTGAATGTTTCAACTGCTAATTTTGCCCGTTTTGACGGATAAATTAGTCCTACAAATGAATGTATAAACTATAAAAGCAGTTGATACATTTGAAGAGAAGAAAAAAACCCCAAATGGATGCCGCATTTGTTAGGTAGTGACGTCACAAGAAATTCACAAATATTAATGAGCTGAAGAAATGAGCTAATGCTAGGGTCTTTAAAACATGTTCAGCAGGCATAAAGGAAAGAATAAAAAAAAATTATATTAAAAAAACCATGTGTGCACTTAATGTAAATTTTGACATTTTAGTTAATGATTAATAAGCACCCACCCCTTCCTCTAGAGCCTCTCCAATTGCTCCCGTCAATCAGGCTAATCCGACGCGGCGAAAAAATCTAACCAAAGCAGGTAGTAACTTTGGATTGTAACAATTGCTCATTTAGGTGCTAAATAAGCGCAAGTAAGTAATCTAAGAAAGTGCATTAAGGAAGCTTGCAATTTTTATCACTACCATCAGTAATTGTATGAAAAGTTTCTTGTTTTGACCGTATTTTGCTCAAAACTTTGTCAAAAGCTTCAGAACTGTCAATCAAAACGTGACTACTGTGTAGATGCGTTCCACGCAACGTTACATCATAGAACGAGAGCGAAAAAACCAAATTCACGAATTTCAGTACTCACGAATTTAAGCAACTCGACCATATATAGATATTTGATATTTTGCCCAATTTAGAAACCCAAATAACTCGATCTGTTGTTTATCACTCAGAATACAAGAGATAGTTTCTCATTAGATTTTCGATAGGTTGGGGTGGGGGTCACCGCGGGGTCGCCTAGGGCGCCATATTTCCTTCTCCCGCTCTGCCTGTGTCATGGTCTCAATACAACGGACCTTTCCAGTTTATCCATCTATCATATGACGTCATAACACATAGTCAACTACGTAACATGTAGGATGACGTCATAATCAATTATGGCATGAATGACTCGATTTAGTCCCTCTTAAACGCTTAATAGTCAGACACGTTTCACGAATTGTATGTCTTTACTATTTAATAAATATTCTGTCGAATATTTTAAAACTACTTAACTGGGCGCTGTTGCTGCCAACAGCACCCAGTCACATTAGTTTCAAAATATTCAACAGCGTATCGGTATAGTTTTCTGGAAATTGATACTCAGGGAGTTCAGGGATCTTCAGGGATCGATAGATCCTAACACCAGCACGGTATGTGAAGCTTAAGTAGCTAAAACTGGAAAGGTCCATTATCTGCTGCCATAGGGATGGTAGGGGTACAATTTTACACAGAACACCACCCCCCCCCCCCCGCTCTTGGGTCAGTCCCCATCTTTAAAGCCTTTCTGCCGCCCCTGACTTATAATCGTCTAACGATCTAGTAATTATTGTGCACGAAAACTAATGTAGAGCCGAATTAAACTGGCTTCCTGCAAGGGAGGCAACTAATTCACGTAAATTTATTATGAACTATCGATCAACAAAACTTGGATTTATAGATTCTGATCATATCTACACATGATTCAAATACAACATTGTATATAGTTGTCTGCAGGCTATTTTATAAACGATAATCTGAGATTATCTGAAGATAATTATTTTCTGTTTAAATTTAATATAAGATAACCATCGCATGATATAAATTTTTGCCCCGTACATACCGGTAATAATATAACATCTACATATGATTGATGGATATAAGCTATGCCCCGTCTTTTATGACGTTACTTTTTTTGTAATCGTAATTTGATAATTACGGTAATTAAAAAATAAATAGTTTAATGTTGATTGACGTTTTAATTACTTTTATTTTGTAATTTTTTCAGGGTCGACAAGAATTAGATTTTTTAAAACATTTTACTCTAACATCTGTACTATGGAATTGGGCACACATTCTGGAAAATCTCACTCCCGCTCCCTACTACGGAAGCGTATTAGGGCCACCATAATATATATATTTGCTCATACGTATCTCGAGATCTCGACTTAGTATCTCGAGATCTCGACTTAGTATCTCGAGATCTCGACTTAGTATCTCGAGATCTCGACTTACTATCTCGAGATCTCGACTTACTATCTCGAGATCTCGACTTACTATCTCGAGATCTCGACTTACTATCTCGAGATCTCGACTTACTATCTCGAGATCTCGACTTACTATCTCGAGATCTCGACTTACTTTCTCGAGATCTCGACTTACTATCTCGAGATCTCGACTTATTATCTCGAGATCTCGACTTAGTATTTCGAGTGGCGGGAAGGGTGGACAGCCATTTTGAGATGTCTATGCAATTTGAGACTATACTTGAGTTTGACAGCCGTTAACCATCTTCAGGTAAGTAGTCAACAGTCCAGTTTGTTGTATTTGTAATATAGGTAATGCCCTAGTATGTGTCAATTCCAGTGCCTGAAAGATCATTGCTTTGACCTTTATGTGCGGGCATGTGTGAGTGTGTGCCTGCATATCATGTCAAGCAAAGTCCATCTGGCGGCCACCCCAACAGTAAAACCAGCTTTCCTTGTAGTCTATTCACCTACCGTCCGATTACATTGATGGCACTTCTTAAATACTTCAGCATGCATTAAACCACGGTCGTATTTTACCTGATGGGGTGGTGCGGGGGTGGGGTGGGGATGCAAAATTTAGGGGCGCTATCGAGGTACACCATGGGAGGGGAAAAACCTGGGGACACTATCTTGCCTCAAAGCCCACCCTGTGCTTCTACGTTCCTATAACATATATTAATTTTAGTGAGTCTATGTTAAAATTATTTTTGAAAATATAGTTCCAGATTTAGTCTAAGTTCAGCCAAGCATGAAATGTAGGTCAGAGTGACCTACTTTTGACACGGGCCACATCCAGACCTGAAGCTGCATGTATATGCACAATTTTATTTCAAGATATGGCTTCGGATATACCACAGGCATTTGAATTTTCGTCCATCCATCGCTCTACCACATATCCCCCTACTATATATAATATACACAAGGTATGGAAACTTTATCTGTGGGCACCATTGTCAGAAAGCTGATTGGTTGGTTTGTTGTCAAAATCCGCTGACATCACGGTTCTGACTATAAACCAACCAATCAGCTTTCTGACAATGGTGCCCACAGATGAAGGTGTCACACCTTGTGTATATTATATATAGCAGGAGGGATATGTGGTAGAGGGATGGATGGACGAAAATCCAAAGGCCTGTGGATATACATACGTATGTACGTATGCACTCGCACTCACAATAACGCAGACTCGCGCACGTACGCACGCATGTACGTACGTCCAACTAAATTTTTGTGTACGTACATACATACGTACGTACGTGTGTGCGTACATACGTACGTACATACATAAATACTGACAGAAAGATTCAAATATTATATTACTCTCATCCAATATGTAACAAACTAGAATAATTCCCTTATTTGCAGCTGATAGTTTAAGATGTGTGGACAACTTTCTTCTATTGCAAACGTTTAACGATAAGCATAAAAAATACCATGTCACGTGCTTCAATATACAAGATACTCATCACATCAATACTTAATACATAATAAGAAATCTCCTCACAAAACGCAAAAACACACCCAGTGCCACTCAGAGTAGTACACGTAATTCTGGTGGTGGGTGAGGTGGTGGGGCGAGAGCATCTGGAGAGCCACCCACCACACTCACGCATACACTGATACACATATGCACCTACGCATACATCTAACAACGCACGCACCCGCTCACGTACATTATGCATTCTATATACGCCTATGCTGAAGATGCCTCCAACGACTAATTGGTGAAGTGTTATGTCGTCATTGTATGGACACCCAACACTTTGTCCTTCATGACACTTTGAAAGGACGTGGTAGCATAGTTGTTAGCGTTCTTAACCAACTAAAAGGTGTATGCCCCAGAGCAAACTATCTCACAATCTTTGGAAACGTGTGCAAATCCTCACTTCTCGCTGCCTCCCTTGACCCAGGAGTACCAGCATAAAATCGGGATAGTTACCTTCCAGTAGTGAATACACTTTGATAGTGGCATTGACATGGCATGGCCGGAACTGGGCGGGAGCTGGGAAAGGATAAATGCTAAGCAATCCAATAACTACTACACCTAACCCATCACTCCATCAGATAATGCAGCAGTTACATCAAGACCAATTTGCACATCACACCCTTGAGTGAAGAGCAAACCACACCTCTTTAATCTAGTCTTTCTTAACCGGATTCACTCTGCCTAAGGGAAGCATGCCTAGAAGCATCACGGGCACTGTTTGCAAGATCAACACTAGAATGTGCACTCCATGGTACGCCATCGCAAATCCCATGCTTTCGCCAACACTGTCATTCTGATCCCATCCAAGACTAACCCACCACTGGCTGGGTGATCCTAATCTAACCATTGTCTCACATTCCGTAATCATATGGTTAACTACCATACCAAATTTGGTGGAATTCATTCCAATTTGACATTCCACCCCCCCCCCCCCCCCCCTCCCACACTCCACCCTGACCCCACCCTAGACTGTCGTCTTGCAGCTCGTATACACATGGATAACACACAGAACAAGTTTGGTTGAATTCCACTAAACGGATTTCGAGAATGTATCATGACGGGCAGACGGACCACCCACCTTAAAATGAAGTGAAGCCAAGAGGCTATACTAATTTTGACCATTTTGATTGTTGATTTCCGACAGACACGTCCTTATCCTGCTACAAAATGATCAAAATAATGCAGAGCATATCTGGATCCTAAGCTGTATATCCATGTGCGAGGTCTGGTTTGTTGTATTAAGTACTATTCTAGATATAGCTGCAGACATGCATACTTACATTCATACATAGGTGCATACAGACATACGCACGCACGCACGCACGTACTTACACATTCCAGCACACGCGTGCATGCAAGCACGCCCACATATACGTACAAACAGACAGGTGGACGGACGGACGGGCTGGCGGGCGGGCGGGCTGGCGGACGGGCAGACCAACGGATTGATGGACGGCCGGCCGGACAGACGGGACGGACGGACATAGACAAACGGATGATATGCAGACAGACAGGCAGGCTAATTTATATTACCATCTTACATTCTGCGAATGGCTGAGTGTAATGATAAACAAGATGGAATTTTTTGTAGACTAGACCTCAATTAATAATTTCTGCTTTCAGAAACGTTCAGCAATGCCACCTGATGATGAAATCCACCGATTAATTATTCTTTGTTTCCGCGTTGGGCTACATCACAGTGAGATACTCGCTTACCTGAGAAAAAATAATATTTACCTAAGCAAAAGAACATTAAAAAGAAAACTGCATAGGTTGCGACTGTTTCGTCGGATTCGGCATTCAGATTTGTTAGAGGTAGCTTTTTTTGTGTGGAAAGAACTCCAGGCATCTGGGTGTTTGAACGGCTACAGGTGGATGCATCTAAAATGCATTCAACAAGGTCTTGTTGTTACTCAGGAAAGAATTAGAAATCTTATTCAAATATTAGATCCTGATGGAGTAGCTCTTCGAAGGCGACATAGATTACAGCGTCGGAAATATTATAATAAAGGGCCAAACTATATGTGGCATTTGGATTCGTATGATAAATTAAAGCCATTTGGTATCTGCATAAACGGGTGTATTGATGGATTCTCGCGAAGAATAATATGGCTGGAGGCATGGAAGTCAAACAGTAATCCAAAGCTTATTTCGAGTTATTATATCGGTGCAGTCAAGAAAAGGATGGGGTGTCCTATCCGGGTTCGCGCAGACCCGGGTACAGAAAATGGGCATGTTGAAGGTATGCAAACATTTCTTAGACGAGAC
Source organism: Chaetoderma sp. LZ-2023a (assembly GCA_034401795.1). Taxonomy (NCBI): domain Eukaryota; kingdom Metazoa; phylum Mollusca; class Caudofoveata; order Chaetodermatida; family Chaetodermatidae; genus Chaetoderma; species Chaetoderma sp. LZ-2023a. Next base: position 129,690,421 of record CM067360.1, read on the forward strand.
CATAGAGATAGACTAGGAGGCAAAAATAGCTTCTTGTACGGATCTAGCGTTCACAATCAACGAATTGAAAACTGGTGGGGAATCCTGCGCAGAGAAAATGTTCAGTTCTGGATGAATTTATTTCAGCAAATGAAAGAAGAAGGAACTTTCACAGGGTCATTCTTGGACAAGGCATTAATCCAGTTCTGTTTTATGGACTTAATACAGGTACGTTTATATATATATATATATATATATATATATATATATATATATATATATATATATATATATATATATATATATATATATACACTATTTAACGTTATCCCCATTATATATATTTAGCTTAGCTTATAGGAGGCAGCGTGTGGCGATAAAGATGTTTCATTAAGTCGGTCCCACCCATCCACGTACTCATATGAGTACACACCCTTGTGGAGTAGTGTGGAATGGCTATATATGGCTCATAGTAACCAGTTAGATGTTGCCGCTCTAAGACAAATTAGATACGAGCTTGTCAAGTGATACTGGGAGCAACTGGGCTGAGTCAATGAACCGCATGTTACGGTAGCAGAACAAGATGTACTATTCTATGTTGTTGGGAATGCAGGTGATCTGGCCATATGCCTGTGACACATCGTGTATGATGACATGAGTCATACCATCAGATGATGTCGAACACAACTAGAATGGTGGTTGTCTTTGTGCGGAAGCACAGCGCCGACCACAGGTTGATATCTCAGATGCCATCACGCTTCACGTTGTAGATATGTGCACGATGGCACGATGCAGCGATGAGCGATGCAATGGTGTGATTGTGTGATGTGAAGAAACGTTGTTTTTATGTGATGGCCGATTATGCGATGCGATGAGATGAAACGATGGAGAAATATTAAGCTAAGATAGAGTGATGTGATGAAACGATGGATTGATACGAAGTTACAATGGAGCGATGCAAAATTTTGATGGAGCGATGCGATGAAACAATGGAGTGATGCGATGAAATAATGGAGCGATGCGAAGTTGCAATTTGATGGAGCGAAGTAAAATGGAGGGATGTCCAATGAGGTAAAGGTACAATGGATGGAAGCTATGATGGAGGGAAGTTACGGTGGAGGGAAGTTACGATGGAGCGATGTTATGATGGAGCGAAGTTACGATGGAGCGAAGTTACGATGAAGCGAAGTTACGATGGAGTGTAACTATGATCAAGCCAAGTTATGATGCGATGATATGATAGAACGAAGTTGCTATGGAGTGAAGTTACGATGTTCCGGTGGAGAAGGTGAGTGCTGGAGCTATGAAGCGGCAGTAGTTCTGACCAGATGCATCCTATTTGTAGTGTAAGTCCGTTAATGCATTCGTCCATCCCTCTGTCCGTTCCTCTTGGTAGACATGTGAAGATCCAGGAAAAATCGTTTTTCGTCGATAAATTATGTTGTACTGTGAGCGTATTTATTAAATTTCAAACATGTGTTGAACATGAATATTTGCGTTCACCGTCCGTCCATACGCTCGTCGGAGTGTAAATCCATGAATATTTCGAGGTTTCCTCGGTAACATAGGTTCTACTGGGGCCAGGAATAAGCATTTTATTGCTTGCACAAAGCTATTTCTATCTTCATCCATCGGTTCATATTGCTTGACACTAATGTCCGGTATACAACAACCGATTATCGCCGACCAGACCTAACTGCCCGCTGTCCGAAGTATTCGGGCAGACTCGCTCTCAGCAGTGTGTTCAGCCAACTGAGGGTCATATACCAACATACCAGTGTTGTTTGAAAGGTGTGTAGCACCTTAGTTCACGTGTCGATCCTACATATTAATAGGCATTAAACCTGCACGGTCCCAGTTCATCGGAGGAGGCGTTAATCTCTTTCTGAATGGCACAAGATGCTAAGATGGTCATAAAAGAATTCAAACTAACGACGTTGATTTGGTGATGACTAGTGAATAATTGTGCACCATCATTATCTGAACAAGTAAATATTGTACTGTATTGAACATGTTGTATCACGCTGAACAGCTGGTCCAGCTCTGACTAGACGATGCTATACCAATTGAAGGAATCTTCGTAAAACAAATAAAATTTGACAAACTCGAGACTGTGGCTCCCATACATATCAAGACAGGATAGTCGAGTCGGGTCCGGTAGGCCATACACCACCCGATCCTGACCTCGCCGATTCGTTCATTTTTAAATAGCGCTCATCGGCCGACTAACACACATTTTCAATTGTTGTAAGGTCACCCACCACCAGATTAACACCAACTGGTCGTCCAATTGCTTGTCTGGCAGACTAGTATCGGCCTATGTATACAAAGATCCATGAACATCTCCATTTTTCTACAATAACACCATAGGCATATTAATAAAACTTCAGAGATATACTGATTATGAACCTTTGAAGAAATCTCCTATACATTTCGTCAATCGACCCACTCGTTCGTATGTCCATCCGCCTATAAATCTTACCTGTCATGTATAAATCCTTGAATGTCGGCCTTTTTTTGATTGCTTAAGTTTTATTGAAAGCGTGTTGGTAACATCATTAACATTAGAAGAACGATCGCGGGGAACGGTGAATTAGGACATGCCTCTCAATGAAAACTCACTCAAACACGCACTAAATGTGTTCATTCATAAGCAAATTAATCACCTATTAATTCACCCGCTTTTCTTTTTTTAAACGTATTTTATTGTAACATATATATGCACAATGGGATTGGCCAGTGGCCACAAGTTCTGTGAACTTCGAGACGCCCTCACCCGCCTAATCAGCCCATCCCAGAATCACTCTCTCAATCATGCGCTATGTCATTACGTAAACTGATCGATCACCCATCACCACCTTAATTACTCACCTAGTATATCCATTACCCACCCCATCATACATCTCATTCCACACCACATCATTAATCACAGGCTCAGTCACACTCGTAATCGGGCACTGAATTGTAACCGTAACATTAATCGACCATTACTCACCATTTAATCACACCATTAATTGGTTACTCAATCACACGTTAATCACTGACTCAATCACACCATTAATCGCCGACTCACTTACATTATTAATCAATCACTCAATTACAACATTAATCATCCACTCATTTTCACAGCTGTCGTCACCCATCAAAGGACCAACTTACCCACATAGACACCGATTCACAAACAGCACCACCGCACCCCAACAACAATAACACGCACGCACGCACACACACACACACACACACACACACACACACGAACGTACGTACGTACGTACGCACGCACGGACACACGCACATACACGCACGCACGCACACAGCAATTCATGGAGGAAAAGTAAAATCCTGGGCTCACTGCTTTGCAGTACTGCTGACATTACATTGCTGCATGCTGCACCATGGGGAACATAGCTTTCACGTCCTTCTAGTAGGTTTTGTGCAGTAGGGCTAAGCTAGTAGTCTACGCTTATAGGCTATCTTGGCAGGCTATACTAGTAGCCTTCGCTAGTACGCTAGGTTATGCTAGTACGTTGGCAAGTTAGACAAATAGCCTAATATATTTGGCTAGTAGGGTATGCCAGTAGGCTATGCTAGTAGGCTAGCATGTATGCTAATATGTTAGTCAGTAGCTTAGAAGGCTGTGCCAGTAGATTATGCCAGCATGCCTAGACTGGCTAATAGACAAGCCCAGTATCCGCGTAGACTAGGCTAGCAAGCTATGCTATTGGGCTAGAGCAGTAGGCTAGCCGATTTTGCAGGACTAGTAGGATAGGCTAGTGCAGAGGCCAGAATGCCATTCAGCTGCACCATTAGGCTGGGTTTGTAGGCCGGGAGGAAAATAAGCTGGGATAGTATACTAGGCTAGCAAGATAGGCTACTGGACTTGACTAGTAGGCTAACACAGTTGGCTAAACTAGTAGACTATGACAACAGGCGAGTTGTTTATGCCATTATGCTAGAGCCCAGGAGTTTATGACGAAAGATTTCACCCCATTTCACGCAGGTTTAACTACTTAAATTTACTTAGGCCACCCAAGTTATGCATAAAAGGTTTGTCAGCTGCTCCCCTGTTGGTGGGTGTGATCCTGAGAGCCCCTTGAAAAATCGCTCTCAGGGATTGTATTTGCCCCATCTAATACATGGACAAACTCTGCCAAAACAAAGTATTATGACAGTAGATTACAACAATGTTAAAGCTTACGAAATCTTAAGGGGGTGACCGTGAGATCAGACCCCCTGCAAAGAGCCTCAAAAGGGTGTTAATTTACCACATAAGCAACATGGACAAAATTTTGTCAAGATAAAGTAACATGATGGTATATTACGAAAAACTGAAACTGACCAAATTTCGGAGGAGACACGATGTGGTCAGAGCACCCTTAATGTGCCCTCTGCAAGTGACTTATTTTGTGAATGAACATGTGATTGAGCGAGTTATTAATCAATCGTTTCAACATGTGATCGATTAGGTGATTGGTCGAATAATTGATCGAGTGTTTGATCGATTGATTAATTGTGGGATAGTAAGTGACTTATTGAGAGCTTGATCATATGATTGATTGATTGGCTGGTTAGTTGGTTGGTTGGTTGGTTGGTTGGTTGTTTTGTATTGGTTTATTTGTTAGTTTATTTCTTTGTTTATTTGATTGATTGATTGATTGATTGGGTTGTTGGCTGATTGCATGTTTGTTTGATGATCGATCGATCGACTGACCGATCGATCGATTAGATGGTTGATTGATTGATTGGTTGATTGATTGAATGTTTGTGTTTGGTTGAATGATCGATTAATCGCGTGATCAACTAATTGATCGATTGACCGATCGATAAGTTGATTGATTGATCATGTAATTGACTCAGTGATTGGGCAAATGATTGTTTGGTTGATTGATCGAGTGATTAATCGACTAATTGATCGAATGATTGATTATCCCATTGAACCTGTCATTGAGTGTGAATTAGCGATATATTTATTGTATGATTGATCATGTGGTTCAGTGAATGTTTGATTGAGTGATTGCTCATGTGATTACTGTATAGATGTTCTTAAACCTACCCTCCTAAAGTCCTTCCAGTCATATTAGGTTGAAATCTCCCAAATGGTTACTCCGGGGTATCCCTTTAAAGCAAACGTTATCAGACGACGGACGGCATACGGACGATGGACTGGCGATGGACGGTCACAATGCCATACTATCACTTAACCTTTCATGCCAGGTGAGCTAAGAATATGTAATTGATTTATTTTTTATTATTTGCAGAAAGAAATTGACGAAGTTTGCTTTATTTGGAATGCACACCGCATTCGCAAAATGAAAAATCAAAACAGTCCAAACGGTCGACCTCTTCTGATGTATGACACGCCAGAAATGTATGATGCTGAGGATTGTCTGTGTCCTGTCAGTTTAAGAGAGATTGAACTGTGCGAAGAGGAAACTGCTGGCAAAGGAAATGTGCAGTGTGACAAAACCGTATATGAATTATGCAAAATATTAATAGCTGAAAACAAGTATGATTACCCACTGGATCATGATGATGCTATTCTATTATATGAACAGCTAAGATACATTATTTTACAATCAGTATAACTAGAATGATTTCATATCATTACCAGAAATTCCACGAATACTGATAACTGGTGTATGACTAATTAGATGGCTGGTAACGTCAACAATAAACAGCCAACCTGCGTTGAATTACTATTGCTACACCGCAATTTAAAGTTTCTATGATAAAGTAAAAACAATATTTTCGAAGTTTTACATCATTGAAAAGCGCATCAAATTGCCTAAACATCAAGGTATTAGTTTTTATATGTTTGTAAAAGCACTCGGCCACCTCTGGGGATGTGAATCTGACTGATGATTGACAGGTGAAACAAGGAGTGAAACGGATGGGGGGGGGGGCAAATCATGGCACGTGACCAGCTCTCGACCAATCAGAATTGCGGCTATATTGCTACAGCCGTTCGGTATATAGATCCCTATCGATGATGGATAAGGTGTAATGACGAGTGAAAAGGCCTGGTTGGGGTGGGTGGTCGGTAGCGAGTGGGGTGTACATAGATCTATTGTTCCATGGAGGAAAAGTCAATGGGAAAGTGGCGGAGCGGGTGTTGAAATTATTCTGTACATAGATCTATTGTTCCTAAATGAAGAGACAATGGGAAGGGTTGAGTTTGGTATGTATATCTATTGTTCCTGGACAGATATCACAACTGAGCGTTAAATGCCTTAACAAGCAATCCATTGTAGTTAATCGAATCTTCAGTACATAGATCTATTGTTACTTGCTGACGAGACAATGGACAGGTCAATCCAAACACCGTGGGTGTCGGTTTTGGAGGCCATGTGGTGTAGAATGCAGCCAAGTTATAGAATATTGTTTGGTCCTGACTGAAGAGACGATGGGAAGGTTTGAGTTCGGCATGTAGGTCTATTGTTACTGATTGAAGTTCGCACCTAAGGGCTTACCATTCAATCCATACGTAGTTAATCGATTTCCTCTTTACTATTATTCCTGGCTGAAGACAATGGCAAGTCAATCTATACACCGGTGGTGGAGTCGGGAGGATAGGTGTTGCTGAATGAGGATGACTTATAACGTGTTCGGACATGTTTGTTCCTGGATGAAGAGACAGGTGTGCCTGCGTACATGCGTTCTGGCGTGAGGGTACCCAGAGCTGTATCTAAAAAAATGCTGAACCATATTTGGACTCAAATTTTAGCACAACATGTGCGGGTGTACACGCGCGAGCATGTGTGTGCTATGGTCGCACCCTAGTCAAATTAGTTTCTTCTACAGGATGTTTATTAAATGGTAAAGACATAATTTTATCCCACAAACCTGCTGCACCACAATTTTGACAAAAATTGTAACCAAACATGTACAGGTATACTCGCGAAAGGGTATATGTGCTATGACCGCAAAGACCTTCAGTCAAATTAATTTCAAAGTCTTCAACACAATGTTTATTAAATGGTAAAGGCATAAATGTATCTCAAAAGCTTGCTGAATCCTATTTTGACTCAGATTTTGGCCCGATGTGTATGGATGTACGCACGCGGGCATGCACACTATGGCAGCAACAGCGCCCAGTCAAATTAGTTTCAAAATATTCAACAGAATGTTTATTAAATAGTAAAACATTCAATTTGTACAACTAATGAACTATTACACATTCATGAGTATTTCTCTCAATTATGATTGTGACATCAGTCTGTATGTGACGTAATTGATTATGACTTCATATCACGTGCATGTGTGTGCGGGTGGACATGTGGGTGTATAGAGGTGTTAACATGACATGTACGCGTGTACGAGCGTGGGAACCTGTTTGCTACGGCAGCACCAGCACATAGTCAAATTAGTTTTAACAAATTAAATAGAATGCTCATTAAATAGTAAAAACATCCAATTTTGTACAACTGACGGACTATTACAGGTTCATGATGGAGTATTTCTCTGTCAATTATGATAACGACGTTAGGCTGCATGTTCTGCAATTGATTATGACATCATAGCAGGCTTGTGTGGGTGCATCACAGATTTTGGAGATGCAATTATATCGAGCCTAAACTTGTTTTCCTGATACATGTTCTTTTAAAATACACTGAATAGTGAATCGAATAAGTTATCTATAATGGGTGACATCATAAGGTTTCATTTGATATGCTATATACCTATTGTCACATAAAATATGACGCAATAACCTTAAATGATCTCAAAATGACCTGGGACCAGATTAGGTTTATTTCGGATATTTTATAAAGAAAGGGATATAGAGCCATAGGAAATACAAAGAAAACTTTCTGATGCAATTGTCCTTGAGGTACAGCCGCATTGTGACTGGTCCTTATGCTTATCTAAGAATTAATTGATGGTAGCCATTCTTGGAAAATTGGCGCCATTTCCCTCACAGGAAAACTCCATGATGGCCCTATAGCTTAAAATCTTTCTTAGGAATTGTGTGCCAAATTTGATACTTTTATCATATTTTCCCCATCCGCTGCACCATTAATAGGTGTTGGTCACACAGTCCCCTGACCCTGTTTTCGTAAAGTAATATTATGCTCCAGAAGCCACAATTTTGATGGGTTTTCAGATTTTCAAGGCGAACCTTACTCCATTGAATTTATAATATTTCATTGATATACAATCCCCACAGAGGTCTTGTCAAAGTGATTTGACATACTAAATTTGGTGTAAATCTCTGCATACATTCAAATGTTATACTCAGGATAAAAGATTTTAAATATATTTTCGGTTTTTTAAGAGGATAACTACAGCGAATCTGGAATATTTCATCGATACATGATCCCCATTGAGATCGTGCCATGAGGAGGTAACTTGACAAATTTGGTGTAAATCTGTGGCGTTAAATGGTTAAATGGAATGGTGAAAGTAAACAGTAACAACAAACAAATCATTAAAAGCATTATAACCAAAATATAACTTTAATAATAATAATAGTAATAATAATAATAATAATAATTTATAATATGATTCATTCCTCTAGAATGTTAATAATTAATAGTAATTTATACTTTGAACATGCATGATTACGACGTTATTTGTAACAGATATATTACGATGTATAAACTGCCATAAGAAACAAGGGCTTTGACCAATTACAATACTTAACACACAATACTTAATACATTCGGGCCAGGTGAGCTAACAACTGAAAGCATTGGAAGACAATGGCTATAAAAAGTGTGTACACTCTTTCTTAGAAAACATTAGAGCAATGTTGAAAGTAAACGGTAACAACAAACAAATCATGGAAACCTAATCAAAATAAACAAACAAATCGTGAAAAACTAGTCAAAATAAAATTAAATACTTTTAACATCCAATGTTTATGACACAATGTATAATAGCTAAATTACTATGTATAGATTTGCATAAGAAATATTGTCTCTGCAGCAACACTATGTCAAAAATGTATGCCCGATTGTCTACCATGGAATTAATCACCGGAAAATCTGTTTGCAATTCAACAATGAAGGTTGACTTACGACGCTGCCATTGACTATTATGCTTGTCTTTAATTATACTTACATAGACAAAGAATAAATACAGAAGGGATCTCAATACACTTATAAAATATACTTCAATGAAGCTATACGACTTCACCATTGGCCATTTGACCACACATCATTGTGCTATGCCCTATCATTATACGGAAGCATGCGCCCGTGTTGGAGTCCAGCACAATTAATCAAACATGAGATGTAAACCGCTAAGAGCTATATGCAAACTATTACTGTTGAAACACTACTAATATATCACGGTCACAGTGACAGTAACATTTAACTATTTGATCATAAGGTCATTGTGTCATGACGTCTCATTATAGAGAAGCGTGTGTCCAGTAAGACCAAGCACACGATTAAGCACACATGAGATATATAGCACTAAGTTGAGCTATATGAAAAAGGTTGAATTGAAAACTCCAATATTTGTTATCAAGTTTACAGTGACCTTGACGATTTGACAACCTCACCTCACATCAACTCACCAGCTCCATACATTGCACACAATAGGTGCTGTAGGGTTGGGTGGATTGGTGCTTGGATGGGTAACGGGAAGTCGGTGAGATGATGAATTGGGGCGGGGTGATGTGCTATACAGCTGCGGGTTGAGTGAAGTTAGGTAAGGTGGATGAATATGGTGGGTAGGATCAGGTAAGGCGCCGATGTAACATAATTTAACCATTATACCTATACCATTGAGAGAGTCAAAGACAAATTCTAGCAAATTCCATTTCCGTATTTATGATGAGAGTTTGAGAAGATATGCCGACATGTGGTGGTCCCCCAAGGCATATGATGTGATCATCTGATGGGCACCATACACAAAACTGAATGAATCTTATAATTTGCATGTGTTGTAATTGCCAGGTATCAATTTTGATAAGTAACTGCTATTCGGAAAAATCGAGTATTTAGAATCGCTTAATGAGGCGACTATTTTGAAGTAGGATGCCCGGAGCGATCTAAAGTAGTGTCTACTCCGAGTACCCTATAACAATTTCAGGCCACATCAGTAGTGGGGCTATGGGAAAAGTAAAGAGTGCAACAGATTGACAGAAATTGCCCTACCAACAATAAACAGTCACAGAGAATAAGTGAATCCAACAAAGTACTAATTAGCAAACCATAACTATTTTGTTTGATAATTGAGTCACAATTATTCACTACGATATACAGCTGATATTTAAAGATGTAAAAATAGTTAATAAATTCCTTAATACCACCATAGCGTGCCATTGTGGAGAAAACAGAGGCCATGTTTCTTTATGTATCAACTTCCCTTGAACAAACTTTAATGGCCCTTAGTCCATAATCATAACTGCCAAATTTCGACCCGATCCGTTCAACTTTTCTGGAGAAGTCGTTTTCGCTAAACTAGGTCAACCAAGATGGCCGCCAAACCATTTGACCAATCAAGTTCCCTTGACCAAACTTGGTTCAGCTCTCGCCCTAGATCATAATTCATGGGGTTTGCATCAATCCCACAAGTGGTTTCGAAGCTTTCTAAAGACGTTCCTAAAAATCGGTCGAAATCCAAGATGGCCGTCGGCCCAATTGGACGATCCGCTTCGTTTGAACAAACTTGAATCTCTATGCCATAAGGATGCTTTCTGCCAAATATAATTGAAATTGTCCTAATAGTTCTCGAGAAGACATTTTAAGTTTCCCATTGCTTTAGTATGGGAGCTTATGGCGGGAAAATGATCCAAGATGGCCGCCAAACAGTTTATCCGACCCTTTCGAAAATTACAAATTTGAGATTAGAATACCCAAAAATACATATAAAACCAATTTCGGCTTCAAAACCCGCCAAATAAAAAAGTCCAATATGGCCGCCAAACACGTTATATTTTGATTGACCCACGGCGGCCATGTTTTTTACGGTTCAACTTCCGTTGAACAAACCTTAATGGACCTTAGTCCCCAATCATATCTGCCAAATTTCGACCCGGTCCCATCAGCGGTTTTGGAGAAGTCGTTTTCGCTAAAATTAGGTCAACCAAGATGACCGCTGAACCATTTGACCAATCAAGTTCCCTTGAACAAACTTGGTTCAGCTCTTGCCCTAGATCATATTTCATGAGGTTTGCATCAAATGAAATTTTTTAAAGACGTTTACTAAAATCGGCCGAAATCCAAGATGGCAGTCGGCTAAATTGGCTGATCGGCTTCGTTTGAACAAACTTTGATCCCTCTGGCCTAAGGATACTTCCTGCCAAATATAATTGAAATCGGCCCAGTGATTCTTGAGAAGTCGTTTAAAGGAAAAGTTGACAGACCGACGACGGACGGACGACGGACATACGACGGACGGTCGCCATGGCATAAGCTCACTTGGCCCTTCAGGCCAGGTGAGCTAATAAACAGTAAAACACTAAAAACATTAATTTAAAAAAATTTATGTTATTTGTTATTAATAAAGTATTAAAGCACAATAAATTTAATTCTAAAGCAGTTTCAGCCAGCTCTTGTGACTCTCATCTTAGCAAAACATTAAATTCCAGCCTCAGACCTGTAGGTAGGTGCTCGCTGGGTTCCACGTTTAGACATGCAGCTTAAGAATCGAAAACATGAAGTGAAATTAATTTCAACATTATTAGACTTATTTGATTAAACATCTTAGCATTCCTTATAAACGATTTCAATTTAGTATATTAGTGTAACGATCAATTACTTGGATCAATTGCTTGTTAATTATATGACGTGGTTGACTACATGAAGATATATTTCCAATTAAAACAAGGATATCAGGATTGTTTTTAAGAAAACGATGCCAATATAAAATAGTATGTACCAGTGTCAATAAAGTCCAAAGATGGATATCATCACAACTTCATTATTTAACCCCATAAGACTCACGACTCCTCAACATTGAGCTTCACATACACATTGTTTCTGCGGCTATACAGGAAATAAAGAGTTATAATGTGTATGTGATGCTCAATGTTGAGGAGTCGTGAATTGAGGTTCAATACCTCCTGTCATCCTATGTTACCAGTAATTTATTGTTAAAATAAATGCATGTAGTAGCGCAATTATTTACTTAAATTAATCCTATGAAAACAGATTAATTCCTACCCTACAAGATGCTTGTCTGGTAAACCATGGCGCAATCTCGCATGGGGCGATATGTGCAAGTATCCACGACTTGCACTCAAAGTATATCCAAATAGTATAACATTTCGTAATGCAGCTTACTATGCAGCAAAAGGTTTACTATCAGAGTGAAAACCGTATTACACATTCAGTTTAACCACAAAGTAAGTTGGCGATGGCAAGTATCAACTCGTGAATTAAAAAAACCTTATAACAAAATTTATATTTCTAGAATTACCAACAATGATTAAAATGAGCATATGTATGCGTAATGTTAGACTATTACGCATAAAATTAGTAAAAAATCATAAAAAATACTGGAAACTTAAGACCAAAATATTCAGCTCGCTGTGCCATAGGTCTCAAAGATCTATGAAAGGTGGTGACACACGAGTCAATTACAAGACACAATCACAGGATCCCCACATGGCCCCATCATGTGCAGATGTTAGTCAAGGTTGTCCAATAAACTGATGAATGGATAGGAAGGGGTCAGCTGATAGTGTATACTGAATATGATTAACCACTGAATACTAGATTGTATAAAGGTACGCTACTTACCAAAGCAACATTCAAACGGTAGTATAATTCAGACCATTGTGGAAGCCATAATGATATATCTTCAATACTAAATTAATGGGTAAGCCCACCCGTGTACTGAGCTCAGCAGTACAGGTTTAGACGAAGACATGTGGAAAGAGACATATGATCTAACATAAATTTGTGCAAACAAAGGGCTTCTAAAAAGTCAGGTGGTTGGAGCAGGTAGACTTACTGACCAGTTTTGAAGCTACATTCTTATGGCTTCTCCATTGGGCTTTTCACAGGGCATGTTACTACATTGGGAATTTTGCTCGCGCATGTAGTTTGCTTTTCCAAAGTGAGACTGGATCAAGTGGATCACACATTCTGTATAACCCATCTACCCAGTCATTCCCATAAGGTCATCCATCTAATGGACTATATGTTACTTTGGTTGGTAAATGGACACGTGGACACATGTACTGGCGGAAAAATGCACAGATGTATAAACATAATCAATAACATAATCACTATTTGTAAATGGGGTGGATGGGAGACGAGGGAATAAAAGTCACCAAATAGAGGTGAATGCGTGGACAGACATACACGCATCTAGTACATACACACATATGGACAGAACCATACGGAAGTCGGAGATAACAAGTTTAATCCCACCAACTTGTTTTGTGAAGGTGAATGAAACATATGCTTTAATATAAAACATTGCTGTTTTACGCCAATGTTTTAAACCAACTTCCGGAGACAAGGTGACACTAAAGCAGTTATTTTATTTCTACCAAATATATAATTGTATAAAACTCATTTGTCGCAGGTACCACATCTCAGTAAAATGGGTTCATGTGAGCAAATGGTTTCAATGAGAAAAACTGCCCAATAGTCTAGATCAATCGTGATTTATAGAGATTTTGGTATGTAATTAACATTTTCATGCACAACTTTTTACAGTTAATATGAATGGTATATGTACGTTTCTTAAGACATGGATCTTTCGGTGCTGGATTTATCGTGGCCATGAAGCAATCCTGGATTTAATCAACATATATAAAACCAATTTTGGACTCAAAATCCATCATATAAAAAACTAATATTACCGCCAAACACTATATTTTGATTGACCCACAGGGCCATTTTTTTTACAGATCAACTTCCCTTGAACAAACTTTAATGGCCCTTATTCCATACTCATATCTCCCAAACTTCGGCCCATGTTTTATGAGTTTCTAATCGATTCCCCAAGCAGTTTCAGAAGATTTTTTACAGACGTTTCCAAAAGTCGGCCGAAATCCAAGATGGCCGCCGGCCAAATTGGCTGATCGGCTTCCTTTGAACAAACTTGGATCCTTATGCCCTCAGGATGCTTCCTGCCAAATATAATTGAAATCGGCCCAGTGGTTCTTGAGAAGAAATCATTTAAAGGAAAAGTTGACAGAAGACGGATGGACGGACGGACGGATGGACGACAGACGGTCGACATGGCATAAGCTCACTTGGCCTTTCAGACCAGGTGAGCTAAAAATGAAATAAATCTGCATGCGATCATGCAACTGCAAAACCTGATCTAAAGATGTATAAGCTAAGGAAATATAAGCTAAACGTTACAAAATTAACATAAATTAAATCCACAACTGTTTCAATACCGCAATAAATTCAAAACTGTAAAAAACCCGACTTCATAAGAATCATACAGTATACATCATTACTATCAACTTTAGTTAGGATTTCCATCTATGTATATCAACACTGTAAATCTTACATAGCCACCTCTCTTAGCAGAAGGTTGTTAACATTTTTACCTACAACATTTGCTCATGAATAAATGTGAATGCTCAAATAGAAGAAAGCGGAAACACCCATTTACACTATGTCCATTACCCATATTCCGCTCCTGAGAATAGAGTTGAACTCAATACGCAGATCTGGATACGTTTCATAATCCTCTGGTAACTCCAGTATACTACCACAAGTATGTGCAATTGGACGTCTTGTGAATTCTGTGAACGTCTTGAAGATAACTATAATCTGTTCAACAACAAACAGATCGGAGCCAGTGCAGTATCGCAGGAAAAGGCTAAGATCATGATGGTCCAGCTCACGAACATATCGTTTTAAGTGACGGGAGACTTCTCGCTGCCGGACAGTCATGTCTTCTGGAAATGTTAAACACTTTGATACTTTGTTATTTGTTGGCTCATTGCATCGGTAAACGCATAACAGTTTCTCGTGTTCTAAAAAGACTGGTTCCACTGACACAAACACCTCTCTCATACAGTCAATCACATATTTTGGTTCTTGTATTAACTCTTTGTGGGCGATCTCACGTATAATTTGATTTAGTTGATCTGCCCTAGGGATCTGTTTGCATTCATGATTGTCAAGAACTTCCAGCAGTTCGTCTGAATCAACAGAGTTAATATCCAGTAGCGCGTTTTCAAGCGTCTGTCGCTCTGGTACACTGATAAAGTTCAGGAAAGTGTCTTTCAATTCAGTAAATGAATGGCCATATATGGCCATTTCCATCATTGGTAAAGCTAGTCGTATGGGAAAATACTTTGTCGTGCGATATCCAAATATGATTATTCTTGCCACAGCCTCCCATGAGCCACACTGAAAATCATGACGTAGAAAAGGCACTTTGCAATTCGCTCCGACTGTATGCGTGTCATAAAATTCCTTCCAGAATTCGGAAAGACAATCCCGTATGACACCAGACCCGTCTCCAATTTCTATATCACCATTTGGTAGAATGCGCTTTATTGAAACTTCTTTTGACATAAGTGAGTTGTCAGAGAAGACCGCTATCATGTCTTTTAAAATTAGTCCCATTCGGATAACAATAATGGTTTTATTTTCATTTTCCTCTTGGGGATTAAAGATATCAGTCTCATCAGCATTAAATAGTGCATCTTCTGCCAAAACAGAGTTGAAGTAAATTTCGTCATCAATATCACCTGTAATAATAATAGATACATCATCTGCATTACTTGTCGGTTCTTGTAATTCTGTTTTATCTATAACAACTGAGACATTGCCAAGATCATCAGCAGGTTCTTTAATTATTGTCAGTGGTATCAGTGACGTCCTTTGTCTTGTAGGTGTGGTTGTTTCACTTACAGGCGTCGTTGTTTCCCTCTTAGTTGCGGTTGTGTCCCTCTTAGGGGTACTTGTTTCAGGTTTCAAATTAATTTCTGGTAGCTCATTATCAGTATCAGATTCATTTTTCGTAGTACACAAATATATTCTCAGGATACGCATGTGAAAACTTTCATACAGCTCTCCGATAGTTACTGAACTACTGAACTCTCTCTCTTTAAAGTCTCGCATGTCAAATGTGAAGCAAGACTCATCCCCTTTATTTGATCGCCCATCAGGGAAGAAAAGCGATTTCGCACATGTTAGCAAATCCGATTTCTTTGCGTCTTTACACACAGATACAACTCTCGTTCCGCCACCTGATCGGCCACGTACTTGCTTGAATTGTTGTTTTTTAATGTCATAATCTAGCCAACCTATCTCAATATGTCTTGTTGACTTGGCTGCATTTTTATTTCCTTTTCCTGTCTCCCCGTGTTCTTCAGATGGTGATTCATCGCTGTCGCTATTTCTGTTCCTGATTTTTTTTTTGAGTGCTTCAAAAAGCGTATTCTTTCGTTTATGATTCTTCGAAGATGCACCTTTTTTCTTGCAAAAATTAATAGTAGCAATTCTATCACCTTGTATAGGAATATACTTCTCCATGGTATCATCCTCCATTAGGAGTATGGTAGACATGTCAATCTGAAAATAAATTGTTTGTATTTATTAGAAGTAATGGATGAATCATTCTGCCTATCACAACGTACCATTGCAACCACTGGTATTATGGTCACGCCGACGGCGTCATCAGGACAAGGATGACGTCATCGTCGTCGTCGTCCTAGTAGTAGTAGTAGTAGTAGTAGTAGTAGTAGCAGTAGTAGTAGTAGTAGTAGTAGTAGTAGTAGTAGTAGTTTAGTACGTAGTAGTAGTAGTAGTAGTAGTAGTAGTAGTAGTAGTAGTAGTAGTAGTAGTTTACTACTACTAGTAGTAGTAGTAGTAGTAGTAGTAGTAGTAGTAGTAGTAGTAGTAGTAGTAGTAGTAGTTGTAGTCGTAGTAGTCGTAGTAGTCGTAGTCGTAGTCGTAGTAGTCGTAGTAGTAGTAGTAGTAGTAGTAGTAGTAGTAGTAATAGTAGTAGTAGTAGTAGTAGTAGTAGTAGTAGTAGTAGTAGTAGCAGCAGCAGCAGCAGTAGTAGGACTTATTTTTTCAACACACTGAGGAACCCAGCAAGAAAATGCATTCAATCTAGTTTTCACAATTGAAAAAAATATGGTGGATTCATTAGAAATTGATAGCCCTTGTGGAAACCGTGATCACGGTGCTCAGCTTAACTTTATTTGATACACCAACGAAAGCAACACTAGGCACATTTCAACTATAAAAAGGAATTACATGCACATGAGCCATGGATTGCACATTGTGAACTGGGGCCTAGAATTAAACACTCATAAAATAGATGAACTATACATAAAAGTAAAGGTACAAATAAAATGATAAAGAAACCATGCTGAATCAACAGTACTGCTTATATCGCCGTGCTAAACAAACTCACGAAATGGAAAAAGTATTCTATGTCCAAACAAATTACAGTAACTTGGTTAAAATAAGAAACCAGTGTACTAGCATTGTAAGAACTACAAAAAGATTTATGAAGCGAAAAATCAACAAATTGAATCTGTGCATTTACAGACAAAGATTTAAACCTGAAAGTAACGTGCCTTGTTTAATCGACTTGTTATATGGTATAAGTTGTTAACCATTCATATTAACAAAGATGATATGAAAAACTCATTACTAAAAAGAACAAAACAAGTAATCAGCAAGTGCCGACAAGATCCACCCAAAAAATACTATATGAAGTAAGGGATTCGATATTTTTACCATTGCATATTGTTTTACTAGGTGCTTAAACAATGGTGATATACCACATTTGTTGAAATTAGCGAATGCCTCGTCATCTAACTATAAAACAATTAGCCTAACCTCTACGGTATGCAAATTGCTAGAAACCATGATCAAATACCATATAATTAATCTATGCTGCGAAACAAATTGTTCTCAGACTAC